>JAUPFP010000029.1:1903209-2503209 GCA_036925085.1 Brachycybe producta
GAGAGAGGAGAAAGAGTGAGAGAGAGAGAGAGGAGAAAGAGTGAGAGAGAGAGAGAGGAGAAAGAGTGAGAGAGAGAGAGAGGAGAAAGAGAGAAAGAGAAAGAGAGAAAAAGAGAGAGAAAGAAAGAGAGAGAAAGAGAGACAGAGAAAGAGAGAGAAAACGAGAAAGAGAGCGAGAGAAAGAAAGAAAGAGAGAAAAAGAGAGGGGGGGAAAAGTGGAAGGGGGTGACTGAAATTGAAATGAAAGAAGTAAAAAAAAGGAAAAAACGATACGCATGCACACAATTGCCTGTAATTTTGCTCCCGTCATTTATGACGGGTTACCCCACTAGTAAAACTAATAATAAGGTTGATCTATTAATTATTTTACATTATTTTGTTAACGTTTTTTTCATGATGTGTTTTTTAATATTTATTTGAATCAAGTTTGTTTGGCCAGAAAGAAGAGAAACGGAGAAACAAAAATGAAGGCTTTAATTCTTGTGGGCGGCTACGGAACGAGATTATGACGTACGACCTTTGACACTGACGCTGTACTGTTCCAGGCTCCGCTCTAAAGCTCTGGTTTCTCTAGACGAGAACCTTTTTCTTCATAAAAATGTACAATGAAAAATGTATAGTTTCATAAACATTTTAGAATTTACAAATTAATTGTAAATTGTTATTAAAAATGGAAAGACGGTCGAAAAAGGATTTTTGCGTGTCCCTGCCAAATGCTTTGAACGAGAGCCTTTACGTACTCCTTGTTATGGCTCCAGCTTCCGATTCGTACTGACAAAGGCGTTCTTTTTTCTTGACTTATTTTAGTTGGGAATTTTAATCACGTTTTTGCACGAGACGGTACCTTTAAGAACGGCCGGACCGTTGGCATACCTTTAGGAACGGCCGGACCGTTGGCATTTGCTCGCGAAACGCTCGAAGCCGATTCGGAGCCGTTTTTTGTATTAAACAGCGACATCATCTGTGACTTTCCATTTAAAGAGATGGTAACGTTTCATAAATCGCACGGTGGTGAAGGAACACTCGTAATCACAAAAGTAGAAGAACGATGGTAACGGAAGGATAGAATAGTTTGTCGAGAAGCCGACGGAGTTCATACCGAACAAGATCAATGCCGGAATGTAGAGGTTTGTTCAAAGATAGATCATGTTAACGTTAAAAGACTCTTACAGCAAGCGGAAGGTGATTTGTTTCTATATAAATTGCAAAGAAAAATGCCTTTGCGATTAGATTTTATTTTGTAAGTTGATTTTTTTGTTTCTCTCTCTTTCTAAAGGATTCTTCAGCAAAGATCGGTGAAAACTGTCGCATCGGACCTAACGTTAGTATCGGTCCGGACGTTGTCATCGAGGACGGAGTTTGTATTAAACGATGCACCATTCTCCGAGGATGCCAAAATCTGTTCTCATTCGTGGCTTGAGTCTTGTATTATCGGTTGGAACTGCACCGTCAGAAAATGGGTGGGTGGGAACATGAATGAATTGATTAAAGGAGGATTTTCTCCCTTTCGTCAGGCTGTGTTTCCAACTTGCTAAAAATTATTAAACTGAAAATGTACGTAAACTGGAGAAAAATGACAGTAATTAGCTAAAAGGATGAGTTATTAAAGAAAATTCTAAAATAATAGCTCACCAAAATGGAAGAGAAATCTTACAATGGCGAACAGATTCTTAACCCTCACGATGTGAAAACAAATCTAACTAGTTGAAATCATTTGAATCTACTTTTCAGGCAATTTTGAACTTTAGTTTAAAAACGTATTTTCACCCTCATTTTTGTCAATTGGAAACAGAGCCGTACGCCTTTATAATTAAGCTGTTTTCTAGTTAAAGGTTAGAATGGAAAATGTGACCGTTTTAGGTGAAGATGTGATTATCAAGGATGAACTTTATGTAAACGGTGAAAGGTTTTGCCTCACAAAGCAATAGCAAGCATTTGAAGCAAGCATTTGATAGCAAGCATTTGAAAACGTCGAGAAGTGTGTCCTCACCCTTCCTCGTTCGTAGTCATGCTCATAAGTGTACACACCTAAAGATATCAACTTGATTGTACCCTTTAGCAATTGAGCTACAACTTCTAGTTTCTAAAACAGGAATAATAAAATGCATTGAATATATAAAAAAGCTAACCCAATAAAATAAATGTTAAACTGCTACTATGTACACTGACAGCATAAGCAAAAATAATGAATTGATGGTTTTTTATGCAATTTTTTATTAATTTTTTTATTTGAATCTTGTAGCCACATTTCTTCATTTATTTATATGAATAAAATGTCACAATTTAATTCTTAACGTGCATTAAAGTTCTCTATTACCATTAGTGTGTCCAACTTACAACCAGTTTTTTCATTTTTAAAAAAGTAAAAACATGTTTCGTTATTGAATTGTGAGCTTATTTCGATGATTTCTTATTGGTTTTCTGGCTTGCAATAATTACTTTACGTGTCTCGTGAACCACAAGGCCTGCTGTAATGATGGACATTGCTGTGATACCACCACGTCCCCAAACGTTCATCTCTTTTGAGGCCCAGTCAGAAGCAACAACTCCCAAAGTCAAAACAGAACAACCCAATAACAGTGAGATTTTACCAACCAGTGCGTGCAGTGCTAACACCGTTTTCTTTGGCACGAGTGGCACCTTGATACGATACTTGAGTATGTTGCCACCTACCGCTGAACCACTGGCCAAAATAATCATGATCAGACCCAGGTATCCATGCCAAGTCACAAAATGTGGTTTAGAATTATCGTTTTTAGTTATGTAAATGGCTGCAAAACCAACGTACAGAACGGCCATTGAACAACCCTAAAAGACATCAAAACAAACCACGAGAATAAGTCACTAATGCTCACTAGTTATTAGTAGTAAAGGTGTGTGATCGCGGTGTGTGTGGTCGGTCGTGTAATGGTTGTGAAACCTTAGATTACATCGAGTTTTCAAATACATTTTTAAGATGGATTAATGAACACAGCTGATTTTTGAACTCTGATTATTCTGTCTTTGAAGTCTTTCGAAAGCAAAAATTAAAAAAAAAAAACTAGAAAGTGCTTTGGAAAATAGAAGGTTAGCTCAAACATTTTAAAAGGTATTTTCATGTTGATATCTTTCAAGATGAGCTTTTTTTACACCTTCTAGTTTCTAAAACACTTTCTAGTTTCTCTTAATTCTGCTACACAAATGCAGAATACGAATTCGAAGATCAGCTGTCCGTAAACCATCTTAAATAGAATAACAGAATAAAATAATTCGAGTTCTACATTGAGTGTGTCACGACAATAACTTCAATACCATTGCTAATTACTAACAAAGTTTCAAAATACTGAGTTCAACTTGTACAATAAATAATAATGAATCACAAATAAAACAATAATATAATCACCTGTATTATCCAGTGAAGTGTAATTTTAGAGTTTTTTTTCGTAACTGGAAATAAATTAAAATCATCTGAAAATAGCATTAATCCTTGAGACATTAGAAGGCCAACCTAAAAATAATTATAAAAAAAAACCTTCATATTTTGAATTTAAAAGTAATTAATTACTTTCCTTAACCATTTTATATAAATCATTTAAGTAACAGTTTTGCAAAACGACACCAAAAGTAGTGCAAATTTCAAACAATAATAAAAAATAAGCAAACTCACAGATGTTGTCATCAGAAATGGATGCCATGAAAACCAACCTAGAATAACGTGGAGAGAAAAAAAAAGAACAATGTAAATAAAATTGAACTTTTGGATACTATTGGAATAATTTACACAAGAACAAAAAGAACGAACTCCATCCACACAGACACACGCAATTCATTAAATATCCACCTCATTTCGAAACATTGATACAGGTGCATTTGAAAAGTACACACTCACTCACTCGTTGAAGATAAACAATACCATTATGCAACGCTCTCATTAAATTGTTAACGTATAATGTGAGAGAATATTATAATTATGTATTTAAGGGTACTTTTAAAAGTGTAAACGTCCCCTCAAACGTTCGTTATTCTCACTTTAAGGAGAGACTTAAGTAAAGAGAAACTTTTAAGTGATTTAAAAACTTGAAGGGTATCTTGATCACTTAATTGAGTATTTTCATGTTAATATCTTTTAAAATAAACTTTGTTTGTTAATTTAATAATGATCCAACTTGAACTTTTGAAAGATAGGCTTGACGATTTTTTTAAATTCAGCTACCGTTCTAGTTTCTAACACTTTCAATTTTTAATTTATATGTTTTCTAAAACCATGTCTATTGCCACTGTACCAATGCATTAATTACTGACAACATTTTCGTGGTGGTAAAATAAAAAAATCGTAGTTAATCAAATTCATAAACAACCAGTTCTGCTTTTAGCTGCGTTAATGCAACTAAACCCATGATCAATGGGCATTTGGAATTGCTGCAGATAAAATTATTCGTAACAAAATTCATGCACGAAAATAGAAGATTTTAGATGAAATGCCATATGGTGCTTATGTTCTGAACGAATTCAAATGCAGCGCGCGTCTTTTTCAATGTAGTTCAATGTAGAAATAAAATAATTTTCCTGTTTTCAGTCAAGAATTAATTTCCTATATTATATGGCTGGCGGTGAAGCATAAATGAAGGTCACTAAGACTAAAATCCATGGTCAAGTTATATTCTATTTTTCTCATCACAACTAAGTACAAAATAAAAGCATTAAGTCATTCAACATGTGGTTTGAAGTTGTTTATATATACTGTATAAAAAACATTGAGTTTTGAAGAAAATGCAACATCAATTTTTCATTTTTGATAATAAAAATGATTATATTAATAATAATCACTTTAGTTCTAAAACTTTCAACTCACTTGATCCTGGACGAGAAAAATAGAACATGGCAATAGAAGAAGCAAATGATGATCCATGATACAACAAACGCATTCCCAAAGGAGTTTTGGATCCCATTGTAAAAAAAATTGCCTTATGTAATTATTGCTCTCAGTTTTTTTTTTCTGTAAATGATGTGGATGTGTTTTTCCCCTGCACCTCAATGCCTGACTGACTCTCTTGTTCAAGTTTTGTTTGTTGAGTTCTTGCTTCGCCAACTTGCAAAGTCACTGTTTGAAAAGTGACTAACATAGTAACATAACGTCTGCTATATAACCTTCATTCTATAATCACGTGACATCTTGTAGGCCACAAACGAGAGAGGCAGCCTTTGCACTGCACACTGCACACTTGCCTAGTCGAAGTCGTTTCACTTTCAACTAAACATGGTATAGTTCTATCCTTGGGTAGGTAGTTAAGGCCAGTATTGGGACAAAACCGACAAGTTACTTTTAAAAGTAATGAATTACAATTACTAATTACATCAGTAAAAATAATTACAATACAATTACCAGATTTCAAAACTAAATTAATAAAAATTACTCATTTTTCCCAAAGTAATTTAATTACTTTTCAATTTTAAAAGTTGCAATATTGTCATAAACATTTATAGGAAAATCTCAACCATGTGCACGCTGAATTAGCTAGCCTAACATTTAAAGCGTGCATTACAAAGTGAATATGAAAACAATGTTGTCTTATTAATGTCACTGGGAACATGTTGCATACAACAAATACTTTGTATCTCTTCTGGTTCCCGTGTAATGAATTTCTGAACTTGGAAAAGTTTCTTAACTTCAGAGAACTTTGAATCATATATCTCGATCGAGTGATCAAATAATCATTCGCTCAGGCCCAGCAGGCATTTTTTTTAAATAAGCAAAATAAGTAATTGTAAAATAATTAGATTTCTAACAAAAAAATAATTAATAGCAATTACAAATTACACTTTTTAAAAAAATGAAAACATTTTTTTAATATTAATGTTTTCCAAAGCTGCCAATAGAAGGAGCTACTCAGTGCTCATACACTGGTGTTATATAATGTAATACCGTTAACACAGAGAGATCTCTGTATTCTATCACCACTAAACACATACGCAAGGCCAGCTTTATATAAGAATAACGTTGGCCTCGATATTGGCGGCAAAATGATTTAATCTTAATTAAGAAAACCACACAATTAACAACGAAGCGCACATGCAATGGCAACCCATATAAAATACGATTTTAGTTATTACAGTCACATTCTATATTCAAATGACTTAATACAACTAATGTACAGTGTCTATAATATGACTGGCATACTGTTTACTTCATCCATCCTATTGTGGCCACAGTGGATGCCACAATTTATGACCAACTTTTACTTCTACGGACAGCTTAACAATAACCGAACTCTACCGAGCAACAACAAGATACTCACCATTCTACTGAAAGTTCCGAAAAGGTTCTCGTTCGTACCACATCTGTAAAAATCATATTGTTATTAATCAATTGAATAATTCAAATTTTGCAGATTCTTCACTCATTTCTATACTATGGCATTGGTTATCCACTTGTTAGTGACTGCTATGATATTCTGGTTGTACTACACTGGACAGTCCGTTCCGTACGTCGTCGGCGTGTCAGACTTTCTGATGGGAACCAAACGAAAAACAGATGGTACGATATTCGAAACTTATCCGTCCGTCCTGCAAATTGAAGAAAACCAAATTTGATTTTTTTTAAAAAAAAAGTATCGTGATACGTTTTCAGTAAAACCGGTAGCCGTTTTAGTGGCAACGACACTGTTTATGTGTCATATCGTACGAAGATTCTACGAAAGTCATTACGTAAGCGTTTACTCGGACAGCCACATGAATTTGTTACATTACTTCGTTGGGATTACTTTTTACTCGGGAGCCAGTTGTGCTTTATTGGCACAAGCACCGGGATTCACTCGTGAGTTTAAAACATTATAAACATGATCGCTACAAATAATATAACTAGCCTCAAAGAATGTTCCGATTCTAAAATTTTATTATTTCAGGATTCGATTCAAATAACGATTTTCCTAATTTTGATTGGGAATGGTGTGAATTGTTTGGTTGTGCCATGTATTTTTGGGCTACTTTCCATCAGTATAAATGTGCGATCATCTTGGCAGATTTACGAAAACGGTCTGGAAGAGTCACGACAACGAAACACAAAATTCCGTTCGGAGATTGGTTCGAATACGTCTCGTTTCCACACTATTTGGCAGAAATTTTAATCTATTTATCCATAAACATTGTACTTAGTTTCAGAAATACAAATTGGATTCTAATATTATTATTTACATTTGTCAACCAAACCTTTTATGCTATCTTAAAGCACAGGTGGTATCATGAGAAGTTTGAAGAATATCCAAAACACAGAAAAGCGATTTTCCCACTATTACTTTGAAATAGTTAATATGAGCATAACGTGACAAAATTAAAATTAATTAAATATTTATTTTTGGTACTTTTCTATGAATATAAATTGTTGCCATTTAATAGGGGTAGAAATTGCATGGTTTTCAATCAGCTGATAATCAAACTTGTGATTATTATGCATCTCAGAAGCGTTATTGCTAAGGAGAAATTGAAAGTGTATTAAAAAGTCGAATGGTAAATGAATTAATATTATTTTCACAATGATACGAGAGTATCTTTCAAAGTTAGGTCATTTGGAAACTTGTCATAAAACGCTTATTTTGAAACATGTCAGCATGAAATTACTACTATTAAGTGTTGCTACACACTATCAGAGTCTACGCAGGGCCCAATCGACAGAGATAGAGATAGAGATTTTCAATTGAAATCTAATGTATTTAGAAAGTCTACATCTCGGATCACATTTTTCCATACAAAAATCTGAACGAAAAATGACCAGATTGTGGTTTGATCTGATAATGTGAACCCACCGTGATATTTAATATACTGTACGTTTATAGACGCAAATTAAATATATTATCTGTCGAAAGTTTTGTCATTTTCAAACAATATAAAAGCGTATTTAAAAAAATACTCTTAGTTTGCAAAGCAAACTAGAACAGAACATGTTCGCTGTGGCCAGTGTCGAAACGTGAACAGAGTATGTTCCTGAACATTTTTTGCAACGTGTTCCCAGTTGGTAACCTATATTTTTTTCCGTCCAGCTCAGTATGTTTGGGGAATGTTCGCTGAGACGTACAAACTGCTCCTAGCCCGAACATGTACATCCTTTGATGTGACAGGCAAGAAACGGAACAGAACTGGAAGCATCCTACCCTTCTAGTTTCTAAAACACTTTCAAAGTTTCTCTTAATTTTTGTTTCTGAAGTACAGAATAACCAGAATGTGAGAGGGGTGTTTTCGGTTTAAATTGCACTTGAAATTGTCGATTCTGGAAAATTCAAGTATGGTTCAAACCGAATATTTTAAATTATCTCTTCAAAACATGCTAATTAATATTCATTTAGAAAGATCGTATTTTATTATACGATTCAAAATCGTACTAAAACAATATCATGTTCATACAAAGTGATTTCAAAACCAAATTTATTCAAACGTCTTTTTTTAATGTCTACAAAAGAATCAGCACATAAAAACAATAAAGATGGTGTGTGGTGTTTGAAAATGTTGTTACTTTTTTTTCTCATGTTGTTTCCATTCCCAACAAAAATTATTTCAACAAGAAGCTATAAATGAAAAAAATAACACAATTTCAAACAATATTTTGCTAACAAGTTAGTAAAAATAAACCGAAAATAGAATCAAAACAAACGCCAAATAGAATTAACAAAAAACGAAAATATACCTGTACGGATAACCGTGTGCCTTCGATCGAAAGAAAGACAAGATCAAACTGAAGAAGAACGCAACCAGAACCAAACCGACGATGGCCACAACTGTAAAAAACCGAAACAACCACACGAAAAAAACACAACAAATGACTCAATCAATGATCTAAAATAAAACGAGGACGACATAAACCCCATCTTTGAAAACCTTTGCGTTTCTGTACGTCGCCTTTCGAAGCAGCCGCTTCACACATTATTATCATTCCGAGAACGGTTGCAGCATCTGAACGTTAGCAAATTAAAGATACAATCGCTAAACATAATAATTAAAACAATCCTTCCTATAATCCGTTTTACAATTTAAAACGAATTACATAAAACTAAGAAGAAAAAAGGATACTAAGAATGACAACAATGTACGTCTCGACAATAAACTGTCCTTGGCTACTTCCATGAATGTAAGACTGAAAAAACAACGTTGATTTATAAACTGCTCGTTTCCGAACTGCGGCTATTCGGCGTTTCGAAAAGAAAATTAAAAGTGCGTTAAAAACTAGAACGGTAGCTGAATTACTTGACAGTATTTTTATGTTTATTATCTTTCAAAATAAACATTTTATAGACAAAAATTTAAAAAAATATCGTCAGCTTAAAGTTGAATCGTTTTCAAACCGAACATTAAAAGCTTACTTTAAAAAATAATAAACATGAAAATAGTAAAATACTCTAAGTGATTGAGCTACTCTTCTAGTTTATAAAATACGCTCAAGTTTCTCTTAATTTTGCTTCCGAAAGACAGAATAACCAGAGTTTGAGGGCTGCCGTTTACACATTAAAACCAGCTTTAAAAAACATTTGATATCATAATTATCGATCTATCATAAAAAGGGTACCACTTGTCCAGTGTGCGCTTTGTGAAAGAAAGGAGGTCCACGAATGTGATTCCACATTTGTCCTGACGTCATCGCAAAACAGAAACACTAAAAAAATACCCAAAAGGTTAAAAAAAACGAAGTTACAATCCTCAAGAGCTTCGATACAAACCAAAGCGGCAACGGCCCAAGTCGTCTTATTGTATAAAAAGTCCAAATTGTTTCGTCTGAGATACATAACACCACCCACCAAAAGAACCAACATCGTGAGAACGATTGCTCCGGAATAATTTGGTGGACGGAAGATTCGAATCTTGAAAGAAAAAAGAAACACGAAAAAAGACAACATGTTATATTTTTAACAAAAATGAGGCTTTTTTTCCGAGCCGAACAACTGTTTCAACAGGAAAACTACAAACAGGAATGTCCGTTCTTTCGTTAGCCCATCTTGACAGCGCTTCTGCAGAATAACCGACTCTGAATGGAAAAACAAACGACAAAAAAAGAACAATGGAATCTTTTTTGTGAAGCAACTTAATAAAATAAAATGTCAATATTTATTTGAAACTAGAAAAGTAAAATCAAATATCCAAGATGATGTTCGTGATTTTTATCTTTCAAAATCAGTTTTTTTCTGTTTATCGGTATTTTTAAAGACTTAATGTCATCTAAAGTTGTCGAAATTGCCTTAAAAAAGTTTATTTTGAAAGATAGTTATTAAATTATTATGAAAATGATCATAAAAAGCTTCCTTTAAATTTCTATTATCAAATAAAAGTTGAAATTCTTTGAAAAATTGCTTCAAGAAGCGTTTTTCTTCTTAAAACAATGTCCAAAAATGGCAAACCAATCACTCAAAACTAATTACTCTGCATTACAGAATCAACATTAAATAAAACAACAACTGAAAGCATCTTAGAAAGTGGAAGGGTAGCTCAATCACTTAATGGTGTTCTCACATTGATATTTTTTAAAATAAGCATTTCATGCAAATTTCAAAATGAACCCATTTTACGTATACAATGTTTTTCAAATTTTTGGATCTAAAAATTATTTAGTGATTCAGCTACCCGTTGTTCTAGTTTCCAAGACGCTTAATTTCTCCTTAGTGTTGCTCCTGAAATGCAGAATAAACAGAGTTTGAAAAGCTTTGCACTTTGAACAAAAATTAAATACAGTAGAACCCCCATTTTACCTTTGAATGTCCATCGTATCACTTTTCTTCGCTTTGCCTTTAGCCGGAAAATGCATAAAAACCGGAGCAGACGAAATCTTCAACTGTTTTAAGATTTTTTTTAAAAAAAAAACATGAAACGTAACGATAATCAAAAATTACCGTTTACGATACGAACCAACTGAAAGATTTCAGGCCCTTCGTCGAAATCGACCATCCCGAAGAAGAGTTTGTTCGAATAGGCTTGCGAATAACGAAACGAATTGGCCAGAATCTGAAATTCGTCGTTTGCATGTCTTGATTTGTAAACAGAAAGCAAAAGATGTTATGTTTGCCGTTAGAATTCGACAAAGAAGCGATAAAAAAATACCTGCAAACTGCACACTGTCTCTGAGACGAAAGTGCCGTTAACATAACGATCATGGAATAGTTACGAGGAGACGAACGAACGAAATGACGAAAACGATCGTTATTCAACTTGATTATGCTTCTTTTACTACTCAATTCCATCAGTTGTTGAATTCTCTCTCCAAGGCTCAGTGTCTTGAATAAAAAACACAAAAATTAACGAGATTAGTACAAATAATGAAAATGAATGAATTAAAAACGAAATTTAGGCCTCTTTAGTTAACGAACATCTTTCTTTCTCGTGTTTGCATCGCACGTAAAAGACAACAAAATTAGAAAAATACAGCCTATTAGCAATGCTTTCATTTTAGATATATAATATATTTCTTTTTCAGAAATAAAATTTAAAAAAATCGAAGAAATCTTTCCGCTGAAATCTAAAAAAAAGACGGCAAAAATGTCGCCGTCAAAAATCACTTCAACGTGGCCGTAACAAATTACAATTTCCAGTCATACAGCGCCAAAACAAAACGAACGGCACAAAAAGAAAACAAATTAACCGATTAATAAAGAAAACCGATTCGCAAAACTAGCAACTACTATTTTATAAGTGACTAATGCGAGCGACTAAATCACCTAGTGACTAATAATAAAAACAAACTATTTTTTTTTAAAGAAAAATTCAATAGAAAATTAATTATAAATATGTTTCAGTTGAAAATAAAAATTATAAAATAAATTTTATAGTTTTTCTAATGTATTTTTTCTACGTGTCTGTCTGCTTCAAGCTTTCAGTGTAAGAAGAAGATTGTGACGTCAGAGGGGTTTAATGAATAAGTTAGACTTATGACATTTTATTTTGATAAAAATGGATAATGAAAAAACAATGCACAAACCTTTTTATTTAAACTGTTATCATCTCTTATTTTTATCAGACTAAATGACACAATCTTAAGCACACCCTGTACCTAGGCGGATATTAAACAACCATGCCCTAGCACAGATTAAACATCATCTCCATTCAATAATCTGGCCCAAAGCAAACCAATGTTTTGACATTGAAACAGTCTGGGTAGAATTTCAGTCCATTGTTCTCAGTGCAGTAAATAAATATGCCCCAATTGTTTCTACTAGACGAGTGTCTTATGTTCCACGTTGTACTCGTAAGGCATTCAACCATAAATTGATGTGTTGGAGGAACTGGAAGCGTACCAATGACCCCATAGCTCTGACTCTATATAAGCAATCAGTCTCTTACTATCGTCAAGTAGTTAGAGATAATGCTGCCAGACTTGAAATTAGTGCAGTTAGTAGTCGTGATAATACTACCTTTTTTAAGTTCGTGCGCAAACGTCTTTGCAATCACGCAAAAATTCCAAACTTGGTCTTAGAAAGTGGGGTTGTTAGTTCTTCAGAAACAGAACAGGCAGAATTCTTAAATCTTGAATTTGCTAACTCATACTCACAAAATAACCATATACCAAACGACTGTACTAATCCACTTTATACCGATCTTGGAGCACTTTCTTCCTTTAATGTGCACACCATTTATGAATTGCTTAATAATATACGTCCAAATTGCACTTCTGGGCCTGATAGAATTCCTGCCAGGGTATTAAAGCATTGTGCGGCAGAGCTTGCCAGCCCAATTTGTGATCTATTTAAGTTATCTTTACTATCGGGCAGTTTACCTTCCGACTGGAAATTGGCTATAGTACGTCCTGTCTTTAAAAAAGGTGATCGTACACTGCCGAAGAATTATAGGCCAATATCGCTCACAAGTATTATATGTAAGCTAATGGAAAGGATAATTGGGGAATATTTATTAAATCATATGAAATCAATGAACTTGCTTGCCTCAAACCAGTATGGTTTCCTTCCCACTCGTTCTTCAACGATACAACTTCTTGACTGTTTACTAGAAATTGTGGACTGCGTAGATAAAAAGAAGTCTGCAACCGTGGCTTATCTTGATTTTACATCTGCATTTGACAGAGTTGATCATGGTCTTCTGATGGCCAAGCTTGCTAGATATGGTATAGCAAACCCTGTCTATGGATGGATACAGGCTTTTCTGACTAACCGCTTCCAGTCAGTTCAAGTGGGATCAACCCTCTCGTGCGTTAGCTCAGTTGGTAGTGGGGTAATTCAGGGTAGCGTATTGGGACCAATCCTATTTGGTATATTTATTAATGATATAGCACAAAACAATCTCTGTAAGACCCTGCTTTATGCCGATGATGTGAAATGTGTATCCAGTTGTTTGGAGAAACTGCAAGGAACCCTATCTAACATATCAGATTGGGCAGATACTAATGGCATGTCTCTTTCAATTGACAAGTGTATGGTGCTGGACTTTAATACTAAAGGGCTGGCATCAAGTCTATCTTGTATGGGCAGTGCCATTAAATTGGTTCCTGAAGCCCGAGACCTGGGTGTCTTATTTAATGATAAGTTAAATTTCTCATCACATTGTAACGTAATATGTTCCAAAGGCCATCAAAGGGTAGGCATACTATTTAAAGTATTGCCCAATAGCCCAATTACACTATTAGTCATGGCCTTTAAGGCATTTGTAATCCCAATCCTGAGTTATGCCTCTTCAGTGTGGTCCCCATATCTGATACGAGATATTGATGCAATAGGCAGTTCAGCGTAGATTTACTAAACGATTGAAGGGCTTGTCTAATATGTCGTATATACAACGATTGCATTCCCTTGGAATAATTACTCTTGAACTCAGACGCCTCCATACTGACTTAGTATTGTTATACAAAATATTGGCTAAGGATGTCTTTTTTCCCTTGGAGTGGGAGTCTTTCCTAATATTTTCTCCAACAATCACTAGGTCCCACTCAAAGCGTATTATGTCACCTGTAGCTCGCATTAATTGTAAACAACACTGTTTTTTTAATAGGGTCATCCCTATTTGGAATTCACTCCCACAATACGTAGTGGACTCTTCATCATCAGCTAGCTTTTATGCTAATGTTAAGACATTGGATCTAGCTTGTTGGTTGCATGGACGGGCTGCAAGAGGAAATTAAAAAAATGTATCGATGATGAAATGATTGTTTTCACCTCTTTGTATATCCCTATGTATTTGTGTTTGTTATTTTATTTTGTCTTATATTGACCAGGGTTAGACGTAAGTGTTGCTGTAATGTACAACCTGTAAAACCCTAATAAAATATTATTATTATTATTATTATTATTATTAAATGTTATGTCAACCCCTCTGACGTCACACATTTCTTGTTACAATGAGGCAAGTGTATGTGGCTCAAATTCAAGAACAAAACTTCAACTTGAACACCCTTGAAACACAGGTTCCAACATAGAAAAATCTTACTTTGTTGAGCTCACTAAAATTCCTGTTCTAAGAGGGTTCGAATGGCAAGTTTTTTTTTCTTCTTAACTTTGAGCCAACAATAGTGTCAACGTAAAAACTAAATCATTTTGCAAATATACTTGTCATCTATGAACGAAACCATAAATCCAATAATAATTCTAGGTTCCAAATATATTATTTAAATTGCCTAGTAATAAAAATAAATTGGACTGTTTCCATTTAATCAAAATATATCGATTTTTTATTTTCTATGAAAAAAAAAAACTACATGATTTAAATGGGAATTTAAAGCAAATGCTTAAAACGGAAGTGAACGTGTAGCTTTAGATTTTCTTTTTTTTGCAGATTGACCAGTGATTTTTATACTGACTGAATTTCAACTTTCACTGTAACATATGTTTGTCAATGTTCAATGTACTGTTTTTTGTTATGTGTTTGTTTTTTTTACAGAATTTTTGTGTTGTTTTAAACTGACTAAAAAAAAAGAAAGGTGAAAACATGAAATGCCAAAAGAGAACAAAAAAGACTAACAACATTTTCTATTTTAAGAAGATCTACATTAGAGAAAGGAGAGAAGAAAGAATGAAACAAAAATGCACTTTAGAAGAAAAAAAAGTTTTTCACTTATTTCTATGTTATGTCATCCTCCTCCTCCTCCTCCTCCTCCTCCACCTCTTTTCATAAAATAAAAAATCCCTTTTTATTATTTAAAGCCGTTTTAAAACCAGTTAACTAAACTTGTTTTCATTTACATGTAGCATCAGTGTGAAATTGTTAATATTATCTTCTTAACAGTAAAACAACAAAATTGCCACAAACAGTTGTAGAATTTTTATCTAATTATTTAATTTTTTGCTTAAGTATTTAAAAATCAATCATTCAGTTAATTTAAAAAAATCTAAAGTAATTGTCTTTTCTTTAAAAATGAGAATGGAAGAAATTGGTTCAGGTAAGAAAAATTATCAACTACAATTGTACATTTTGCTTACTGTATCTATTAATACAAAACTTTTCATCTCAAAATAGTGTACCTTTCTTGTATATAAAGAAAATAGTTTGAATACTTGAAAAAACTAACTATCATTTCCAATTATACAGTCAACATTTTACAAAATCTAACAACATTTCGTTTTTCAAAATGAAAAGAAAACATTACTTATGTTACACACATATTTTTCTTCCTTCATTCTCAAAAGTAATTCTGATACCTAAAACTATTTTTAGCCATACAGAGAAATGAGGTCTATATATTTTAAAAAAAACGTTTTAAATTTTAAAGTATACGCAGAAAATTTAAAGCAATTCCAAACCGAATATGTACTCAGTTCCAAAGAAAAGGTATAAAACATCGTTTTATAAGCTTAAAATTTTGCTTAAACGAAAAGGCAATAAACTAATAGGTATATATTTAAAAAAAATTAGCATTCCAAAAAATGCATTGAATGAAGACATTCTTGTCTTGCATACTTCACTTTCGATGTATTGCAACCAACATTTCCATTGTCGTTCATCCAGTTGACATCCAATGAATTTCCGAAAATGCATTATGAGTATCTATAGAAACACGTCAAGAACGCCACCTCTAAACTTTCATAACATTTGAATCGTGAATTGCACATGTATAGGAATCGAAGACTTCCCTTCAAATGTATTGCATCCAAAGTTTCCATTACCGCTCTTATGGTTTTCTTATCGAAGTTTCACTGTCATGAGAGCACCTATCGAAACACCTCAACCACGCCCACACTTAAAACGGGCATTACACACAGGAAATGAATACATTCTTGTCTTGCACACTTTACTAGGAATGTATAGCAGAATTGGCACTCAACATTTTCATTGTCCTTAAAACTAAAGAACATCCCCATCCTCATATCCTCATCAAAAGTTATATTTCATTAATTATTAATTAGAAATACAGTGAACAAGAAAAGTTATAGAAGTCTGAACGTTTATATCCAAGAGGCATTCTTGAGATGGTTCTAAACTAAATTCTTAAAAAGCCTTAGAGCCTTAATACTAGTAAAGTAAGCCTCCAGCTCCCTCCAATCATATTACAAAACTACAATTTCTTCAAGTATAAGGAGTCCAATTATTAATAACCTATTCTTTCTTAGCTTTAATACATAAATGTTGTAATTTGTGGTTAAACCCCCAACAGGCATAAGACAAATTGAAAGACACACAAGACACACACAAAAAACATGAAAAAGAATGGCTTTAATGTGTATTATACGATCCTAAAAGAGTGGTTTAAGGCACAAAGTAAGTCCTTTGCATGATTTTCTACTGATTTATTTACCAAAAGGATTAGTTGTAGAATGTTTACGCTGTAATTGCGAAATATCCATTAAGGAATAACCCTCTCATACAAAGTATACTATGTATGTACAATACAAGTATAGTATTAGTGCCCACTTTTCCTATTCAGAAGAAGAAGAAGGTGGAGAAAATTGGATCAATTGTCCCCCCCCCTTTTTTTCTTCTGTCTTTCTATAGATAATGTCCAAACTTTAAGTCCCATGTAATGTATAATCCTTAGAAAAATATGCTAGTCATGCAGAAAATGTTCCAGATGGACCGACTCTAACAACTATGTGTGTGTGAATTACAAATGGCTTAGAAAAAGCAAAATCTCTTCTCTTTACTTCAAGAAGAAGAAGAAGAAGGATTAAAAAAAACCCTCAAATTAGATCAAAGTCTCACTTTTAAAAGAGAAAACCACATGTAAAACAAATAGCGCCATACAAGTTCTGAAAATACATATATTTATCTACATATATATGTGTTATTTTTGGCAAAGTCTGACACGTATTATTTTTGAAGAGAGTAATAATAATGAGATTTTGCTTGAATAAAAAAAGTTAAAACTATGATTGCAATGGAATTTTTGTCTCACATTTAATGCTTGCAGTGATTGCCTCCTTTCAGGAGGAACCCACAACTTCCTCCTCTCTTTAACTCAACTCTCTATTGTTTCTTTCACCCATTCTCCGTCTCCTCCTCCACCTCCTCCTCCTCCTCCTCAAACCACCGTACAATTGAAATTCAGTTGAAACAAACTTTTTAGGCCATACAAACATAAAACGTTCCCATTTACTGTTTTCTCTTCTTTTAACGCAAATAATTCGAATAATTTAAAAGGTTTCTTTTATTTAAAACCCCTTTTTATTGTATATTTGGAGAAGACGGAATTGTAAAATACAAACAACGATTCCAATTCTAAAAGAAACTTCCATTATTTAAACTAATGCACTTTATAAACACAAGAAGACATTCCCCCACCACCAAAAAAAAAGTTTTACTTTCTTATTGTTGAATATACTACATTTACAGGGTGTGTGTTTAACATGTAAGACAGACAGACACGCAAAAAATCCATTATACAGTGTATATGCATAGATAACAAGAATTGTTATTAACTGTGTCCATTAAACAAATATATGAGAAAGAAAATATGCGAATAAATATGCCCCCTATGATTAATATTTGACACCTACACACGAAAAATAATGTCTATATGTGAAGCCAATATGTCAGAAATGCATACAATATAATCTAATGAAAAAGTATGCTTAAAAAGGGAGATAAAGTTACAGAAAAAGTAATTTTATTGAAAACTCATAATACTGAGAGCTCAGCTAGGACTCGTGTATTGTAGTTTTGACAATAACATTAAAGAATCAATATTTATTAACGATACAATAGTCTCAATAACTGCAACACAATATTCCTGTTTGCTTCCTGGTAATGTGTGTATATCATATATGCTTAAAATACATCAAGTCAAGTCAGTCAAGTTTCTCATTTAGGGCCTTGGAACACAGACCACTTTTAGATGTCTATTTCGACTGCCAAATGAAGTTGAAGGTGGTTGCAATGTAATTACTATGGAAAGATTCGAAGTGGTCGGTATTGGCAAAAACCCCGACCTATGTTTTGCACTCAAAATCGACCACCAAAAGTAGTCTTATGTGTTTCAATCCTAACTCTAAACTCTTACAAAGGAGAAATTGAAAGTGTGTTAGAAACTAGAACGGTAGACGAAACACTTCATAGTATTTTCATGTTGATATCTTTCAAAATGAAATTTATTTATACTGCTATTTTTAGATAAATTTAAACAGACAAATACTTCTCTTAATATCATAGTTATGATTTCTAAAAAACGTAATTATTAAAAGACAACAAAAATAATTTTCTATTAAATGAAATTCCAAATTAACAAAAAAAAAAAAAAGTTATTCAAAATTAATTTTATATTGAGTTATTAAAATAATCCAATTATTTTTCTTTTCTCATTATGAAACAAACTACTTCAAACTTAAAAATTTAAAAAAATTATTTGAAAAGCAAAACTATTAAAGCCTCATTTATTATGTGTAGTTAACTTTTCCATTAGAAAACTTTGATATAAAATGTTTCTAAACAGAAAACAAGACACTTATTATTTAAAATCTAACAAAACTTGGTAAACATATTAGTAAATATCATCAAGTGAGATGATACTTACTGTCCATTAGCTATTTATCATAATGGACAAGTTGAAAATTCACTTTGTTTTCTGAAAAGAAAGCAAAATAAAAAAGACATTATAATAGACTAATGGTAACATAATCACCCTCATACATATAACATTATTCAGTGCTTTATACTATAAAAGCTATAGACTAGAATCTAGACGATGACCAATAAACAGTGACCAGTGACCACGCATTTCTAACATCACATTAAATTTGTTCCCGCATTAAATAAATATTAAACATGTTCTACAGAGTCCAGTAAAGAACACAAGAAACACAATTAGTTAATATTTTGAAAATATATTAACTTTGTAACTCCATATAATATTAGTATTCACATAATAATTCAAGTAATAAAGTCAATTTTATTTCTTCATGTTGACTGACATCTTTCATAATAAACTTTTTCAGGAAGAAGAATTAAAAAAAAAATATCGTCTGCTTAAAAATTGGTCATGTTCAAACTATCATAAAAAGCTTGTTCTGAAAAATATCAAACATGAAAATACTCTTAAGTGATTGAGCTACCCTTCTAGTTTCTAAAACACATTCAAGTTTTTCTCTTCATTTTGCATTTGTAAGACAATAATAATTAATCAGTGTTCGAGATACAACTACTTTAACTTGAATAAGTACCTACTATAAGTACACCTACATTGTACACTGAACTTTTACATTTTTACATATAAGTATAACACAGCAAATACAAGCAGATTAGAAGCCAATTAATTATATTATAGACTTGTATCCCTCCCCCACTTTGAACATATTTGGTGTTGTCATCAGCATCTGTTTGATTATTATTCTTTTGAGTAAATAATTATTGGGGTTTTTTCTCTCTCTAAAAACTCAAAACACTAAAGAAGAGAGATGACACCAATTTCACAAAAGAAAAGGAGCTCATAGATCAAGACACGGTTCTTTTTGTCTTAGATTCTATTCTGGAACAGAAATTATCAAAAGACCTCATATAATAATATATACAGGACCCACCTCATTTGGCAACGACTGCCAAAAACACCAATCAGTGTTTTTTTTTTAAAAAAAAGGCAGCCTTTAGGAATCGGATTTTTATGCAATATCAAGCAACTGTTTCCCAATTTGCGTAGCCCAAGTGTCAATTGTGAAGTAATCACCATCTTTAGTACAACTGCAATCATGGTTTTTATAATGAAAAAGGCTGGTTAGAGGCTAGATCTCTGGTTACTATCAGTTCTCAACTAAAGTTCTAGCCTCTAAAACAGGGGTTCTTAACCTTTTTACAGACCCCCAAATGTCCCCAAAGCCCCTTAGCAGCACATGAACCGGAAGAGTGGCACTGGACCTGTTGGGTGCAATACATTCACAGTGAAGTCTGAAAGACACAAATGTCTTCATTTCCTGTGTGCAATGAATGGGCTACTCAAAAGTCAGGCCAATTCAGAGTGGGTGTTGTTGAGGTGTTTGTAAAGATGCTCATGACATTGCAACTTCGAGGTATTGTTACTTCACGATTGGCATTTGAGCCACAAATTGAGGAATATTTTCTTGATATTGCATACAAATCCGAGCCTTAATAATTATAATAAAAATGTTGTAGAACAACCAGTGCCACCTTTTGAGCTCCAAATGCAAATTATTTTTATCATAACTGACTGACTGACCTCTCTCCACCTTAACTCCTTTTTTTCTGCTTGAAAAATTCTCTTGACATGTGTTTTTCTTATTTTATCTATTAAAGATAATGGATAAGAAAAAAGTTGGTGGCAATTGGCAAAGATTTCATGGCCCCCTTGGGCAAAACTTTCCATCCATTCATTTTACTGCATAACATTTCATAAATTCTAATCGCGTTAACAGCAATTGCATTTGAATAATTTCATTAGAAATGAAAGTAATCAAAGAGATGAAATTAGGAGAAGGAAAAATTCACAGTTGACAACTGAAATTCGTTTTTTTTTATGTTTGCAAATTACAAGTCAAGAAATGACACCATCATCAATTATGAAAAATTGCATTTCTCAACTTTCATCTTTTAACATTTGATCTCAGTTCACTTTCAAATTTCACTCTTAGTAAGTTCTACATTCATTCTTGTTGTTTTGTTTCATTCTCACTTTTGAATTACAAAAGGAATGTTAAAACACCACCACATTCCAGCTTTCTAGCAATTCAAAAATCAGATATATGAAACTATTTTCTTATCCATTGTTAAAATTAAAAGTAGATCTTCTCTTCAAACCTCAAACATCACAAATAACATTGTATATTAAACAATGTTATGTGTGAACACATACATACAATCATTACCATTGTATTAAAGAACATGTAGACTAATTAGATTGCTAAATGTGTCAAAATATTCCACCCTTTAGTAACTTCCACCCATCTAAATATCCCCACCCCCCCCCCCCTTCACTTTTCACATATAACAAATGACAAGTTGTGTAAAAATAGAATGTCGACAGTCAAAGTAGTTTGTTATATACAAAACACTGACATTAATTACAGTGATGTTTTAATTGAAGCCAGCGTTAATGACTGACATCTCTTAATAAAAATCTATGTGTAAGCAAAACAGAGGGATGGAAAATAGAGAGATGATAAAAGGGGCTATATACTGTACATGGCTGGGGGTACCACAGATTGTTAACAATTTTTGCATTACAAAATAAGTTGTTTTAGTCCACGAAAAAAAAAGGAGGAGGGGGGGGGGGATGACAACCAATATTACCGTTAACAATTGGTATTATCTCTCTTTAAAAACAACTTTTTGGTCATTTTTAGCTCAAAATTATAATGCATCTAATAGAGTGATTCCCAAAGAGTGTGTCATGAGCAGACTCATGAGTCTTGCTGTAGGTGTGCCGCGACGTTTTGAATGTTATTTTGAATGAGTTAATATAATTCAATATTTTCAAATAAATTTTAACTTTATTAGAAAAAAAGCAAAATAAACAAAAATTTTCTAAACAATGTAAAAGTATATGGTTTCCAAAGGGTGTACTGTAAACATTAATGACAAGTGTGCCGTAAGTTTTACTAAGCATGTCGCGATTTCTTCATCTGGCACAAAATACTGTGCCGTGAGTTTGAGAACCACTGATAATTCTAATATATTAAACATATTACTTTTTATCTCTCACCGTCAAAGTGTTCTAATTTATAATCTCAACGAAACACGGTGGCCAATTAATATTTTGAAATAATTCTAATTTAATCTCTTGTGGATTAACAGTTTTTAATCAACCACAAAAACGTGCCCATTTTTCATCGCAAAAGTTACTTTATACGAGTTATAAAATAAATGATTTAAGATGGATATATATCAAGAGAGAAACACGAGGATAATCCGAAAAGTCGTTTTTTTTTTTGTAATTCTGAATTAATTTCATCGTTTTAAATTACGTCCATAAGCTGTAATAAAAATATGAACTTACGGTTTCTGAATTCTGATTAAGAGAAACTAAAAATGTTTTAGAAACTAGAAATGTGGCTCGATCACTTCAGATTATTTTCGTGTTGATATCTTTCAAAGTAAACTTTTTTATAGACAGAAAAATTTGTCTGCTTAAAGTTAGGTCATTTTCAAACAGACATAAAAAGCTTATTTTGAAAGATAACAATATGAAACTACACCACAAGTGATTGAGCTACCTTTCTAATTATTTCTAAAACACATACAAGTTTCTCTTCATTTTGTACCTGAAATATAGAATAATCATAAGTTTGGGAGTCGTTTACACATTAAAACCACCCCATAAAACCAGGTTTATACAATTTTCCAAATGTCTTGTCTCATTTGTTATGATAATGCATATTTGCAGCAATAAAGAAGACTTTTTGTTTCGGTCACAGGATAAACGAGTTACTTTCAGAGTAATATGTAAAAATTCTAAATAAATTATACATAAAAATATATACATATTTACGTAACAAAACAAAAAACTATAACGTTACGCATTTATTTAATTAAGAAACTTTTTTTAAAAATACGTCCCAAACTGGTGGCCAATGTGGGTTATAGTCCTATCTTACGGCCCTTTTTTCTGATTGTACATTCAATTAATTGAATGTAAGCAGCTTAACTTTGTGTATTTGAGCTCAATCATGTCAGGGTTCAAGAATGAGAACATTTGTCATTAGCAAAAATAACATCCTCAGCCTGCACAATAGGCCCATCTAAAATTGCAGGATAATAGGGGGCGCTAATTGTACACATGTAACTTAGACATGGTCTAAAAACATGTACACATGTTACTGCCAGAGTGTAAAATAAGATATTCTACAAATTCACTAGCTAATCTGCAAATCTTGTACAGTGAATACCATTTTAGGCAGTGAGCAGAATGTTTACATCAACAACCCAATTTGCAAAAAACCTAACTCCTGGCTTATTTTTTACAGTATGCATACATTGCCTAAAATGATAGTAAATGTGCAGATTTAGCTAACTTGCAGAACTGGGCAGTGAACATGCAGAATTACTAGGTGTTTTTGACCTCCATTGCTCTAAAGAAAAGGATAGGATCATGCAAAAAAGGATATTTGTATGTCTGGATTCCCGAGTTTGTGGGTCAAACAACTCAAGAACGGAATGAGATAAAGACATGCAGTATTTTTTTATTTGATTCATGGTGTCAATATGTTGCTCCTGACGTAAAATCAGAAAATTTTACCCACGGGTTATTTTTTTATAATTTTTTTAGAAACAAATTTTGAGTTTTTGACCAAAAATTGTGTACATGTGCATACACATGCGCAAACGTGTGTACATGTGCATACACATGCTCGCACGTATGTACATGTGCTTACACATGCGCACACGTGTACACAAGTGCGTACACATACTTGCACAAAGTTACGCCATTCAGAGTGGACATAGTTGAAGTGTAACTGGTTCTTCATGAAATTTTACCTTGAAGAATTCATTGCAAGTAATTTATGGGGTTTTATGGTCCTCGGAAGTCTGTTGGGCCCTCCTGAGTTCATTTCAGTGCTTTTCAGGGCATCTAATCTATAGGGCTCATTGAATCCCTTGTTTTCACTGAAACTGTAAAATCTAATAGTTTCAACCTTATATTTATTGCTGAGATACGTAAACAATTTTATATACATTTTATATACTTCCATATATTGGAAAATTGTGCAGAGTAGAAATACTGTAGTGAATTTTATTATGTTGGGGGGGGGGGGACCTATACATAACCCGACATAAAGATAACTGTTTCTTTTTTTTTGGACCATTGTTGTTTTGGCGTTTGTCGATTACAAAACTGCAAACAACAGTCTTTTAAATAGCCATCATATATAGAAGAGACGAAGAAGAAAAAACGGCAAACTTGATTTTTGTACGGTTTCTATAGACATGAATTCAATTTCTCAAATAACAACAACCAAAAAAAAAGCCATTTGAATAGAAAAACCAAACAAACAGTTGAATGAAAAACATACAAAACAAACAAGTATCCTTAGAGACTATTTAACAAGATTTACTAGCCTACAACTTTTATATAAGACATTTTCTATTACTCAGTAGCCTACATAAGCTGGTACAATGGTAAGTTTAAAATGTACAAAAGATTTGAAAACGAAGAAAATATTCCTCCCAAAAAAAAGTTAATCTGAGATTTCAAATATTAATAAATGTATGTAAGTAAAAAGTGCTTTTTAATGTAGTTTTCAATTATAAATGTCCCTCAAACTCTGGGCATTCTGTTTTTTCAGAAGAAAGAAAATAAGAAGTTTGAAAATGTTTTAGAAACTAGAAGGGTAGCTGAGTCACTTCAAAATATTTTAATGTTCATATCTTTTAAAATAAGATTTTTATGTCAGTTTGAAATCATTCCACTGTAAGCAGATTGTGTTTTTAATAAATCAATTTTAAAAATAAATTGGTGGCGTTTTAGTAACTAGAAGAGTAGCACATTTACTTAATGTTATTTTCATATTCGTATCTTTTAAAATAAACTTTTTACATATATGTCAGTTTGTTTAAAAAAAATACCAACTGTAAGCATACGATATTTTTAAATTTTTGTCTTTTTTATTTTGAAATATATCAGAATGAAAATATTCATAAGTGATTCACGTACTATTCTAGTTTCTAAAACTTTGTCAACGCAAAGAGTAATCAGAGTAGTCATAAAACATCTTAAAACTACTCAAAACGTGACGTCAGTCTGCCACATCTTAGCATTTTAAGAACTTTTTTTTACCAATTTTTATTCCCTTAAAAGTTTCTTTTAAAGATTTGACGGTTTCATTTCCGTTAACATGCGGGGGGCCTACAACACATTTTCCAACACTGAAATCTGCAGTTACAAAATTTGTAATCTTCAGAAAAAAATTTTTTTTCCTTCAGTAAAAAAATCTTTCAGGTTTATTTGAATCTATATTATGATAAGATAACGTTTGTTGCCTGAAAATGTAGTACATTTAGTAGAAAAACGATAAAGTTAACTTTTTTCTCTCTCTCGCAAATCACAGCAATTTCGTGCAAAACTTAAAAAAGCGAACCTGGTGGCCAAATTACGAGACCAAAAAAAAGGAATCTTGTTAGATTAAATCTTTCATATGTCTATTGCTTAAATAAAGTTATAAAAAAATAAATAGCAAAAAAGGCCGTCATTTAAAAAGAAAGCCTAAAAATGATGAGGTCCATTTAATAAAAGCGATATACGATGGGTGGAGCAGTAATAAGAGTGAGGAATGGGGGCTCTTTTTGCGTGCCTTGCAGCGGCAAAAAGTGGCGCACACAATCGAATTATATAGACGATCATTTTTGCAGGTCATGTCAGCACGCACACAGATAAACGTAAAATATGCGATTTGATAAAAGACTTTCATCAATTTTTATTGCTTCTAAAACGAGCCATAGACCCCCAAAACCCCACCAAATTTTTCTGTACAAATATATATATATATATATATATATATATATATATATATATATGGCCAAATATACTGTATATAATAAATAGAAAACCTTATGTGAATGTCTATGTTAAAAGTTAGCAGTAGCAGCAGCTACATCACTGCATAACATTTATAGTTGTCTTACGGTAAGATGAAGCTTCTGACGTCAAAGGGGTTGACAACAAATTTAGACGTGCGTCACTGCCTGATTAAAAAGAGGGTATTAATAAAAAAGAAATACAAGAACCCATTCGTTTATACTGCGCGCATGCGATTTATTTCGTTTCATACGAAATTACCTACGAAATAATTCGATAATATCGTAATTTTCTTGATCATTTTCGCACGAAATCTTTAATTTTCAAAATAAACAAACAAGGCGGAAGTGACGTCAATATCTAACATCTCGTAAATAAATTTATTTTGTACGTAATTTCACTTAAGTTTCTAATATCATCTTTTTCTATCAGATTAAATGACACAATCCTAATTTTTTTTTGGTCAACCCCTCTGACGTCACAAGCTTCCTCTTATGTTGACGCAACTATAACTATCAAAAGATATTCCTATTTTCTCGCCACCTTGTACTAAAATAAAAAAAGTTTTCACAGCCTTTTTAAAAAGTTATATAATATAGCTTAGGGCTTATCGGCGGTATATCTCTCTAAAAATTGTTGTTCACCTTTTTTTTCTTCTTCTCTTTATTCCTCTCAACAAAATTCCTGAATGAAAAAAAGAGAAATTCCTGATATCTCTAAAATTAAAATGTCTGACCCAATGTACATTATTGTACAGTTTATTCAATAATAAAGAAAAAACACCATAAAACATGTTGAGTAAAAAAAAGACCTATAGAAATTCTCTCTCTCTCTCTCTCTCTCTCTCTCTCTCTCTCTCTCTCTCTCTTTAAAGAATGAATGTTCTCTCTCTCTCTTTTTCTTGAAATTCACTACTTTTATGGAGTTTCCTATATATATCTATCTATAATATATATTTTTCAAGTAACAAATCCTCGATTTTCATCAAAGCAATTTCTGTCAAACCAATTTCATTTTGTTTTATTGAGAGAGAACTTTCTTTTTATTTTTTGTAAATGGATCGAGAACAAAAAATATATATATTTTAATATCACACAAACGCCTATCTTATAAAATAAAAAAGTACCGTAAAGAAATTTCAATTCAGATAAAAAAAATAAAGAAAGCTCGCGAGCCAGTTAAATAACAAAGTCGAAAAAAATTCAAATTAAGTTTGTTTAAGTTAGAAGCGACTTTAAAAAGCCTCAAAGTCTGTTAGAAAATTGTTTCTAACAGACGTTGAGGCTTTTTAAAGTCGCTTCTAACTTAAACTTAATTTGAATTTTTTTGGTATCAATGGTATTTAGGTTTAAAGCCATTGACACACACATACATACATCACTTTTTGGCCACTTTTCGACTACAAAATGAAGTCAGTCTTTGAGTTGTTCCATACAAAATATATTGCAACTAAAAACATCCACATTCGATTTCATATTGAAGTCGAAAAGTGGTCTGTGTATTCCAATTCTAAGATGGTTTTAAAGTGTAAACGCCTTTCGAATTCTGGTTATTCCGACTTTCATGAACAATATGAAGAAAAACTTTGAAATGATATCTTTTAAATTTAGTTTTTATGAAAATAACTTTGAAAATAACTAAAAACTTTCAAACAGAAGATATTTTTTTCCAATTTTTGCCTACAAAAGTTTATTTTGAAAGATAAAACTTGCCATACACACAGGTGAATGACATATCTGCTCATATTACTCATTACATTAAAGGAGTACCTAAGTCATCAATGCTCCCGAGGTTTACGCCCCGAGGGAGTAAACTTTTTACCCGTTCTCAACCTATTACGACCGTGGCCAGTTTTGACCAAAGTCCACTAACTTTTGACCACGGTTGGCCGGAACTGGGCCCGGGTTGCCGACGCACTCAGCTGGGTCCTAACCAACCTGGAATGGTTAGCACTTTTCGACCGCAAAAAAGATGGTTTAAACCGGTTTTGAACCACTCAGAAACAACATTAAGAGAAACTTGAAAGTTTATTTGAAACTAGAAGGACAACTCAAACACTTAAGAATATTTTTCTGTACATATCTATCAAAACTAGTGGGGTAACCCGTCATAAATGACGGGAGCAAAATTCACAGGCAATTGTGCGCATGCGCGTCGTTTTTTCCTTTTTTTACTCCTTTCATTTCAATTTCAGTCACCCCCTCCCACTTTTCTTTCTCTCTCCCCCTTCAACACTTTCCAACCTTTTCCCCCTCACCTCCTCCCACTTTTCTTTCTCTCTCCCCCTTCGACACTTTCCAACCTTTTCCTCTCACCCCCTCCCACTTTTCTCTCTCTCTCCCCTTCTACACTTTCCAACCTTTTCCCCTCACCCCCTCCCACTTTTCTCTCTCTCCCTCTCCCCACCCCTTCTACACTTTCCAAAGGAAGAGTTTAACATATAGTTGATCTTGAGAAAAAAAAACGGTTCATTAATTCTAATTTATATAAATTCCGACGTGCTTCAATGGTTTTGTTACTCCACACACACACATACACACATACATACACAGACCTGGAATATTATTATATATAATATGTTTTATATTAGTTTGAAGATGACCCACAGTTTTAAGTAGACATTACTAATTTTTGTCTATAAAACGTTTATTATGAAAGATCACAGCTACTGTTCTAGTTTCGAACGCACTTTTAATATCTCATTTTAGCACATTTGCATAGATAATTAATTGAAAGTTTTTAAGAAACTTTAAAATCATTTGAACACCGTTTGTTAGAAACTAGAAAAGTATGCTAAATGTGTTAAGAATGTTATTATTTGTGAAATGTTTGAGATAAATTAAATGCTGTTGGCGTAATTTATTGGGTATGCAGCAGCAATATTGTTACACAAACTAATTCATTTATAATAATTTTATATAAACTGGATAAATATTCGTGATCACGCACGTAAAACAATCATTGTGATATATTAGACAACACCAACCGAAAGATATAACAACTAAAAAAAACCATTTGAAGTTATAAAAAAAAACGCATGACACCGAATAGGATACCATTTCCAGTCTAGTTCATGATTTTGCATTGTATATCAACCTTATTATTAAACTAATATCATTCACATAATCATAAAAGTTCGTATATATAAAAAGTTACATTAACAACATCAAAAAACATACAGAGAAATTGCTGAAATAAACAGCAAAAATACAAATAAATCTCAAAAGTTTGCTCCATTATATGATATATATATATATATATATATATATATATATATATATATATATATATATATATATATGAAATGTAACTAAAGGTTAGAGTGGAAAATCTTATTTAACAAAAAAAAAAGTAGAAAGTAGAAACAAAAACGAATTACTATCATAAAATAGATGGCAAACTCTTATTTAAAATTCACCTTCTTATATTGGAATAAAATAAGCTCATATTTTTTAAGAATTATTCTCTCTGTGAATCAAATTCAAGAAGAAAACTTCGTAATTCAACTTCAAATTGAACTCGCAGAACAAAGTCAGAACACAGAAAAACCTTATTTTGTTGAATCTATTTATAGAGTTCAAAAGTTCAAGTTCAAGTGCTCAAATTTCCTTCTTGAATTTGAGCCTGACTTAATAGTTGAAATACATAGACTGCAAAATCAACTACTTTGAGAATCCTTCCATAGAAAATACATTGCAACAACCACAGCCCAACCGGACCTGCGAGTTTATTTCGCAGTCGAAAAGTGGTCTGTGTGCCATGGCACTAAGTCTATCTTTGGTAATAACCACATACTGTATGTAAGATTGTGAAATGATCATTCCCAAATGTGATAACATCCGGAACCACAACAAACAATCTAATTTTAGACTAAACTAACTATCCTACAAAAGAAATTGGTTACAAATCTCAAGAGTAGGGGAAAAAATATAATGGTTAAAGGTCCATTTTCTTCACGTCTATCTCTTCTTTACTCTTTCTTTGTTCAATTCTTCTTCTTATTATTATTATTATCTTTCAAAAAAAAATTGAAAGAAAAATTCATTTCTTAGTTGCTTATGAAATATGAGCTTTTATTTTTGCTGAATTAACCATTTTTGCCAACAGCAAAATCCATACAAATAATAATCATATCAAATATTCTTAATTGAATTTCCGCAAAAAAAATGAAAAAAAAAACTTTTGTGTATTTTCTTTTAAAAAATATATAATGTATAATATTAATAATAAGTTATATAAGCCTCACCATTATCAACTGTATCCGTACTATTAATACACTATATTTTACAGGGTGCATCATATCTAATACTCATTTATTTATTTATAAATTCAGTTTTCTCCCACGTTTTAATAATGTTTTATCCACACTGTAACTATCTATCGATTGAAAAAAAAAATAAAAGGCTTAAGTTCTAACCCCCCCCCCCCAAAAAAAAAAACTTGTGCATGTTGCTTTTTCGTATAAAATAACACAAGAAAAACGCACGTATGGAAAACCATAAGGCAGCTTATAGACGATCAATTCTGGCTTGCCCAGCTTGTCTTGTTAATTCATGATTGTCTCTCAAAATAAACACACGTTCAATTCATTCCTGTTATTTTTTATTTTGAAAAATACCATGAACCATTTTATCTTTGCAAAAAGCCAAGATGGTCATATGGCATACTTGGATTGTCTATTTCCAGCTTAAGACACACGTAAAAACGATATGAGAAAAAAATAAATGGGAAATCAAAATTAAAACATTTTATTTAAAGCCAATCTCTGATAATAATAACAATAATGCTACGAAGACAAATAATAAAACAGTTTTTCCTCTTCAAATAATTTGCATATAAAACGTGACAAATTATAAAACAAAAATTCAGTCTGACATTTAACCTATTCCTAGTATATATTTGTTTATCCAAGCGTGAGTACGGTCTATTTTGGATGGATTTTCATGTTATGTTCGACAATTGACAAGGTTTCCCCATACAGTGTACATAATAAAGGTACATTCTCACATAATAAACCTCATACAATTACATTATAAATAATTCGACCAAAAAGCGAAATGTTAATGTTCAATAGGCGTCAAATTTATCACCAAAAGTTGCAACAATTTCATCCCCTTTCATTCAACATTCCCATCCTCCACCTATTTTTTAAAAAAAATGTACTATCTGATTGGAATTACTACTAAAGTTGGAAACAATAAACAAACACTCGATTGAACTAATTAAAATGGAAAATGAATCAACCCTCAGTATAACAACATACACTAGAGAGGATATTGTAATGTAATGTGATTAACACCAAAAACAAATTCTCCCTCATTTTCTCTCTCTCTCTCTCTCTTTCTCATTTGGTCCTAGTAAAATTTACGTTTCTATGTTATTTTTCCTATAGGTTTTTGATTAGACCACCATCACCATCACCACATGTTGGATTTCATTCAACAAAACCCTCCAGAAATGTATTTTTTTAATTTTCCAACCAACCCTCCTAACTAAAATAACGTCTATTTCGTGCTAAGTTGACGTAAAAAAAAGAACTTGCCATTTACCCATTTTATGTATTTAATAACAATGGGAAAACTAATTACTAATTAACAAATAACTGACGTCAAATTTCGAATTGAGTTTTTCTCAAGTTGGAAAAAAAAATACAACACAGCCCCTTGCATATACGCAATCACTGCAAACACTAAAGTTGAAATTTTACTATTTTAAGGGTTTTTTTTGGCCGCCATCATCCTAAATGGGTTACAACAACTTTAATTATACAATTACGTTAAAAAAATGCCAAAAATGTTTTTGTGGAATGGGTATTTCCGAGGTTTTGCACTCTTTCCACAACAACAACTACTTTACAACATTTTGTCGTTTTTTTAATGTGAATAAGTATTGTAATTTCCATTTGGTGGCGAATTCTTATACAACACCTACTTTACTTTTTCGTTACTTTTCATAATTGTACCGATTTGTCACAACAACTTTTATTTTACAACAACTAGAACATTTTTTTTACTATAGAGTTGTTTTAAAACAAAAATTGTAACAAATGTACACAAATATCAAAACCAGATTCATGTAATTTTTTTTAAAAAAATGTTCAAAAAATATTAAAAATAGTTGTTGGAAAAGGAAAACCACTACACCTTTGATTATTCTGTCTTTCAGGAGATTAATTAAGAGAAACTAGAAAATGTCTTAGAAACTCGAAGATTTCAAGGAAAATTCATGTTGATACCTTTCATACCTTAAAAAATGGTTCATTTTTAAAGTCACCTAAAAAAAAGCTTATTTTGAAAGATATCCAACATGTTTAAGCTACCCTTCTAGTTTCTAAAACACATTCAAGTTAAGAGTAATTAATCAGAGTTAACGAGGCGTTTATAATTTAAAACTACTTTAATGAAAACCAATAAAAAAACCTTAAAAAAAAAATTCTTAAAAACTGAATTGATGGCGTGTCAATGTAATTTCGTTCACTTTGAAAACACCCCCCATATTTAATTCTTCAAAATAAAAAGTTCGGAAAAAAAAACTAATTGTTTATAAAGATACTTTAATCCTAGATTATAACTTAATTTAAACGCATTTTTTTTTGTATAAATATAAAAACCCACTTTTAATGCTATTTCGTGTTCATCTGTTTTGAACCAAAAAAAATATATATATGAAAACAATAAACCCTGAAAGGTATTACCGTTTACATTACGTTACAAAGCAGATGGATTACGTGTTCATATTAAATTGGAAACGGAATAAATCGGGTTGAAATATACAATATGTTTCTTATAAATGTAGACATTGTTTTTTTTTTTTATCAATATTAGAGAGGGGGAGGGGGGTGGACAAAATAAATCCCACTTAAATGCAACATTTTGAAATAGATAAAAACAATATCAAAACATTAATATATAGTGTAATATGCCTCATATTATAGCATCCTGACAAAATATCTAACTAGGTTGCAGTTCTACAAAGTTATTTTACTATTGTTATATAAGGCCAAAACTTTCACGCAAATAAGTTGTTTTTAAATTAGTTGTTTTTATGCAAATATAATAAAAAAAAAATAAAAGTAGAATCTCGATTATCCATAACTTCCGGGTAATCTGGATATATATATATATATATATATATATATATATATATATATATATATATATATTTTAGTTTATACGTGTTTTTTAACTTTTAACTTCCCCACAGTAAGGCCTTGTTTTCACTGAGGCAAAAATTTGAACTTGAACTTTGGATTTAATAATGCAAAAAAGCGCGACTGCCTGTTAATCCGGACCAGGTAACCATTGAAGAAAATTGTTCATCTTCTATGAGAAAAGCGCCATTAATTATCTAAAGAAATTTATATCTAAAATCAAAAGCAATAATAAACAATTATGCTTTTAAAAAAACTTTTTTGATAACATTTTTTTCAAAAAAAAATTCCAAAATATTGCATTCTGCATTTCATGCAAACGTTTGGCTTTAGACAAGACTTCACCGCTTCAGCTTTAATGAATAATAATTCGTATGCCATATTTTTATTACGTTTTACTACATAGAATTTTATATCTGATATAGTTTTCTTAGATGATATTATGGAAAAATTTTTTAAAAATGTAAAAGAATTTTTTCCTCAATTTATCTGTTCATTTTCAGAATGTATAGAGAACCGCAAAATTTTATTTGCAGAAAACGCAAAAACAAAACTGAAGAATTCAATTTACACACACACACACACACACACAACACCGACAGACACATAAAAGTCATCATAAAAAATCAATTTAATCGATTGCGTATTGATACATAGCTCTCATAAATGAATGACTTATTATATTACAGCTGTTATTAAGTTTCATAACTACATTTGTGACCGTTATCCATTTATATAACATATATAGAAAAAAATAGGTATATAAAATTACTCTTTTATTTCATTGTTTTTTGGTCTATTTGACCTTTTTTATTATTATTATTGACGAATAGGAATATATATATATACCTGACATAAAGAATCGAAAATACTACTTTGGGAAACATTGTTTTTTGTGTATGTATGTATGTTTGCTTGAATTTATTCCAAACCTGAATTTCTATTGCATAATAAATAAAATAAAATAAAACCCAAACATTTGCAAAACTAACAACAACAAAAATCCATTTGGAAACCGAAAATGGCCTAAAGCAAATGACCCATTTCATACACTTCCGACATATACTGTATATATAAAAATCTAATTCATGATAGTAAAAAAAGTAGGTATATTTGTGCAGGTGGTTCAAATATAAAAGCCCATAGGGGATGATGATAGGAACCAGAGTCGGGGTCCTTCTAGTCTCTATGTATGTGTATGCTGTTTTTTTTTAAAGAAAACATTTATTGTATAAAAAAAAAGAGTTGAAACACAAAAACAACTTTTCACGCAATTCAATATCCGATCAGATTTGCAACTGTAACTAATTAATAAACTTTCATTAAGTTCCATATCACATATGAAACTAGTTTTACAACTACTTTCATAAGTTATTTACTGAAAAATAACCATTCAAATAAAGAGAGAAAATAACAAAATGGAATTCAAACAATTAATTGTTATGTAAAAATCAAACCCCAATTCTAGTTCATTTCTGATTGGCTGTTTATGTCAAATATCATTAAAAAAAAGTCTCTCAGAAGTTGAACAATGAATATATGCAAACGGTATGAGACTGGATATCACACAACCAACTCTCCTTGAGTTGAATGTCTCGTTGCAAGTTTTATTGCAATGTAAGTTTAATGAAAGTTGCTTGTGTAATAGGAGCTGTCAAAATGTCAGCAGCAAAATTTGTGCATTTTGCTCTAAAAATAATGTATTGGTTTACAAAGACGCTAAGTCAGCAACTGTATCCACATCCAATTTCTATATAAATAAGGAGAAGAAAAAAAAACCTTAAAAGTTTTCTCGCTCCATTTAATCTAGTTTTTGAATTCCGAATGATGATGATGATGATTGTCTAAAGACGAGATAAACGCCTCAGACATTTAGAAAATAGAGAGGGGGGGGGCCTGTTTCTATAAATTGGTTTTTCAATAAAAATCTGTATCTGTTCTAAACGCCTATTAAATATCTATACAAAAATCACAAAAAAAATTCTTATGAAATTTACTGGAAATAATTTTTTTGAATTCAGACAAAAAAATATTCTTCGCAGAAATATTGACAAAACTGTTTTCTTCTTCTTTTTCCTCGAATAGAATGAATTTGAAAATAACACTATTACTGCACACAATGCAGAAAACTTTCAATCTTCTCTCATACTTTTTGACATGTCTGTCTGAAAATTCGATCTATTTGTGTATAGAAAATGTCAAATTTTGTAAAATATGTTACTTATATTTTTTTTGTTGAAAATTTTGCAAAATTTTCAATTCGCTAACTAAGGGAAGAATCATACGCGCTGAAAAAAAATCCCACTGAATTTCATTCACTCTTTAAGGTATATACCAGAAGTGCCATATATATTCTATTTCTATTTTTTGCAATGTGCGAAAACAGTTCATACTAAATAGGATTATCCAGATGTTCTGTTTCTTAAGCTAAAGTCTACACACTGAAAATGCTAACTGCAAATATAATTTATCTAATTTGAAAAAAAGTTGTAACAAATTCAGCTGTTTTTCTGCCAAATAAATGAAATAGAATTATTTAAATTCTATTTTCAGTCGCAAATTTCATTTGGCGTTTTCTGCAAGTGGAATCTTATTGTCACAAAAAATGTGCACATTGCCTTAAGGATTAAAGAACCCACATGTAGAAAATGCCGACTGAAAATGTTACTGGAAATATAACTTACCGAATTTAAATAATTCTATTCTATTTATGTTTGGTTTTTTTTTCGGTCTGTCTGCCAAATATAAATATAATAATATAATTATTTAATTAGGACAAATTCTATTTTCTATTTTGTTTGTTTTTTTCTGCATGTGGAACCTTGGCCTTGTGCAATTATTTTCACAGAGAGAGAGAGAGGAGAGAGAGAGAGAGAGAGAGAGAGAGAGAGAGAGAGAGAGAGAGAGAGAGAGAGAGACAGAGAGTTACTATTATCGAATTGGTGGTTTTGGAAGTTGTCTAGAGGTTATCTGGGGACTAAACATGTCAGATTGCTTGGATAGGAAGGGATTAACTTTCGGAATCCTTAGATGACCAACTGAATCCATTGGTGTACATTGGAATAAATTCTCCCCTCCTTCTTTTAGCTTGTTTTCAATTCTCACTGAGAGAAAAATGTCTCATGTGGTCATCATATGGTTTAAAAAGAGAGAAGAACAGCATCACTTAGTACTTAATAAGTGTTCTTTCATTTGGCTCATTCTAATAACAAAATTTCTCTTTGAGTTGGAAAAGAGAGAAAAAACAAGCTCGAGAACACACAAAAGCCACCGTGGATTAGTAACTGAACAAGCACACGCTTCAAATATAAATCACATAATCTCATAAAGTATAAATTCAGACTGAGTAGAGAAAGAGACACACAAATTCCAAACTAATTTCATAACAAGATTTAAAGAGATAACATAAAAACCAACGTACAAAAAGCATACATAAATTCATTTATTTAAAACATACTGGAGGGGGGGGGGGGGGTCCCCCCACCCCCAAATTGATTACATAAGAGTGCTTTCTAAATTAAAATAGTACGTGCGTTCAGTTTCTAAGCGCATTTTTAAGTGGCTCTAGTAACTTTCTACATTTTTACAGTAATTAACCTTGTTTTTAATTATGAGCATATAAAGGCTCATTAAACTCTTGTCTTTCAAGAACGAAATTACTATAAACTTCAATGTGTTTTAGAAACTAGAAGGGTAGCGCAAACACTTAAGGCTATTTTCATGTTGCCATCTTTTAAAATAAGCTTTTTATGCTAGTTTGAAAATAAACCAACTTTAAGCAGGCGATATTTTTTTTTAAATTTTTTTTGTCTATAAAAAGTTTATTTTGAACGATATCAACATGAAAATATTACTATAAGTGATACAGCGGTCGTTCTAAAATGCTTTTATACATGACGACCATCTCAAGCTACTTGAAAAGCGCTTAGAAACTGAACGCACTCATAAATTTCCGAGTAATTTTTAATGATTGCTTAAATAGCTGCAATTTCTTCTCTGACTTGCATTAAATTTGTTCAGGAGATTATTTCTATTCAAAGTATTATTATATTGTAGAATAGTAGACTCACTCTCTCCACATAATTTAAACTACATAAAAGTTAAATGATGTTTGCATCAAAAATCAATGTAAGCAACCCACACACACAGCATTAGAACAACACCAAAGCTTATATTATATTTTTTTCAGAGTATATTTATTTATTGTGGCGTGAATTTCAGCGCAAAAGACGTCGATGTGAATTCAATCACTCGTAATTCATTTAGATCATCTTTTTTTTTTCACTTCTTTTTCTCTCTTTCAATCTCTCTCTTTCAATCTCTCTCTCTCTCTCTCTCTCTCTCGTATTTTGGCCAAAAATTAAATTACGTCGCGCGACAAATGAAGCAACTGCTTGCGGGGATAAAAGTTTCAAACGACAATCATAATCTACACATAGAAATAAATTTATGCCCTCCTCCTCACCAAAAAATATAAGCCTCATCATTTTGACAATTATATATCACATTATAAGAGAGGCACTTCTACAATATTAACTTATTTTTTTTAAAAAAATAAATTAATATCTAGATCTGTCATAGAGCTAAATTCTAACTAGTTTTCTATAGGCCTAAACTATACTACTAAGTATAGTTAGATTTTCATGAAACCAAATAAACAATTCTCAGTTATCATGTTATCATGTTATAAAGGTAAAGCGTAAAATCAGACACTCTGTAAATTTACTAGTTAAAATATTTTATGAACACAGCTCATTTTGAACTCTGATTATTCTGCAATTCAGAAGAGCATGCTGAGGAGAAAATAAGTGTTAGAAACTAGAAGAGTAGCTGAATCACTTAATATTATTTTCACGTTATAAACAAAATGAATAAACATTGTCTGCTTAATTAAAGTTGGGTCATTTTCAAACTCACTAAAAAAACTCACATTAAAAGATAGTAACATAAAAATACTCTGAACTGAACTACCATTTTAGTTTTTTTTTTAACAGTTTCAAGTTTTTCAAAATTTTGCTACCTAAAAAAAACAGAATAAAAAGAAATCATAAGGACCTTTCTCATCACCTTTATAAACAGTTTAAATTAACAAAAAAAAATCATAAATTTGATTTAAAAAAATCTGCACAATGACTAGAGTTATTATAAGACAATGTGCAACTGTCATTATTGATATTAAAAACATTTTTGCATAAACTTCAAGTAAGTGTGTAAAGCTACTATCATATTGGTTATTTTCCAAATTTGACTATTGAATTTCGAGAATGTCTGACTTTTCACTTTGACGGGTGAACACATATACATATATAAGGGTAACCTATTAAGTGTAAGAGACACAAAACGTCGCCAGGAAGTTGCCTCAAACGATTAATTGCACGTCATCAAGAGAGATAGAAAGAGAGAGAGAGAAAAATTATCATATTGAGTCTTATCAGCAACGGCACACACGATGCTCTTAATGGGAATTTTCTCTTGTTAGGTTGTGTGTGCCTTTTAAATTGAGCCGATTTCAAGTGAAAATCAGATATTAGAGCTAGTACTATAGGGCTATGGCTACAAGGAAGATATACACATATATATCTGAAATGATCATTTGGTTAACGATTCATCAGGAAAGTTGGTTACTCTCTACTTAAAAAAGAGTGTGCTTAAAGGGGGAGGGAAGGAGAGGCAGTGGTGGTTCCTACAAATATCCCCTCAAATCTAATGATGTAGAAAAAAAAAGAGAATCATTAGGATTTAGGTGTTTTTTTATCGTTTACCAACCAAACAACCTACTACTGTACATATATAAGTTACATAGCTTTTAATATTCCTTTCTCTCTCTCTCTCTCTCTTAGTCAGACACTCTTTACGCATGCGTACTCAAAAAAAGATAATACATTTTTGGCATCTTTAAAACTCGTGAAATGTGACCTGATTAGATTGAGATTTTAAAAAACCCTGATTAATTATAAAACCAAATTGTTGGGAGGGGGGGGGAGAGGTACATGAAAATATTTGTCATCATTAAATTAACTACTCAGTGAAATCCATTAAGAAGTTGAAGTCATTGGAATAAGTTACAGTCTTAGAAAATTTACAATTTTAGATCTGAAACCGACTCATAGAAAAAATAAGACTGTAATATGACATTAAATTGTCATATCTAGCTCATAACTATTACAATTTTAATAAATTACAAATTAATATTATGACAAATATTTTCATATGACTGCCATTGACTGGTGTACAAAATAATGTGACAATTAAGCAGTGACATCATAAGGTATGATTGTTCGAATTTTATGCCCTTTCTGTAATGAGGCCGCTTGGTAACTAGCAACCTACATATATAAAGCATATGGGCTTTTGCATAAGTCCTGAACAGTGTACATTTTGGGTTTAGCCTGGGCTGATAGTTTCATGGAAAAAAAACATTGACTTGGTAGGCTTGGTAGCCCTTCATGGGTCTGGTAGGCTTTACGGGCTTGGCTCACTATATACAGTTTTGTGGGATACAAGTTGGACCATAATTTTTTTTTAAAAAAAAACATATTCTCATATTCTGAACCGGTAGGGTTAAAACAAAAACAAAAACTATCCATTTAAGAGCCTGTGGTAATGAATTGTTAAAATAAACTTCTTTGGAAAAATGTTGATGTACTCGAGCGTAAGTAGCATGCAAGCAATTAGTGATTGCCTACTTACAGGGGTAAAATTCTGTCCACAAGTAAGAAAAGTTAAATCCCACCAAAGCACAAAGTTAAAGAAAAAAAAAAAACGCAAATTGAAATTTATTTCTAAATAATAAAAAAATAACATAATACTAGCATTTTTTCTTCTTTTCTTCATAACATATTGTAAGACCTTTGCCTTCAGACTGAAATAAAATGAAATAATAATAAATAATGTTTCACAGTCCAATATCACATAAACACACACACAAAATAGAAAGTGAAGTAGGCTCTCTTCTTGTTAGAACCCATACATATAATAATAATAATAATAATAATAATAATAATATTGCCTACAGTTAAGAACAAAAAAAGAACAAGACAAATATTTTAAAGTGCATACACGTCGACATTTACCACAAATCCTCTCTGCCCGTTTTGCAAATGTCTCAACATTGCATTTTATCGCAAAAAATTTATAGAAAGAACCTTATATATATATATATATGTATTATACAGTAGTATATACTGTATGTATACAATAAGGGCCTTTTATACGTGAGACAGCTTTATATATAAAAAGCACACAACTCATAAAACATAATACTTGGTCCAGACCTTTTTTCTCCTTTATTTTACACAGTTCCTAAAAAGTGTCAAATAAAGACGGTCAAAATATATGAAGAAAGAAACGAAAAGCCGTTTTTAAGAAATCGAATGCCCCCCCCGCCCCCACAAAAAAGGTCGATCGTTTATTCCCCATTTTCCACCCCAACTCAAATAAGAGAACTTTTCATATACAGATAGATATTCACCCATTTTCCTATATTTTACATTCTTCTTAGCCTTTAATATATTGACTTCATATGGAGACCAGTGTGTCTTTTAGAGGGTATAAGGGAAAAAAAAATATGTAGTCTCTTATCCCTACTGAAAGTTTATATCAATCAATAACTAATAAAGAACACCTGGATAGCAAAATGACCCACACACACATAGAGAACACAGGACATAGTTATGAAGGAAGTGAGAAAAAAAAAAAAAGATTAACAATTTTGTCACATGTGATATCATGTAATAATATTCTCTGCCTTTTTCTTTCTTCTCAAAAGACACAAAGTCAAAGTCCAAGGGACCAAGAAAAAGTTTCGTTTTTGTGTTTCTATTAAGTTATGTGACGCCAACATATAATATGTTGATCCATATGGTACATGTTTGGATATTGCAAGTAGTAGGTGGAGTTGGGGTCAAAGGTCAGACTGTTCAATATGGTTCAAATTGACAGTAAGAATCACCAGCCTTAATATCAGAATAAGTTTAATAGAAAGAGCTTTTTATATCTGAATGAGATGCCTGCAAATTGGATTTTTTGCTTGACAAAAAAAAGATGACCCCATCACCCAAATTGATTGAGTGCTGCCACCTATCAGTTATAATTGGTTTCATGATATGATTAAGATTGTCTTCTACAGAAGAAAGAAGAAAAAAAAAAAGAACTTTGAACTTAAAGAGTGAGTTAGTCCATTGTCACAACATTCATTTCCGGTTTAGCATCATTTTTCAAATTCTTTGTTGCTCTCATTCTTCTTGCAATTTTCTTCCTATTTTTTTCTTTCATTCTCTCTCTCTCTCTCTTTTTTTCTGTCTCACTTGCTGACCCATACTGACCTTTGTGTCCTGAAAAAAAAATGTCACAAAAGAGTTTCACATAAAAAAACTACGTCAAAGTGTGACAGATGGTTTTACAGTGAAACTGTCTTGGCCCACCTATGGAGAAGTATGCCCACGGTCTCCATAACCATCAATCAAACCAAAAAATAGATATTCTAACTTTTTTCTTTAAATCTACAGAAAAGATTCAAAGAAAATTCACGTACACCACATATGAGGAGCTTAGAAGCCAAGAGGGATAAATGACATTTTTACAATAAAAAAATGGAGATAAGTACTCCATTTTGTCAATGAAATAATAAAGAATTTTGTGGAAAAGAAGAGAAATAAATGAAAAAGGTGCTTTATGGCGGTCAAAAAATAAAACTAAGACACAGATGTCTATGGACGTTTTTTTTTACTTTGAAACTCAATTTACTAGGAAACGTTACTTTTATCACTTATTCCTCTTAGCTTCTCAAAACACACTCTTATATGAAGAATATGTTCAACTTTTTTTTCTTGTTGTAAAATGTCACCTCTCTCTCTCTCTCTCAACATGTACCTGAACTGTCAGAATATATTTTCTTTTATAATCCGTAAGTTTGTGTGTCTTTTTGTTATATTTCAGTTTGTGCCTATATATGTGTGTGTGTATGTGACCCTATGCAAAAGTAACAACTACTTGTTACATCTCAAAGGAATTGAAAATTGCATCAATATGCGAATGTGAATTGGATGCAATTTAAGCGTAACATTTGGGGAACTTTCTATCCTTCTTTTGGCTCGCAGGTTATGAAGTAACCAGCTGCTACTGTCTACTTTATTTTCTTTAACACTAGAGGGTTTAGAGGTTAGTGTTAATCTACCTTTTCTTTATCTAGAGCCACATTTCTATGAATATAACCTGGCTCAAAGATACTCAGGACCACATTCCCATTCTTGAAAACCGGCTCGCAAGTTGTTCAACAGTCATATAAAGTAAATTTAAACTTTTGCTCAAGTTTTTGGCAACACTAAGTAAAAAAAAATGTTAAAAGTTTCCTAGAAAATAGAAATGTACTGAAAGTATTTTCATAAAGAGATGTCTTTAAAAAAATGACATTAAAAAGTTTATTCCTCAAGATATTATCATGAAAATAAATTGCACAACAAACAATATAGAACAATTTGGTGAGTATTGCTACCCCGGCTTAAGCTCAAATATGATATTTGTGTGCACAACATTATAAAAATTAAAAATTATAGAAAGGACCTAATGTACAACTGGGCATTAGTATATAGGCAACAATAGCAGTCAAACTGGACTTATTCTAGTATAACTGTATAAATGTAACGACATGCCTAAACTACGAAGATGAAGAAGAGAAAAAAAAATGCGGTGATTAGTCACCAGAGTCGACAGTTCATTCCGATGAGATTGGAATTCTTGGAACGAGAAAGAGAAAAAACACACACAGAAAAAGAAATGAACACCAAGAAGAAGAAAAAAAGGACAGGAAACTTGGCACAAGACGGTTAATAGGAAAAGAATCCATCTCAAGTTTTGTACATTGATCCATCACTTTCTCAATTCAAATTTCAACAAAAAAAAAACTCCTTCAGGTATATATATGTAGAAGAAAAATGTGTTCTTCAGAGAAGTGCAGCTAGAATGGCTTCAATTTCTAGAAGTATGAGCTCCACATTCGTAATTACATTCCAATAGACCTAATACTATGTTCTGCATGGCACTTAGTTAGCTTGGTATGGCTCTTTCTTCAGGTGGATTCAATACAACATTAAGCTAAATGCACATACCCATCATGCTTTGCAAATAACTTCAGTTAATCCACATCAACTAAAAACTGAATGAAACACAAATTAAACATATGGTCAGAAACAAGAACCAGAACATGATTTATTTTCACCTATAGCTAACAGCATAGACGAAATACCAGACTGACTGAAAGTGGCAGTCTAAACGTAGTAATGACTTCGATGCTGCTTGAATCAAGCGGATTGAATACAATTCAATTCAATTATGTTTGCAGTCTGCGCACAGATCTAAAATTGCTACCTGAAAAGGTTTTGGATTTCTGCGAGCGAAACCACCAGCCATTATAAAAAAATGTGCTCAAACTTCTAGCTCTTACAGATGCTACACATTTTAGCTACATTCTCTAAAAAGCTAGTTTTTCTTCAACATATATATTATAATATACACACTATCTGAAAAAGTGTTTCACCAACTACCACCATTTTTTTCTTTTGACTTTTTCATTTTTTTTGGGGCATTATGCTGAATGTGTCACACACATTCTTTATATCTCTCAGAGAAATCACCTTTATGCCCAAAAGCGAAACAATTTCCTTTTTTGTTAAAAAAAAGAAGAAGTTTGGTCAAAGATGGCAATCATCTCTCTTGTTCTCTATACACTTTCATTTGTATCCACATATTATCTTACATTTCATTGAAGAAACTGTCAACAGAGTGTGAAAATATTAAAATATGAGGCCTCACACTTTTTCAAGTCAAGAAAGAAGAACCTGACAATATAATAACTAAAATTCCTACTCATCCCTACAACTTCATTTTTGTCCTTCCAAAAATCAACTATGTCCATTGTTCTCTTAATATGCTTATAAATAGGGCTCGGATTTTTGTGCAATATCAAGCATATGGTTTTCAATTTGTGGCCCAAGTTTCGATTGTGAAGTATAATTATTATCATTGTAACAAGTGCAACTATGATTTTTCTAACTAAAAAGGCTGATTAGAGACTAGATGCCTGGCTACTATCAGTTGTCAACTAGAGTTCTAGCTTCTAACCTAGTGCTTTTGATTGAAAGAAATCATAATTGTTAATTGATTAAATGTAAATGAAAATGTTACTTCACAATTGGTCCTTAGGCCACAGATTAAAAAAAAAAAAGATTTTCTTGATATTTCATAAAAATCCGAGCCCTACTCATACATTATGCTATAAATTTATATGTGATGACAATTTACAACACAAGTTTACACCAACTTGATACACAAAAAAAAGGTAAGCAATCATAAACACAGCTAGCGTTTGTAGTAATTGAGAAAAAATACACCTTATGAATTTCCTCCAAATCAGCTGAAAAATATCACAAAATGGGTTTAATATATAAATAAAATCCATAAGAGCAAGAAAAGCAAAATGACGTCCCAAAAATGAAAAATTCAAGAATTATAAAAAAAAAACCTGATGGAAAGAAAGAGAAAATAAAAAGAACAAAAGTGCTATGAAATTGATTTTAAATTCTTTTCCATTTTATATCTGAAGAAAAAAAAATATATATATATCAATTTATGAAACGATCTCAGGAGGTTCCTTCTCTTTTCTGTTAAAAATCCACCTCCACAAAAAAAATTCAAACTGACGTATGGATCAATGATGGAAATGTATCTACCTTCAAGCTATTTTTGATTGATTGATTTTCACATAAAAAAATGTCCTTACAATATGTGTTATAAAGAACTTCCGGTGACAATAAGACACAATCACAAGTCCAGTAAAACGAAACACTTGTCATTTTGAATCCTCTTGTATTTAAGTACATATAAGCAGATCATATATTTATATTTAAATATAAATTTATAAGTAAAAATATTTGATTAATTTAATAGATCTTTTCTAATCTCGAAATTTCATCAGAAGTACGAAAAAGTAGGTTCATTCCACCAATGTTGTTGGGGTTTTCTTTCAATCTAAAATTCCGTAATTTTTATCAAACTTTTAGATCATAAGTTGTAGGTAGATTTGTTAATTTAAAAGCATTTTCTGATACTGGATATTGTTTATCGCTTTCAGACCAAAAATAGATCTCTCTTGCAATTTCGTGTAATTACTTAGATTTTCAAACCACATTTGCTTACATCACATGTCTAGTCAAAGTGATTTTTACTGTCCAACATTAAAACAAGATGGAGAAAGCTCTTAAAACTTTTGAAAGTGGTTCAACTTAAATACATTCTTAAAAGAAATTTCCCATTATCGAATACAGTATGTCAATATGTCCATAATAAGCAAATATACCATTAAAATGCTTTTTTATTAGAAATCTACATTTTCTAAAACTAATTGCGACCCAAAAACCCAGCCCACAAAACTTTACAGTGAGTACAGCTCATCAACCAAGCCCACGATGATGTTCGCAAAATTCCACCAGACCCCTGAAGCCCATAAAAAGCCCACAAAACCCATGAAGCTCACCCCAGCTCCATGAAACCCACAAAGCCCCACCAGGCCCACAACAAAGCCCGTGAAATTAATATAGGTCTATACTTTTCATTATCCATAATCCCATTTAAAAATACAATTAATATATTTATATAAATAATTGATTTTTTAACATTTAAAAAATGGCTCCATTAATGGATGTTTTTCTAATTTCCTGCCACTCTCACTAACAAGATACATGTTTCATTCTATTATTTGTAAACAGATGCAAAATATATTTGAATATATAATATTCAAAAGATACTATATATTTATAATATTTACTTAATGACATGTATATTTTAGTAAAATTTTCTTCCAACCCTGTACTCGTCGTAATAACCCACCCTTTCATAAATCAATCTTGACTATTACACATCAAAGTGCAATACATTGGCATGTCTTAGTGTAATTTGCCCATCGATGACTCCATTAACATTTCCATTTCCTGTTCTTTTCTTGGTTACCATCCCATTTTTTTTCTACATTATAAAGCATCAACTCAGGCAAGTTAAGTATATTTGCATATTACGTTCCGCAAGCGGTTTTTTTATATTCAGTCATTTTTTTTTCAAGCGAGGATGAGGCAATTTTTTTTTCATAATAGTATAAAATACGGTGGCTCGTCTAACACCCAAATTTAAGAATTAAATTTTGTCACTTGAATTTCAACTTTGAATCTTCTTTAGAAATGTTCTAACTTGCACAATTCACTATTTAATTAGTGATGTAATCAGAATATAAAACAATTTTTAATCTATAAAAATAAAAAAGTTATCGATAATTTATTGATGTTTTCGTTTGTTTATAGCTTTAAAAATGTTCTTATTAGTAATTACTGAATGCTGTACGAGTTCAGTAATTACTAATAAGAACATTTTTAAGGCCATAAAAATAACGAAAACAGACGGCACAAATTGTAACATTTTTGTATTGTTTGCGTTATTTTACATCTGAAACATATGTCACAAGCATTAATTGTTATCTTGTATTCGAGTTTTAACCTTCAAAGCCTTAGCACACAGAGACCTCGATTTCAAGTGCAAAACGAAGTCAAGTTGTCGCTTGTGTGCCAAGATCTGGCTTCATTCTATAACAATACAGTGGAACCACAGCCCACCTGCGAAAACATTTTGAAGTCGATATCGTTGTCAGTGTGCTAAGGGGCTCATTTTTATTCTTTCTAAAATGTCACCATCAGTTTCCTTCATAAACGTTATAAAAACAACATTTGAAAGAAGAAAAAAAACAGAGACGAATTTAAAATGTTGCATACATTTTTTTTTCTTGTTGCAGGAGATAACAGTCCATTGTATCCACCCTGTACAATAACAGAAAGCAATATTAGTAATTAATTTAATGACCAATTGTCATGCCTATTTAACTGCAACAAAATTATATACATATATACAAATTTTGACTGAACAAAAAAGCAGCTGGCAACACATTTTAGAGCAAGAAAAAAGAACATGTTAGAATCAAGTTAAATATTTCTAAAGTTGCTGAGGAAAAAAAAACACATACATTGTTAGATAATATATATATATATATATATATATATATATATATATATATATATATATATATATATATATATATATATATATATATATATATATATATATATATATATATATATATATATATATATATATTATATATATATATATATATATATATATGTATATATATATATATATATATATATATATATATATATAAAATAAAATAAAGTTAATACACATGATGTAAGCTAAATATCATGTTACTTTTGTATGTACAAATATTATATACTGGACTTGAAGATGATGATTTCCTTTGATAAGGGTCTATCTCTTAAGAGAATGAAAGAAAATACATGAATGAGAGTTTTGTGTTTGTTGATAATAAACAAAATGAAGACTTTTCTTTTACTAATAAGAAAAAACTTTATCTTGAAATATATATATATATAAAAAATGAACAACAGCTGAAACAAACTCATCTTCTGAATGAAATAGCCGAAATTGTATATAGGCTTTGGGTCTTTGAATAAATATAAGTAGATGATGGGTACACACACACACACACATCTCTTATTTCAGCAAAACCATGTATATATATAAATTCTACAATTTCCAAAATACGTTCCCAATTTCTTCTCTCTATATATAAATATATATTGTATAATACAATATACAATTTCCTTTCTTTTTTTCTCTCTCAGAGACAAAAAATACTTTTCTTATGCATGTTATATTCTCAAATTTCTTCCACTTTTCCGCTGAACAAACAGTCACATGCATGACAGACAGATATAAAAAGGAAATATACACAACCATTTTCTTGCCATAGATTTTCCTTTGCAATATACTGTACAATGTGTACATGTATATATATATATATATATATATATATATATATATATATATATATATATATATATATATATACACTTTAATGTCTATGTATGTGTATATATATATTTTGTTGCTTTTTCTGTCTGCTTTACTTTAAATATTGCTTGATTGTCATATAATCGATGAAGAGTAGAGAAAAAAAAATTCAAAGACACTAAAATGTCAACTGCCAAAAAAAACCCCTCAAATGTTGCAACGAGGAAGGGAGAAAGGACATTGGTGGGCCATATTTTTGGCTTTGATGTGTCCTATATGAGAATATATGTTGTGTTATCCATAGGACATCATTTTACAAAAAAATGATGACCAATTTAGTTGAAAACAAACAGAAAAACAACAACAACAACAATGTTCTTGCCAAATAGATCTAATATTTGCAGAAATAAAAAAGAGTCCCAAATAAAATTCCCTACAGAGTACTGACTTGAAATAACTATAGATTTCGACATTCCAATTAGTTTAATAAGTGTATTCATCTAGGGAACATCACCAATTCACTTTCACCAAATTCTGATCATTGGTATAGGAATGTATTGAGAGAGAACAGCCCTGGGGAGCTTTCAATGTATTGGGTGTTTATAAAAAGATAAGGGTCGGCATTGGCAATGTTCACCACCTTTGATCTAAAATCAGAATCCTCAAGAGAATTTAGATAATAATAATCAGATTGTCTTAGAAATATACATTCACTCCCCCCCCCCCTCAATCCCCATCTAACAACACAAATAAAAATAAGCACTATTGGCGCTCTTTAATAGCATAACATTTGAATCGCACATTTCTCAAAAGAACTGAAGACACTGCTGTCTTGACAACTTTATTCGGTAGGAGGGTCGCGACGGTGTGCATTAATATGTCTCGGATAAGGATGTCTGTAGAAAACCTCAAACACGCTCGCCCACTTTAACCAAAACGTGTGAAATGGAAATTGCTCATCACCTGAAGACGTTGCTGTCTTGACAACTTCATTGGAAAAGCATTGCAACCAAAATAATCATTGACGTTCCAATACATTTTTTAAAGTTACATTGTTATAATCACCTATAGAAAAACACTCTTAACTTTGCATAGGTGCAACTTAACTTTCAAATTGAGTATCGCAAATCGGAAATGAAGACATTGTTGTCTTGCAGAACGAATTGCATTGAGCTTTTGCAAATCGTAAGAAACTAATAATTTCTTTGAAGTTATATTTGTCATAAGATTCATAATGTAATATAAGTGTATGTATATGTAATTATGTCATTCTCTTATTTCTAGAATCGACCACTGAAAAGGTTGGAATGCCTCACCCAATTCCAATACAAGAAACCGACATCAATGGTCAGTAATTATGTCAAAAGTGATAAAGTAAAGAGTACCGGGGGGGGGGGGGGGGGGCTCATGTGTCTACAATCATTGATTATTATTAACAACCTACATTCTTTCTAGAAACCTCAAAGAAAAACAACCAACCTTGTTTATATAAAAAAAACCAACAACAAATAACCTAACCCCCTCCTGTATCTATGTACATTGGGGTACATACAACACACAGGAAAATGTTGTAATTGACAAAAATGTGTTTGAAAAGTGTCAACATAAAAGAGTGGTTCATTGAAAAGGTATATTGATATACTGTAATGTAGGCCATAACAGGTATATCATATTTAGTTACATTATAAGTGTCACAATCACTCTAAATGACATTAAAGTGTGAAAATAGTGACACATTTATTATTAGAAAATTGAAATTCATTTTTCTAATCCTTATTGCTTTCCAGGTTGTATCTTTTAATAAAATAGTTGACCTTTTTCGTCCAATTCAAATGCAATTGGAAAACCTTTCCATTAAATTTCATCACTTATCTCAGTTATTATCTCTCTCTCTCTCTCCATACTGTATTTTTTTTACAAAATATTTCATTTGGGGTGAAAAATGGCTAAAAAAATAAGTAGCAAACTAATAATTTTTAGTGCATTAAAACGTAGTTGTAAAACCGTCGTGAAATTTTCACGAATCGAAACCACACAATTTTACTTTTTAATAAAGATTGTGTTTGGCGTTTTTCTTTTTTAATTTATATGACTTTCGCGAGTTTTCAGAAACTTTCCTTAACGTTTTCCCGTTCGATACATTTAATTTTGTATGTACATTGTGATCATTGTTTTCACAAAATGATTAATCACAGTTAAAATTAATCTACATTAAATTAAATATTAATAATACTAATTAACAATAATTTCTTGCTAAAAAAATTGCAAATATTTAATACAATTTACGATCAACAATTTCAGCTGCTTAGTTCTTTAGTTGCTAATAATTTCAAACGTTTTTTAAAAATTAAAGATTAAATATTTTTCATTGTCAATTAATTAGTATTTAGACAGATAGAATAGAAACTTAGCAACATTCAACTTTTACAATTACTATATGAAAATCTCATTTGAATTTCTCATTGTATTCAGTGATTATTTTGACGCTTCTCTCCTCCTCCTCCTCCTCATTTTCAAGAGATTAATTTCGAACTACTTTTTAATTAATTATTAAGTGGACATCCCCTTGTTTTAAATTCTTGTTTATTATAAAAAGCATATTAGGTAGCGTTTTTGAATTAGATACCAAAAGTTACAAACCACACTCATTTTTTTTTTACATTTATAAAGTGTAAAAGGAAGGAAAAGAGTTGAAAAGATGTCCAGACACATGGAATAAATTGTGGGTGGATGAAATGTTTGTGACGAAAAGATGCAAATTGTGTTTTAGTTAAGGGAGGAGGAGGAGATGTCTCAGTATGAGACATTGTATGCAAATGAGCATTCTCTATGCTCATCTTAATAGGAAGACCACGGTATCATGGTAATTAGCAAGAGATTCAGTTGACTGTAAGTTGTTTGACTCGGAAATGGAATTGGTTTTTCAAAAATTCCACAAACTCTTTCTTTCGCTCAATAAGTCTTAGCCCTATTGCATTTTACTACACATGTAATAACCAAAAGAGAGAGAGAGAGAGAGAGGATTCTGGGAAGAAGTGAAGAAGAAACAAGAAAAAAAGGTTTAGGAATTCCTATAGATGGAAAAGGAAAATAAAAGAGTACATCTAATAGCCCATAGCTATATGTACTACTATATATTTAAGCTTAAAATCAAGTTGGGTAGATAGAATATTATCATCATCATACAAGTTAAGAGTTAAAGTTAATGTAATGAAAAGTGTGGTTTAATAAGAGACTCAAAAAGCTAACTAACAAAACTCCGATTTCACACTTAAATAGGCCTACTTCAATATGATGATAAAAGATAAAAAGCCACATTTACAATGATGTGCAGCTTTTAAAACGTTGGTTGCCAAAAAATAACCTCAAAATATTTTTTTAAAAAAATAATCATACAATTGCCATTGGCAAAATGAACAAACTCCCCCCCCCCCCCCCCAAGTTTTTCTTCCCGTTTTTTTTTAAACCAAAAAAAAAAAATACTCCTGTCTGAACACATAAATAAAAACCGGAAAATCTCCAAATTAAAAACACTCCTTTAATGGTGGTGAATAAAAAAAAGTGTGTGGTTTTTCTTTTCTCTCTCTCTCACTCTCTCTCACGACGTCCCGTTTTTTAATTTGAATTTTTGCGTTTATATTACACTGTAAATGTAATGTGATGAGCTGAGCTTTTTTTAAATATATATATATATATATATATATATATATATATATATATATATATAATGTATATAGATAGGCCCAGGCTACATTTCATAACAACAAAGATACAAGTACATAAGAGATTTTTTTCTCTCTCTTCTCATCTCTTCTCGCTATTTAAATTGACTTTGGTTAAATTGCAAATATATTTAAAAAGAGAGAAGAAGTTGCTGACAGTGTAACAATTTTTTTTATACCCACACACACAGTTTTCCCTTCTTTTCATTCCTTATTTTAAGAGATTGAATGATCATTTTGTGCAAAAATCTTTCTCCTCCCATTTCAAGTAAAGGTTCTTTTTTTAATACTAAAGTAAGAAGCAGAAAAAAGAACTTTCTACGTTTTAAAGAATATATAACATAAATATTCTCTTTCATTTTATTTCAATGGATCAGTTAAATCCTGATTGGTTTAAATATCATAAATACACCTCTCATTTTATGGCGAAGAAGATGCTTTAACTTTAAAAGCATACTGAAAAAAAGGAAGACGAAGACAAGCTGTCAAAGTTGCAAATATCACCCCCACTCCATCCACCTTTATATGATGTCATTTTGCAAAATGAAATTTTTAAAATTAAAATTTAACTAAGTTTGATGACACTAGAAAAATCATCACTCTTGTAAATTTTTTTTGTATGTATGGATTGTTTGTACAAAAAAATCTTAATTGTTTTAGCTTTTTTTTTAGAAGCAACTTTAAGAAATAATTAAAAATTGCGTTAGAAACTAGAACAGTAAAAAAAAGAATCGGCTAAGGATAATTTTATGTTCGTATTTCTAAAAAAACAAACTTTTCTTAATGAGTGTTGGGAAGTAATTTCCAAATAGTAATAAATTATTGTAATTAAATTACTTTTTAAAGTTCGTAATTATAATTTAATTACTTTTTCTAATGAAAAATGCAATTGCTGTGTTAAGCTAAAAACTAATGTTAGACTATTATTGTTCTCAAACTTCTCACAACGTAACTATGACTTGATTATTGTCAAACTGGACTGATATACGTTTGAGCGTCACTTTCTATTAAAATTCAATTTTGTAATTGTTGTTTTTTAACGTATTTTCTGTATTTAACAATGTCACTCTTATGCTTTTATGTGATTTTTGCAATGGAAATTAATTGAAATGCTTTTTGAGTAACTGCAATTAAATCCTTTATAAAATTTACTAATTGTAATTAATTCGTTTTTTTTTTTTGCTAATTTACTTCGTAATTACTTCAAAAAGTAATTTTTCCTAACTTTTTTATGACATTAAACTGTCAAAAAACATTAGTGTACATTTTTCACTTCAAAGTTGGAGAAAAAAAACCAAACATCTTTTAACGAAAATCCCGATAAAAGTTTATTTGTTAAATAATGTAGTCATGTATTTTCTTGTTAATTTTCTCGTTTCATAAAAAAACCTGAATAAATAAAAATCTAATCATTAAATTCAGGCCAAATTAAAGAAGAAACAAAAAGTAAATACATTCGTTAGAATGCAAATGTGTTTCAAAAATAATTTGCAAGAGTTTCAGTTTCATAATTTTTTTTCTCACTCATTCATTATACTCAATCAGTTATAATGGCATTTAGCAGTTACTATTTATGCCATTTATTAAAATGTGGAGGAGGACTTCGAGTCAATAAATAGATTTAAGATAAAATTTGGAGGAAAAAAATGTGTGTTGAAAATGCAAATTAGTTTTCACAAATGACTCTGAAAAAGAGCCTCAACAATTTGCTTAATTGCTCTTCATGAGAGAAATAAAATGTCTCAACTTATATTCTTTCTCCTCCTTAAACTGCACCCATTTTCGAGAGAAAAACTTTTTTTCCTATCAATAATAATAACGAGAGAGAGACACTGACTTCAACGACAACGACTACGACGACGACGGCGATGGTTGAAGACGATAAAACCTGAAAGGTTGTCACCACCGATAAGCCAAAATGTAGAGTGACGACGACGAGACACTTTTTGCAAATTTTAAGGTCATTCGTGTATAATCAATGCACTGAGATAAATATATTCAACGACTTTGTCACGCACACAGTAAAGGGGGGGGGGAAGGGGGGCTTTTATATTGATCCACATTTTCTCTTTCTATATCTCGGCCTACCAAAAGCATACCTAACGGCTAATGACATGGAAGCAACAAAAAAAGTAACAAAAAACCGGACAATGATCAGCTATAGTTCAATGATGTTTTTTTTAAAATTAGAATAAGAGAATTTCCACCCACAAAAACACCATAAAAACAATAAACAATCTGACAAGACTTTTTTTTGAAAATTAATATCTTAATCACTTAAGAGTATTCTCATTTTGATATCTTTTAAAATAAGTTTTTTATTTCAGTTTGAAAATAACCCGACTTTAAACGCGAGACATTTTTTTTAAATTTCTGGTTCTATAAAAATATTTATTTTAAAAGATATTAACAACAAAATATTAAGTGAATCAGCTACCATTTCTAGTATCTAAAACATTTCCAATTTCTATAAAAAAAAATAGAAAAAGAAAAAGTATTTAATATTCATTTAATGGAATACCCACCCCCTTTCAATGAGGCAATCACTACCAACAACCAATTATTAGAAGAAAACCATTACTTTAAACCAAAAAAAGCAAAGCTAACCTTAACAATTCAGACCATTAACTTTACTAACTATAGACGATTTTACAGATATTATTATTACGCTTAACTATATCTTAAGGCAAAAGTTTTATAAGGAAAAAAGTGTCTTAAAACTTTTATCCACTTACAACTTTTGATATCATTTCATACATTTTTTTTTAGTTCTAAAAACCAAACACACTTTTAATAACTTAATAAAAATCATACTACACAGTGTACACACTAAGTAACATTTACCTGACATCACTCAAAGGTCAATAATCAAGAGTATAAAAAGCCATATTAAAAACAACGACGTTCTAAAAGACAAAACTTAAGTGACAACAGTTTTTATCCCATTATATAAAAAAGACATTCTCTCTCTCTCTCTCTCTCTCTCTCTCTCTCTCTCTCTCTCTCTTAAAAGATAACTTTAAAAAAAAAATCAGTGCCAGAAATAATAGCTTTTTTTCGCCCACTTTTCTCTTTTCCACTCACTCTCCCATTTTTTTTTCTCGTTTCTTGCCATCAATTTTTCGTATATCATAAATTTTAAGTTGTAACATATATAAGTATGTGTGTCCCTTTAATAGCAAAAAAAATATATATCTAAATATTGGACGTTGAAAAATGGGAAAGAATAAAAGGGCAAAAACAAAACGTTCCGTCACCGCTAATGGCACGAATTGATTCTCTCTCTCTCTCTTTCCCTCCCTCTTTAGTTACTACTCACTCGATGTGTCCAATCCAATATTCACAACGACAACGTCCAATCTTAAGTTACTTTTCTTATTTTTAAAAGCCATATTCCTCTTACTATAAAAAAATATAATAAAAATACAGCAACTGAAAATTAAAACAAAAATAACTCCACTTCACTTGAATAGAAAACGAACAAAGTTATTAGGGTTAGAACACACAAGCGACTTTTGAAAGATTTGTTTTGGTGACAAAATGAAGTCGAAGGTCGCTGGACTGTCGTCGCAATCTATTTTCTATGGATGGACGCCAACCTTGGCACATAGTTAAAAGTCGCTTGTACGCGTGCTAAGGTTGCCGTCTTTCTATATAGAAAATACATTGCGACGACAGTCCAACGACATTCAACTTTATTTTTTCACCCATAATATCTTTCAAAAGTCGCCTGTGTGCCATAAGAGAAAATGCATATAACTATTAAAATATTGGAGTCAAGTTGTTAAAAACTGAAACTGCACAAGGACTTTATGAACACCCTGTATGCATTAAAGCACCGTCATGCCGCGTTTATAGTATTTATTTTGCTATCTCAAAGTCCTTCCTGATCTAGTTACAATTTCAATACAAATTTACGACAACATCATTGTGATATGTCGACTATAAACGTAGCGTGCTACTACTAATGGATGTCGCTAGAGGGCCTATTAAACGGCTTTCTTCAAATGCCGTTTGAGATAAAACGGCGTCTATGTGTGTGTCTTATGTGTGTGTTGTGGCAAACACACAAGCAAAAGCTATGGAGATAATTTCAAGCAAAAGAAGGAAGCAAAATTTTGACACAAAACATCTATAGAAAAATAAAGAAAGAGTGAGCCTGGGTATAAAACCACCACCATAGACTAGTCTTAACAAAAAAATATATAACACTCTGAGAAAAAAGTTTTGTGTTGTAAACGTGAATAGAATCTACAGTAAGGGGAACCTATATGCAAAAGGGAGGGGGATGGGGATATAAAAAAACCTATCCCCTACCCCCCAAAAAACCTCACCAAACATTTCAAACTGCGTTTGTGAAATATGAGCTCAAAGTGTTTGCTCACCATCCAAATCTAACCACATTATCACAACAGTCTTAAACGTTAGTCCTATCTAGTCAAATGGTATTATAATTCATGTAGGCCAACTACTACATTTACCACCACCACTACTAGGCGTACTACTACTACTACTACCACTACAGTAGAGCTGCTCCACCATCAAAGAAAAACCAATTGTCACTTTTCTATTCCACTTTTTTTAGCTTTTCTTTACCTTCACAGAACCGATAAATGTACCAGTAGGATGTCTATGCCACTTTTTTCCCCGTTTCTCTCTTTTCTCAATTGCCCTTTTTTCTTGATTCAGATTTAAAGTGATGTGTATACATTTTATAAGTACATCTTGTATATTCATATTCTTTGTTAACTCAAAATTACTGGTTGGAATATTTTAATAACCATCTTTTCATCTTTTTCATCTTTTTCTTGTTTTAAAAGGCAACCAGATAAAATGTTTTTTTTTTTCAGTCATAGACTAGAAGCAAAAGCAAATTACAAAATAATATTACGACAAATATTGTCATATGACTGCCAATGACAAATATATAGCATTTATATGACAGTGACAAAGTAATAGCGCACAATCAGGCATACCATCATTAGATGAGTGTCACCATTGTATGACTTTTTCTGTACTAAGGCCCAAGATTTCTAGTCAAGACAAACGATAACGTCGATGACACTATTTCCAACGTCATCGACGCACACATGTGACCTTATTGGACTATTTTGTAGTGACTAGTAACCATGTGGAACCTAGACTTTAATCATAGAAAGAGACATGGCGAGCCACCTCGATGCCCTTTTTTCAGGTTTTCCGATATAAAAATGTATTCTTTTTTATTTTAAATATAAGTACCAAGTAACCTTGAGTATTATGTACAATTGTATTAATACAAGTTTTTTTGCCAGATCTGTGGTTAAGTGTTTTGAGTTAATTTGGTCTAGTTATTTTCTCATTTATTTATTTTTGTTTCTGTGTATCTTCAAAAAAAATACATCATTTGGCTTCAAGATGAACTTAAAAGAGAACATATTGCTTCTAGTTTGCGCAGTTAGTTCGTTGCAAAACAACATTCTTTTATCATTGCGTTTTCCATATACAAAAAAGAGGCAAGCATTATTTCCCTTCCATTCTCTTATCTAAGTCGCACTTCTTTGAGTATATTACTTATGACTCTCTCTCTCTTTAAAACAGTTATTTGTTCCGCTCATTTATTAATGATGAGACTTGTAGAGAAGGGCCATCTCATCAGAACATCTCCTCAAAACTCCAAATGACAAATGAGTCATTTTTTAACAACAAAAAATAAAATATTATATATTTCAAAATCTCCTCTTAGTTTTCGTCTTCTAATCTTAGCTTGCAGCCAAATCGTCCAAATTAAAAAAAGGTCTTGATTTGATTACAAAGTTTGATTAAATCAAAAACTTCATTTATTGTATTTTTAAGGGGGCTTTTTGCTTTCTGACTTCAATAAATTAATAAGATAAATTTCACACATGATACTGACCCATAAAAGTTGTAAGAAAATAAGTGAGGCCCTGTATTTTATTGTGTGTTTGTTTGTGTGTATACGGAGCCTATACTTTTTTTTATTTGCCGTTAAATTAATGAGGATGTTTAATTAATGTTTACGATTTTTCTACACCCTAGTGTCAAAATAAAATGTGTGTGTGAGTTTAATGTTTGAAATGACTAGAAGAAAAAACACGCCTTCTTTATTAAACAAACTGTAATGTCATTTAAGCACTTTCCAAAGTTGGGTCATATAAAATCACAAGCAACATAAAAGTTGATCATTAAATAGTGAGAATTAAGAGGGGGGAGGAGGGAGAGATAATTTGAGATACTACTCATTGTTACCTGTACAGTAACAACATCATACTAAGCTATATAGTAGCCCCCCCCTCTACCTAAACTGAGGATTTAATCAATCGAGATTTATGTTCAAATCGATTTGTTTTTTCCAAATATAAATTTGTAAAAAAAAAAGAAATAACCCTTTTTTTTGTATATATCTTAAATTGAAATCAAAACAAACTTCTAAAACTTCAGTGCCGATCGAAAATGAAAAATTAAAACACCTGCACTTTGTATAGAAAACAAATCAAACAGAAAGTGTTCTTATTTAAATTTGTTTACATTTTCTTAACTATACCAGATGGCCGTTAACTTAATATATACAGAATATTTGAAAGATGCCATTCTTCTTAGTAATCCCCTTATAAACATATGATTTTACCAATTTTTTAATTTCACAATCAAAAGTTTAATTTCACCTCTTATCCCACACTGCAGGGGTTTCTAAATGCGCCTCCGTAGAGGAGATACATAAGGGTATTCAAGGCCCATATCAAAAGGTATGTTCCATTTCAAAAGATTTCATCTGAAACGATAATGAGAATTGCAGGTGGAGGCTAGCAATGCTTCCAGGTAATATAAGGTTGGAGTATGCTGGCGGTGGAGGCGCTGGCATACTTGGTACACTCTAATGTAATCCTACAATAATAGCTAGCCTCTTCAACTCTTGTCATCGTTTAGGATAGAAGCTGAAGTACAGAGTGTGCTGGAGCTTCATGTCAAGAGCCCAAATTAACATCTTCCACCCAAAATTAACGTGTAAAAAAACATATCTAAAAATTCTTTAACGTATTTTACTACAATAAAAACATCTTATTAAGAAAACAAAGTTAACCTACCTCCAGAATTGGTTGTATACGATTTGAACACTCAGAAGAGGAAAAACAGCCAAGATAGCACACACAACTGGCAAACTGGTGTCTTCATGTTTCCGTTATGTCATTATCTATTTATTTCTATGACAACATAATGGACAAAATGAACAGACCAGAGCTGTACAGTTGTCGTTGCCATCGTGGCTTTTTTTCCTCTGCTGAGCGTTCCAATGGAATACAGTACAACAAATTATGTCTGTCACTCTCCATTTTAGCATTGAAAACTTCTTTTATGCATTGTTTTAATACAAAAAAATACAAGTATCAACAAGTGGCCAAATCAACCTAATGTACCTATTTTAGTTTTAGTTTTACTAAACGAAAAAGCTCGTTAATTAGTGTTTCACGAGTGTGTTTTTATCCTTTTCACCTATAAGTTTAATGTGATCACTTAAATATTCAGAAGATAAAAACTGTGAAGAAAAAAACGCGATTTTAAGAACCTTATTTAGAGAAGTTTAATTAAATGTCCCCTTTTTTGTATCCAATTAATTATGAGGACACCCTTTAACATTTTTTTTTCAACCTGAAATAAGTGATTTTGAAACACAGTAGGCCTACAAACACACTTTCTCTCTCTCTCTCTCTCTTTTATACCCATTTGAGCCTAATGTGTTACGAGCAATCTAAATTCAGATTTGTGTCACAATTTGTTTTAATTATTTATCTTCTCAATTTCATTTAGTTTCTTAATATCTCTCTCTCACACACACACACATACATACATAATGTACATACATAAGAGTGAATCTCTAATTCGTTTTTATGCCCCACTCTCAATTGGAGAAAAGCTTTTTAATGGGCCTTTCTTTCTTTTTTTAACCCCTAGTATAATATACGTGTACATACAGGTATACACATTTTTGTCTTTCCAATTTAGAAAATGTATTCGTTAGCAAAACAGCAACAGAAAAAGTGGCTACAGTAAAAATTTATTCTAGCTATACACTTGTACACTTCTAGTATACAGAGTGTAACAAAAATAAAAAAATCTACTAAGTCTAAAAATGTATTGTAATCCAAGATATATACATAGAGGTAGCTCAACTCTTAGTTGGACAACAACCTAACAGCAAAACTTAACTTGAAATTACAGATTTTTAAATAGAACATATACAAAATAAATGGCAAGTGAAATTTATAATAAATTTCAGCTCACCCTAACCTTTTTCTGGTTCGAGAGTCTTTGAAAATCGTGTAGGCCTATGGTGGCTCTTAATGACATGCAGTTTGGGCCACAGGCAGTTCTGCTCAGCACTAACTTTTCGTTTGCTCCGCCCTTTTATGAGTGTCATCAATTTCTAATTGGTTAGTTACTTGGTCTGACGTCACATGCCCTGCTCTTTTCAATTTCTAATTGGTTGATATTTGGTCTGACGCTCATAAAAGGGCGGGCAAACGAAAAGTTAGTGCTGGGCAGAACTGCCTGTGTTTGGGACCCCCTTTGGTACTAAAATAAGACTTCATTAAAATGCGAATAAAAGTAGCACTAAGTACAAATGGCGCCATCTATCAGCGACACTCAGCTATGGTCAAAAACGGCCAAAATTAAAAAGAACCGTTTATATGCCCCTGAAAATTCCTCAGAATGGCTACAAACTGGTTCCAAACAATCTAAAAATAATTTTAAAATTCAGGAGAAAAAAAAAATCAAGTCTATCCTTTAGAAACCAGGTAGGCATAACTTCATACCTAAGCATTGTATATAAATAGATATAATTCAAAGTTAGTGATATTTGTTGAACATCCTGTATATTATAGATTGTTTTCCCTATCCATCCCTCCCTCCCTCCCCCTGTTTTTTTGTTATCTGAGTACTGAGTATGGGTTTTAGTTTGTGAGCTCGTTTAGATTCCAGTTTAAGAAAAAGAACCTGAAGAATTTAGCTTGCGATTGGTAGTCGATAGCCTCGGAATTTATGCTATGTTTAGAGGGAGTGAATGAGAGAGAGAGAGAGAGAGAGAGAGAGAGAGAGAGAGAGAAAAAGTAGGCCTATTTAATGTACATTAAACGTCTCCGCCCAAATCCAACCCAACCCAAATAATATACAGGTCTCTAGAGACCCTCAATTTATCTGATTGCTACCCAGGTGATTCAACCCCTAAACTCCCCCAAACCCACCCCACCAACAACATTTGACCATCATCATTATTACCCATTGCAACATTCAACACTGTGTGTTTACCTTCAAAATATAAACTAAAATATGAAACAAATTGCAAGTTAAAAGAAATAGAAACTAACTGTAGTATATCCTATTTACTCTCTCCTAGAGATCTTATTTAATTGCTAACAAAAAAAGCCTCTCCAACATTACTTTTATTTCTATACAAGTATTTTAAGGGCCCAAATTCAAGAAAATCACTTAACACACTTCAACATCAACTAAAAACCTCTTCAAAAAAGTTCAACATTTGAAGTACAAATTGTCAAGTTTCGAATCTATTTTTGTTAAAATATGGCTCAAACTCCTGTCTTAAAATTGTTTCTTATATTTGTTCAGTCAGTCAGTCAAAATAAAACTGAATATGTAGTTATAAATAGCGTTGTAAAATGCAAATCACATGATTTGAAAATATGTTTTTTTCCTCCATTTTAATTCAAAAACTCAAAAGAGGTGTGTTTGTCTGTATGTGTAAATCATTTTTGAATAACAAGTGCGGTGATCTCTTTTTTTTCTTTCCCCAAATATAAAATTGACGCTACTAATTGAGTTGCCTGGTGAAAAAAATTCAGTCTAAAGTTGCCATAGTAATGAATATTGCCGACAAACAACAGATTCACATTTTAAATAAAAAAGGACCTAACATTTCACAACCTTCTTTTTTTCTATGTATGAAAAGAGGCAATCAACCTAACAACTTTAGAAGCAATTACTTATTCAAAAGGGGTTAATAATAGCAAGTAGGTGTTATTAAGGAAAGCTAGGATTTTTATGCTGTATCAAGTAAATGTTTCTCAATCTGTGGCCCAAGTGCCAATTGTGAAGTAACAATCCAGTTTAGATCAACCAAAAATTATGTTGCTGTTTTTTTTCAATCAAAAACACTGGTTAGAGGCTAAAAGTCTAGTTGACAACTGGTAGTAACCTGGACATCTAACCTCTAACTAGACTTTTTTGTTATTAAAACAAAGCATAATTGCAGTTGATGTAATGATGATGATTGATGAATTACTTCACAATTGGCACTTGGGCCACAGATTGAGAAACACTTGCTTGATATTGCATAAAAATCCTAGTCCTACTTATTACCTTTATCAGCCTCTTCCACTAGACTTGAATTACTATTTTTAAAAAAATAACAATGGTTAAAATGGGATAAAAAGCCAAATTTACTTACATAACTAGTATTGTTTTTTTTCTTCAGCAAATTTCTAAAAAAAAAATCGATTAAAAAGAGTGAATTTCAAACGTACCCTAAAAATACGTATTAATTCCTTTTAATCGTTCTAAAGATGAGAAATATATTCGAAATAGCCTTCTTTATGTTCATGAATATAGAGAAGAAGGTTATGTATTATCGAATATGTTTTCTGAGTAAACAAACCTCAGAATGATTAAAACAATGCACTCAAGGTTTTTCTTTTGTTGTTTTAAGTGTAGACTAGTAGGACCTACAACAATTTCGGATATGAACAAATAAACAGATGGAACTTAACGACCAAACAGCATTACAGAAAATTACATCTTTTTTCGAAGGGGGGGATCTCTTTTAGTAACACAACTAAAAACGATAAAGACAATAGGCTCAAGAAATACAAACACAAAGATATCATTTATTACTTTAAATTTAGTTTGAAATTCAGTAACTAAATACATTTTTCTCAATTCGAAAATTAAGAGGATCAAAATTAGAAAAAAAAAGTTTCATATTTAAGCTTAAATTAATCTTTTGCTCAACAGAAGTAAATTTTTAGAAAAAATTTAAAGTATGTTAGAAATTAGAAGAATAAAAGAACCCAATTTAAAAATAATTATATGACAATACATTTAAAAAAAATGAATATTTTATGGTGGCAGTTTTTATGTTTATTTCAAAGTTAATGAAAAAATATGAAATTTCGTGTTTATTTTTTCTAAAAAATGTCATCAGTAAACTATCTATTTATTTTACTCTTCTAGTTTCTAACGAACTTTTGTAATCTTAACTAAAAATTACTACCATAAACTACCTAAAATTCACTACCATAAACAGTTGATTTATTGTAAAAAAATCATTAAATTAGTTTTTATTTGATTTTACACTCCTAGTTTCTAACAAACCTTTGGAATCCCATGTAAAAATCACTATCCTAAACTACCTAAAAAATCACCGCTATAAACAGTTTTGTAAAAAAAAAACATCAAATTAGTTTTATTTGATTTATTTCACTTTTCTAGTTTCTAAGAAACTATTGAAATCTCATCTAAAAATCACTATTAATGAGAGAGAGAGAGAGCAGTGTAATCAAATAGATTGTTACTGCTTGATAGTGCCACAACCTCTTAATTTTAGATGTTAAATGAAGTTTATTTGGCACCCGAATTTCTATATTTACAAACCCCCCTCCCCCCCCTTCCCCTCACTTCACCCCCTCTGTCTCTTAAATACCAATGATGTATTTATACAGTATTTTTACCATCATACCCCACCCCCTTAAACTATAAATAGAGAAAACTGATGATTTTACCCTGTGAAGAAAAAAGAAGACAAAAAAAAAACTCTCAATCAAGAACACAAAACACATAATTGAAGAGCAATCAACTTGACATGATTGTGATGGATCAGCAGGTTTCACTCATTTTCAACACCCCCTTAATCGTGTATTGAATGCTGTGTAGCAGCAAAAGTTGCATGCAATCAAAAGTTTTTTTATTTTAAAAAAAAGAATAGGAGAGAGAAAAAAAAAACTAGAAAGATTAGAATGAGTTTCAAGAAAAAAAAAGCAAAACAACAAAAAAGGTAGGAAGTCGCCTCTTTAACAAGTTAAATTGTGTATTTAATATGCTAATTAAAAATATATGTGAAATATATGCAAAGCCTAAATAAAATGGAGAGAGAGAGAGAGAAGAGAGTGTGAAACAAGTGAGCAAATAGAAGTACCCCTGAAATGAGGCAATCACTGCTAATACAACATGCTGAGAAGTTACAACACAAGGGAGGGGGAAATTGACTCAAATGAACAAGTTTCAGCAGGGAAACCAATGGAAATATTGGTGGTTTTTTTGGGAGGTTGTTACTAGGATATAGAACATATATATGAGTAAAAAGAGAGAGAAAATAAAGAACGTCATGACTAAACGCAAACAACATAATGTCCACTGATACCACTGATAACGTTTACGTCAGTTAGGTCGTCGACAGAATCGCAATCTTTCGTCCAATTAACCCAGATTTCTCTCTCTTTCTCTCTCTCTTTCTCTCTCTTGTGTTAAATATTATGATGTGGCTACATGCCGAAACATTGGTTTGTTTTATCTTTCAATAATACTGAGTGACCATTAAGTAGCCATCATCATCATCATCATCATCATCAGGCAAAAATGGTTGTTTCCTTTTCAATACCTAATCCATCCCCTTCTTTCTCACACAAGAAAGAAATTGCAAACTTTTTTTTAAAAAAAACTTGATGGTTTCAACAGTTAGTTTGGTTTTTAGATGTATAAAATGAATTTTTTTTGAGAAATAACAAGTTTAATTAAATATTTTTTAATAAACCAGATAAATCATTATGAATTCGTATTGCTCGGATTTTTATGCAATATCAAGCAAATGGTTATCAATTTCTGGCCCAGGGAGCGAATTGTTAAATAACAAATTTGTTTATATCAACCAACAATTGTTTTTCTTTTTTCCTACCAAAACACTAATAAGAGGCTATATAACTCTTCTAGTTGACAACTGATAGTAACAAGAGATCTAGCCTCTAACCAGCCTTTTTTATTAGAAAAAGCATAATTGCAGTTGCTCTAATGATGATGATATTTACCTCGCAATTGGCACTTACGGCATCAGTGCAAAAATATATTAAGATTGTCATATGACAGTAAATTGTTACAACTAGCTCATAATCTTGTAACATTCACAAAGACAAATTATAAAAAAATAGCACACAATCAACGATATCGTTAGATAGCATTGTCACAATTTTATGACTTTTTCTCAAATGAAATCCAAGAATAGTTCGAAGCATTTTTTATGACACTATCTTTTTTTTACATCTTTTTTCAAAAATAAACTTTTTAAATTCACTTTCGAAATGAAAAAATTTCACACTTAAAAATTAATTATCAAAGATGTAATAAAAATTGTTTCAAGTGTTTTTTTTTTTTTTCCTTTTCTAGTTTCTAAGAAACTTTCTCTGAAACAGAGGTAAACCTTAAACCTAACAACATTCTTTAATAAGAAGTGGAGTTTCGATATTTTATCTACAACCTATGAATACCAAATAGTGAAATTTGTAATTCAAAGCATCTTTTTGTGTTAGAAAGATAGACTTTCTCTCTCTTATATAAAAGTGACAGGAAAAAAACACACACACAAGTTGACAGTTGAAAATAGAAAAGTGGATGGAATGGATGGCGGATTCCACCACCACCATCATCACAAGTTGTTAATTCCTTTTCTAATTCGATTTTTGTCAGCGACTGAAAAAAGAATTCCGCCTTGTTACACAATTAAAGACTTTTTTTTTCTCTTTTCTTGTCGCACACAAAAGTTCTCTTTTAATGTGAGCCAAACACACACAAAAATAAAAGAAGTTTGAGTCACATATTAAATTATGAGCTAATAAAATTCTTAAGTGAAGATGTCAGTGATTTTTCATAAATGCCCACCAGATGGAGCAAAATTCAATGAAAAGTTAAGATGGGTTTTTAAATGAAAATGCTTCTCAAACTCTTGATTATTCTCTGTCTTTCAACAGCAGAAAGTTAAAAATATTTTTAAAAACTGGAATTCTAGCTCAATCATTTCAGGGCATGGTTCATGCGAATATCTTTTAAAATAAGCTTTTTATGCAAGTTTGAAAATGACTCAACTTTATACAAATTATATTTTTAAAATTCTCTTATGTAAAAATGTTTATTATGAAAAATATCAACATGAAAATACTCTTATATAACTCAGCTAACGTTCTAATTATTACTTGGAAAATAATAACGCACACCTAATATGTTAACTACCCAGATAAGTCAAGAGTTACAAGTTTTTAACTTTCGGAATTGACATGGGCCACCATAAAAAAATTCTAACCACCAATTATATCACAAAACCAACATCCCAATCTATTACACTGGTCAACACTATTTTTGCTGACTTATATCCGAGACTTGTTTCTGACTAATTTTGGGGTTCTGAACTCAGATATCACATTGGTTTTTGCCCATCACGTCAAGTTTTTACACTATGCCATACCTCCATTTGGATCAATCTCCATATAAAAGTACACGATTACAATGTTTTTCGTGGTGATGGCACATTCTTCCATCATGGATAAGTTTTTGTATGTAGGCCCTTTTTGGAGTGTTTAAATTCAGTTCTTTAACACTCCACCAGTAGTCTGCCATCATGTGGGTATCCCACCGTCCTTGGTATCGCTCCTCCATAGCTTTTATATCATAATGGAACCTTTTGCCTTGCTCATCACTTATATAACCTAGATTTTCAGGAAATGTATCAAGATGACTGTTGAGAAAATGAACCTTTATTCTCATGTTGCAACCCATGCTTCAACTCAGGGCTTGCATACTTTACATGGAGTCCAAGACTTGTCCTGGTCTCCAAGTCTCACTTGAAAGTAAGCCACCTGCACCTTCTTCACAACATTGCTAAAACTCATCCTTTGACTGGGTACAGTGAAGCTTCCACATACATAACAAAATGTATCTAGACTATTCAAACACTTTCTTCTAGCAACAGCCATTGCCTACGTTACAATTACAACAGTTGATGAACAAAAACCTGAAAAATAAAACATGCCATAGAACAAAAATGGAACGTGCTATGTAAAAACTGATATTATTTCTGAAATCAGCACCCCAAAATTACTTAAACACAAGTGTCAGATCTTAGTCAGCAGAAAAAAAGTGAAAAATTGTTGGCCAGTGTTATCAAAGTATACTTATATGGTACTAAAAAATCAAATAAATAGGGCATATAATTAAAAAAGTGAATGTATTTTAAATAAAACAAAATTTAAAAAAAATCGTATTTTAAAAATACTAAATGTTTAATTTTTTTACAAATTTGTATAATAATAATAAAATAACCTTTATTGATATAGTAAATGATACAAAATATAAATGAAAAGACTAAAACAAGACATCGCCAATATAAACAAAATTACTTAATTCACTTTTCACACAGCTATTAAAAATAAAATTTTAGATACAATTTTTCTATTGTCATCAGATAATAAAATCCAAATTCTAGTTATTATTCTAATAATCAAAGAACCGTTATTTAAATTTTGACAACTTCATGTTGATTATGTTGCTAACAATCAACTAAAGAAGTTTTAAATGTGTAGCATTTACAATTTACTGAGATACTTCATTTTAAACGATTTTGCTATACACTTTAAATTGAATAATTTTAGTAATAAATAAGAGGGCGTTGATTTTGAGACATACTGTAGACAACTATATATATTATTATTACTGCAAATATTCTTCACATATTTCTTGTCGTCAACTATTTCCAATCATCTTATACATTATATAGGTTTATACTTGAGTTTAATACAGAGATATATAGAAAATAAGAGAAACACTCTTCAATCTCTGAAGTGAAATGAAGAAGAGACTTCATATCATTGCTTAAGGGACAGTTTTTTAAAAAGATCTCTCTCTCTCTCTCTTCATCTATCTTCCAAGCTGAATTTTCAAGAAAAAAAAAATTCACTCACTGACGGCAAAAAAAAATACTTCGTCAACCGTTTTTCTTCTTTTCTATATTACTTTAATATATAAGAAAGAAATGAGAAGAACATTGGGGGGGGGGACAAAAATAAAAAAAAACTCTTTCCATTTGTTCCAATTCGTTTTCGTTCTTATTTTGAGACCACTCCAATAATTTTTATTTTTTTTTCAGACAGTCATTATTAACCCAAAAGGAACCCCAATTTTACTTCACCTTTCAATGATTCATTTCAAAGATATATATTGATACAAACAAACTATGGGGGCCTCTGTATATGTCTCTCCTATAGGATGCTTCATGTACATACTCATATAACCATTTAACGTTCGGATTTCTATGCAAAATCAAGCAATTTTTTTTTTCAATTTGTGGCCCAAGTGCCAATTGTAAAGTAATCATCATCATTATAGAAATTGCAATGTATGCTTTTTCTAATTAAAAAGGTTGGTAAGAGCGGCTAGATGTCTAGATATTATCAGTTGACGTGTCACTTATAAGGGGTTTTAATGTGTTATTATGCATTTTCTGTATTTTATGCTAACTATTGGCCTTTAATTATTACTTATGACTCTTATGAGATATGATAGTGTCCTTCTGATGATATCACGATAAACAATTCTACAGAAAAAAAAGCTAAGAGGAAAAAAAAATGCAGAAATGTAATTGATCTCAGAAAACTACTCCCAAGTTCTAAACAAAAATTCACTGAAGCACGATAAAATGAAACTCAAGCAATTGAAGATATATTTTTTATACTAATAAAGGAAAGGTCCTTACAATTCAACTCATTACTTCTTGCAATTACTAAAAGTTCCCCAAACCCAAAAGTTATTTTTTTTTTGGGGGGGCTTGTTTTTTCTTAATCAGAATTCATTGCAGAAACTTTTTTTTTTCGTATTTTCATTCCAAATGAAAGTTAATTTCTCTGATCTGTAACATTTTTTACAAGGATTTTTTTAGGTTGGTTGAAAAGAAAATCTTAACAAGTTTTGGGCAGAACATTCAAGCTTTTTTTTTTTTGCAAACCCAAAAAAAATTAACAACACTCAAAGGGGCTTTCAAAATTAATTCACCACATTGGTTTGGTTAAAATTAAACCCATTTTCGATTAAAGTCACCTAATTCCACACAAAAACCATTTCCATTGTATCAATTTCCTTTGTCTTAATTCTTTTGAATAATAAATTTAAATCCCTATGGTGTTTTTTTCAATTCCCTAGTAGCTTTTTAGTAGCCTATAATATAATCAAGCCCCCCCCCCCAAAAAAAAAGCTAAATATATATTCATTACTATAAAAGCAATTAATTTTAATCTAATGTATGTAATATCACACATGTAGTTTTGTTTATTTCTCACTATTGAAATTACAAATGTAGAGATATATTAATTTTGACTTGTCACAAGAAGACAGAAAAAAAATGAAGAAACCAATTAGTTGTATTTGAGGGCCTCTCACATCTTATGAGATGTCCTTTTCATTTTATTACATTGAGGAGGACAGCCATATTGTTAACATCCCAAATACTTTTTCACAAAACTCAATAACCTCCACCCCCTTCATCCCATATATTCTCTCTCTCCACTAAGTTCAACCCATCTATAAAACTTTGGAGACATTATCCTAAAAAGTTATTAAGCTTGTAATTAGATGATACTTAAGCGGAAAATGATACGACCGTTCCTAGTAGCATCTTTAAGACAAAACCAATTGAGAATTCTACATCACAAGAAAGTATAAAAAATATATCTTTCATTCTAACAATACATTTTACACTCGAAAAAGTTTTAAGTATCACTATATTTAATTAAGAAAAGAAAATGAACAAGCCTTAAAATCTTCTGACATAAAATAACAAATAAAACATCCATTATTTCAATTTGATGGTATTTTTTTTATTAAAACTTTTATCCAGTCACATTTAAGTTAAAACTTAAAATCTGCAACCAGTTTTCAACAAAAAAAATTCTACTACATGACATCATTCATTGAAACAATCGATATTTCTCGATGGAAACTCAAGACACTTGATGCGTTGCGTAATGTAACTGAATGCAAAGTTTAAACAACCATCAACAGCGCCCTCTATGTTGTTCATAGTACCTATACTCCAATAACAATCCAGCTCTATGTGAAAAGATATTTGTCAATTGAAGTAATTTGATCACTGATTATCGTGCTAGTGTTGCAAAATTTAGACACTTGGTGCGCTGCATTGTCATTGAATGCAAATTTTACTTAACCGTCAACAGTGCCCTCTACGTGAAAGGTGGAACACACATACAAACCTTAAGACCCTCCTTCAAGAGAGAATATTAAGCTCCAATACTATATTCTTAATTATAGGGCTATATATAATACCTTCATTCAAAACTAAAAACCATCAACAAATTTCAAATCCATTGCCAGAGGGAGTTTATTATTACTTTCATAATAATCCTCATGCAAACAATATTTATATTTATTGTGATAAAAAAAATGAAATCACTGCCCCCTCTTTACTTTCCCCCCATATATCGTGACCATTGCCCGTTCCCAAATAATGTTAAAGTTCTATCATGCGAATTAAACGGAGTGAATTGAAATCTCTTATAGTGAAAACACGCAAAATGCACTTGAACTAAGCATTTATAATACTACTTCACACAGTTCACACTAAAAAAAACAGGCCAATAGAGATCTGCGTGTTAAGCCAAATTTCAATTCATCCGTCACCCATAAGAACCAACCAGAACCCTATTTGAATACAACTAACTCTAAAACTAATCTAAAATTCATTACAAATTGCTGAATAAAGATGGCTCTTCAATAAACTTGATTTTTTTTTTGTTTTATTTTTGCAAATTCAAATATAAAAATTTTCTTTCATATCCGCTTGTATTTCTAGCATCTAACTTAAAACATTATTAGTTAGAAATAAATATCTATAGGCAAAATACAAATCATTGCAATTCATATAAAACAGTAACATGTTATGATGAATATCTGAATTTAGAAAAAAAAAAAACTACTTTTATACAGGTTTGAATTAGATAACTTCTTAAGAGGCTTTCGGCATGTGTAAGTTTTAAATAACCAGTAGATGGCACCAGCATCTCCATTAATGCACATTTTTTTTATATAAAGCTATCTAAAATAAATCTGAGATTACGATGATGCAATATCTGGTATAGTCGTTAACTTAAGTGCGTGTTCCATTTTCGTTAACATTCTAATGTTTCATGCAAAACTATTTTCGAAACATAATTTAAACTGCAATAAGCACTCAAATATACTGTGCACCCAATGAAGATTTTTTAACCAAATTTTGATGCTATCTATTTTTAAAATAATTCTGAAAATAGCCTACCTGCTAATTTTTTTACAGACAGACTCTTATATATAATTTAGCATGTAGGCTATTTTCAGAATTTTTGTAAAAATAGAAATAATCATAATTTGGTTATGCAAACGTATCAGTGGATGAACAGTATATTTGAGTGCTTATTGCAATTTAACTTACGTTTCAAAAAAGAACTCTGCGCGAAAAGAAAGACGGGGAATGAAAACCGAGACACACACCATGTAAAACGGCTATACCAGATATTGCATCATACTAATTTTATTCCTGCAGATCGAAACCTTCTCTTAAGAACAAAACTAGTTTTGACACGTTTAAACTACATCCTCATCAGTTAAACTAGTTTTCTTCCAAATTCAAGTATTTACTGTAACAAATACACAAAATTGTCTGTGATGGTTCCTTTTCTTTCTCATGAGTATATTTTCTTTTAAAAAAAAGTCTATCCCATGGCTAATAATAAAATTCATTCCTAAAACAAATTAAATTTACAGATAAACATTTTCTGTGTTTCATTTGCGTTCAAATATATATATATATAGTCCTTACAAATGGCTATATTTAGAACATAATTTATTTGTTCCAGTCTTTAACCCTCGTTTCCCATACATATAAAGATGCAATAGGCACACACAGCTGTTGTGCACCCATCATTCTGTTTCATTTTACGGCGCCTATTTTCAGACCTGATGCTCTCCCTCTTATATAGGCCTTATATATATTTTCTCCTTCCTCTCTATCCATATTCATGGGTTTTCTGCTATCTTGTCTATCAAGTTTTAACTGGTATATATATATGTTGCTGTCAATCTGCAGAATCAGTCAAGCTGCAGATTGCCTAGGAAATCTGCAAAACCAAACTGCTAGTTAATCTTCAAAATTCAATACATTTTAGGTGTTGAATTTTGCAGATTCACTAGCAGGTTGGTAGTTTTGCAAATTGCCAAGGCAATCTGCAGCTTGACTGATTCTGCAGATTGACAGTGCTGTATATCTACATATATAATATAAAAGTATATGGACAAGATCATGTCAATATATATATATATATATATATATATATATATATATATATATATATATATATATATATATATATATATATATATTCTATAAGGTTATATATTGGCATTGCAATGCACGCCTTGTTATTTGTATAGTACCAGTATTAAATTCAGAAATCTACTTGAATGAACCCTGAGTTCCTCAAGTTTTTGTAATGGACTTTTCCAACAAGGTTTGCTTTTTATACGCCCTTCCAATACGCTTTCTAGCTCAGTTAAGTATGTGAACAAGAACGGATCCCAATGAAGCGTTCCTGATTAGGCACACCAAAACCACCACTATTACTACTGCTACTACTGGACACACTCCTAGTGAATTCTTACAAGTGTTAATGAAGTGTGACCATTCTAACTCTTTTAAACAAGAGTCAAATCAATTGACAAAATATTTCCCAACTAACAAGAGAACAAAATATATAATTCCAATTTTGAGTTTTTAACTATTGAACTAAACTACTAGGACAGTCAAAATTTGACTTTTTTAACTTAGATGGAAAATTTCTTCCGGTTTATATATTTAAAGAAGCAGAAGAGTGTTTTTAGAAACTAAACTTGTGGTTTTTGAGGCTTTTTACAATTGGTTTACAAAACTTTGTTTAAAGAACAACAGATGTGCAACAGGAGGAACCTTTTTCTATAATGTAAATAAGTTCTATTCTTAGAAATGCAGAGTCAATAATCATATTAATACGACACACATTTTCAACAGGAGTTTTTGTTTTAAATATTGACTCATTTTTTAACATTTGTTAAACTTTTTTTTTCTTCTTCACCTTCTTTTGGTCAAGTTGTGGTCAAGAAAAGTTACAAAAAAAAGACATTAACAACAAACAACAACAAATATTGTGACATCTATTGCAGAATAATTAATCAGCAATTATAGCACGGTTATTATCATTATTACAACCGCATTCTTTAACACCATGTTGTGGTGAGTACAATATAATAATAATGGTGTTGAAATAATTCCATACTAGAAAATGCATTTTCTTTTCTATCTATGTTTGTATTGTTATTATATATTAATAAATTAGTGGTGGTCTAATCTAGCCACACATTTGACCACTCAGTAAAAGAAGAAGCTTATAAATAAAAGATGTGGCTGGAAAAAAAACTTAATATTAACTCTTCTCTTTCTGTACAAATACATTACAATACAATGGAAAACTTATTATTAACACAACATGTGGCTGCTACTTATTATTTATACCAAGAAACATCTTTTCACGAAGTTCTCTGATAAAAAAGCAATGATTTCTCTCTCTCTCTCTCTCTCAATCTCTCTTACTCTCTCGATCTCTCTCTCTCTCTCTCTGGTATTTGTATTTTCAATTATTATTTTTTGTTAGAAATTCTTTCAAACAAGACGGGTGGCAACAGATTTCAACAAAAGATAAATATCATTACCAATTTTTGTTTGTGTGTTTTGATCTTTTATTTCTTTTATCAATTTATAAGATAATTTCATTGTTGTACATTACATAATTTGGGCCCACAAGCTCCACCATGTAGGTACCCTTGTAGTAATTAAGGTAGGTTTCATACAAACCACTCACTGGTCACCACTGAGTAGCGCCCCACATTTTTGTGATCACTGATTGTCATTTATAGATTGACTAGGCAATCTGCAAAACAACTAACCTGCTAGTGTCTCTGCAAAATTTAACAAATAAAATGTATTGATTTGCTTACACTGATTCACTAGCAGGTTGGTTGTTTTGCAGATTACCTAGGCAATCTGCAGATTGTCTGATTCTTCAGATTGACAGTAACATATACATTATATTTATTTTGGTGTATGACTTATTTTAAAATTATTTTTCATTTAATCTTATCTAAACAGTGAACAGACACCTTTAGGTTTAATAAATACGCCACCCTGTAACAGAGCTTGACCACTCTTCGCCACTGTGACACCACAGCGGCAGTATTTTGTGTGAACCCCATCTTTTGTAATTAGCTGTTTGTTAAAGACAACAACTTTTTTTGGTGGCGCCACAAAGTTAAATGTATGAAGCCAGTTCTAATATTGTAGTTCTTTTACTCGGTTGTAAAAGGTTGAACAAACACCACAACTGGCGCCCCTTTTTTTTTGAAGGCCAACATCATTATAAAAGTATATAACTACATATATATTAAATTGGTCGATCTTATCAAAAGGAGCCTTTTTCAGTGTAAGAGGAAATGAGTTATTTATGCATCATGAATGCTGATTCCGAGACAAATACTGTATACATCTCTATGGCCACCATATATATTTATGCATGCATGCATGCATGGTTTTCACCCCACTAAGTACTTGATGTACTCTTTACAGTGAAAAATTTCAATGGTCAAGAGGTAGAAGAAAGGAATTAGTGGATAACCAAAAAATCATTCAACCTCGTGACCTATTTATATTGACATTGACACACACACACGAGATACTCAAACATACTGCATACAGAAATAAAATCTTTAAACTTATCAATCAGATTTATAAATAATGTCGAATTACATTTTAAAAAAGTTAAGCCTTTACGGTAAAATATAAAGGGTTGAGGTCAAAATAAACTTTCTTATGGCATTTAAAGGCGTGTGTGTTTCATTCTACCTCTCAGAACATATAAAATTATTAATATTAGTCTCTTAGATGGGTTCAAATGCAATTTATCCATGTCTACCCCATCTATCTTGCTAAAAAAAACTTTCTTCTACGTCTATTCCAACCTTCTTTTGATTTTGCATATTAATTGCATGGGTTTTACCCCCTTAGGTGTATCAAGTTCCTGCTGTCTCTCTTTCTCTCGCTCTCTAGTTACATTAACAGCACATCTTTTACTAGTTGTGCATTTTCTTTATTGATTTAACACGTTCCAATACGTGTTACATATATGAAAAAAAAAAGTTTTCGACACAAACACCATCTTCTTCTGTATGCAAAAAAAAATACTTAAAATTTGCACATTAAAAGCGCAAAAAAAAATTGATATTTCCATTTTTTTCTTCTTCTCTTTAATAAGCTGTCAAATGCTGCAACGACATGTGTGTTGTAGCTTTTCTTATGTAATTAGCAAGTAAAAACACTATCAATATATATTATATATATATGTAGGCCTACTACATATACATGTATAATTTTCAATATTTCATAAAAAATGTTTATAAGCCACAAAAATATAGAAAGTCGATGTTGATAAATAAAAAAAAACTAGAATACCACAAAATTGGTTCTGACAGTGGTAACTAACTGCTTTTATACAAAAACAGATAACGCAAAATATATAATTTTAGTCTCGGTCTATTAGAACAAACAGCATAAAATTAAAATTCTTTTTTAAACACGAAATTTCTTGTTTCTTATTTCGTGTTAAACGGTTAACTATATATAATTTCACCGCCACATTTTCCGGAGAAAAAAGTCGATTTTTTATATGCGGTGGTGACTAGATAATAATTTTAGTAATCAAGATGTTTAATAAACAGCTAGCTGATTTTGGAACTTTGAATTCCTGATTCGGCGTTTTAGGAACAACATTAGGGAAGAAATTGAAATTGAATTGAAAGAAACTAGAACACTTGCTAAACCACTTACTAGTATTTTAATGTTCATATTTTTTCAAAATCAACTTTTCATAGACAAAATTTTTTTAAAAAATATCGTCTGCTTTAAAGTTTTGTCATTTTCAAACTTAAATAATAAAAAGTTTATTTTAAAAGATGTCAAACATGAAAATACCTCTTAAGTGATTGAGCAGAGCTATCCTTCTAGTTTCCAAAACACTTTTTCAAATTTCTTTTAATTTTCCTCCTGAAAAACTAAGAGTTCGAGTTGTGTTTACACTTCAAAACCAGCTTTAAAAATATATGAAATTATGAATTAGGCCTTACATATCAGAAACATTTAAAATTCAATAAAAAAAATAATTGCCATAAACAGCTAAAATTTCAATATGTATATAAGTGTGTATGGTATTTGTTATCACATTATTGTCTTTTTTTTTAAAAAAAGAAGATTAATAATCAAGTTTCTTTCTGCAAAAAAAGAACACAAGTATCCAATTTCCATAATAGATTATAATAGAATATATAATAATAATAATAATAATAATAATAATAATAATAATAATAATAATAATAATAAATGTTCATCTCTCCTATTTACCATATACTTACTGTGTATATTCTACCTCCTCGGTAATTATTCTTTTCTTAATTGATGATACGTGGTGCAGGGTGTGTACGCCGCGTGTTTTAATTTATATTCATTACAAATTCTACTGAATCATTACAGAAAATGTTGAATATTAATTACTAGACACACACACACCACATATCAATGGAATGGGGAAGTAGAAAAAAAAATGGGGGAAAAAGATCTCATGAGAGTCATTTTAAACTTAAGAGGGGTCGCAAAAAGTCGCCACATTTTTTTCCCTTCTTCTTCCATCTTCTGTCTTCACTCATCTCAAACGATTCCAACTCGAATGACGACGAGAATTGGAGGAGGTTGAGGATAGAGCAGTGTTTCCCAATTTAATTCGACCACAGAACCCTTTTATAATTTGGAAAACATTACGAAACTCCAATAGTATTTTTTTTATAATAAAACCGTATATGGAGCTAGAAAAACACCATAAAAAGTAGATATGGATAAAAATAATAGATACGCACTCATAATAAAGTGATAATTTACGTTATCACATTCATTGTTTACTTTTTACATCGTGAAATTTATTAATTTTTTGGTAGAACCCCTTACTTTTTGCTTCACGGACCCCCCCCCCCCCCCCCACCGGGGTTCCACGAAACACCATTTGGAAAACATTGGGCTAGAGAGAGGATTACACTAAACTACGGATTTTACATCATCAATTAACTAAACAAATGGCTGCTTAGTAAAAGGAAATGTACTTTAACTACCCTATAACAGTAGAGGGAATTAATGAGGGGGGGGGGCTGCGCATGCCAGTGCTCGGTGCAGCAATGTAGCCTCCGCTTCCATTCCTCGCCGTCGTTTGAGATAGAATTGTCTGAGATGGAAAACAGCCTCTTTTTCTTCCCCTTTTATATCTTGGCAAACATCCACCAAGTGTAACCCCCATATATGCCTCAAGATATATGCATTAAACAGATTCTGACCCTTTACTGTTTGATGTAAAGCTATTTATTTTGCGCCCTAATGAGCATATCATTTTTCAGTGTCTTCTAGAGACAGAAAAAAAATTAACATGACAGAAAAACGATCCTGTGCATTTTTTTTTATTTTCTCTCTCTCTCTCTCTCTCTCTCTCTCTCTCTCTCTCTCTCTCTCTCTCTCTCTCTCTCTCTCTCTTATATATTTTGAAAAAGTTCATATCACAGCTGGAACTGGTGGAAGCAATTCCAACAGTGATATAGGCAATATATACATTTGTTACCATTGGTAAAAATTTATACCTTTAGATGTCACAATGGTCACTGGTCAGCAATCCATCCTCAAGACAATTAGTTGGATGTCTTTTTTTTTTTGGAAGGGTGTAATTTCTATCCCTACTGTATCCAAAAATGATAAGCGCGTACACACATACTGAGAGCACTACTCTGTTTGCCAACCATTATCATAGAAAAATACAGTTGAACTTTTTAAGACACTGGGATACTTTAGCTCCAATTCATTATGCAAAATAGGGTAATGGAATAGGCAAAGAGTAATTTGATGCTTAATGGTTCTTCTTCTTCTTCTTTTACTACTACTACTATTTCTTCTCTATCTAAGAAAAATCCTTCCAACTTTTTCTTTAGTCTAACTAAGCATACTGTGCACCCATTTAGTTTGAAATTTATGGTTTGGGTCCTATGAATAGCTTGAGAAATTTTTACTTTAAATGCGAAAGAAAAAGCTGAGATGTCACCAAACTACTTGGCATATAATGTAAATATACATATATACATATATATATGTATAGAAAAGAAACCTTAGAATTTTAAAAGAGGTGGATGGGTGGGGATGGAAGTGAGATATTCTCGCATCACCACCACCCCTTATTACTCACCCACCCACCCGTACAAATGTTCTTGTCGCCAGATTAACACCATATAATCTCTGTATGTATATTTATATATGGAGAAAGATAGGACAGAAAAATAAGAAGAAATTCTCTACTGCAAACTCCGCACATGTATGTGGTCCTCCTACTACTCATTAATTAGTATGCAAACACTAATCTCATAAGAATGCAAAAGAGAAACTCAGCAGCTGGATATTTTTCTCTTTACAATTAAGTTTAGCTTCTAAAACTTCTTTTTTTTATTTACAAAAAAAGAAGAAAAATTCTCATTTTAACACAGATGGGTCTGTCTTTCTTTCTTAAGTAGCCTTTATATCTCCTCCCAATGTAAATGTGAGAAATGTAGTTATATTACATTCATTTACAAATGAATAAATGTCTCTCTCTCTCTCCCTCCATCTATCTATTTATACAAAACAAAAGCTGTTTACACTAACTTTAAACACAGTAAAGAAAGAGAGACATTAAATGATGTTGTGTAAAACAATGTGACAAATCCATGATAATCCTAAATCTTTTTGTACAACATTTAAGATGTTGCTCCTCATATATCTTTTTTATTTTATTTGTTTTTTGTCTTTCCACTTGTGTTTATATATTATAAAATAAAGTATCTGTCACAAACCTGTGTTAGATGATATATTTTACAGCAAATACTGGAAATTATTCATAACTAGTTTTAACTAATGCAAAAACTAGTTAAATGCTGTCATTTACCTTTGTAAAAACTAGTTGTATGTGTTAGGTAATACTTTAAACCAGAGGCAACCAAACGTTTTGAAAAGAGGACCACATTGGAATGATGAAAATGCAATCACTTTTTGACTGCAACATGAAGTCCTGTTGTCGCCTAAACCAACCACCTTAAGTCCTTCCATAGAAAATACATTGCAACCACAGGCCAACCACCTGCAATATCATTTTGCAGTCGAAAAGTGGTCTGGGTATTCCAACCATAAAACACAATGCTTTTTCTTCTATATTTTACCTGTATCTCCTAATGCTTATATCCAACTATAATTAATTTAAATATGAAAAATAAGAATAAGTTGTCATTTTGACAAATATTGCAATATTTAACTTTAAGAACTTGGTGTCTAATTAGAAACACTAATTTAAAAAAAAAATATATTTAGAATTTAGGGCTATTGATTTTAAATAAATTATTCGAGGGCCACAGTTTGAGAACCCTTATACTAAGCTAAGTCGCATATCAAACGTAACTTAGTTAAAACTAGTATTTACCGATTTCAGACATTTACCGCAACATTATATAAAAAACCAAAATAGACCCTCGTTATACACTCGTTTAATATTATAATAATGTAAAGTTTCAAAGTAAATTTAGCAAGGAATGATGTGACAGTCACATGATGACGGATAAGAAAACAAATATTTAAACAGACTCGTATATATAATAATAATAATAAAGTGTAATAAATGTCCAATTGAGCCATTCAAATACATTATATATATATATATAGATATAATGTATATATACTTTATAAGCAATTTCCATCACCGGGAGAGAAGCAAAAAGAGCCTCAAGGAAGGGAGGGAACAACAATTTTGCACTTGACGATGGATCTTTATTGAATTTTCTATATAGCATTTATAATTTAATTTGCGTGCTGAGTTTATAGCAGAAAAAAAGAACATGATGGAGATATTTAGTTAGAAGAAGAAGAAGAAAACAAAAGAAGACCAAAGTGAAACTCATTTTAGATGTTTTATGAACTGCTCATTTTTCGAACTCTCTTGTTGTTTTCTGCATTTCAGGAGCAACATTTAAGGAGAAATTGAAACCGTATTAGAAACTAGAAATGGTAACTGGATAACTTAATAGCAATATCATATGTTGATATCTTAAGAATTTGAATGTTGATAAATAAAAAAACTAGAATACCACAACAATGTTTTTTAAAAATATATTTACAGTGAAAACTGTTTAACACGAAAACGAATAACGCGGAAAATCGGATTACACGAAAATATTGGTTTCACTCCCTAAGAATAACATAACAATTCTTTTTTTATTCAAACACGAAATTCGTTTAACACAAAATTTTAATTCATCTTTTAAAATAAACCTTTTATGCATAAAAATTTCAAAAAAATATCGTCTGCTTAAAGTTCGGCCATATATTTAAACTCACATAAGTAGCTTATTTTAAAATATATCAACATGAAATTAGCCTAAAAGTGAATCAGCCACTCTTTTAGTTTCTAACAAAAATAATCAAAGAGTTCAAAGGGCATGTACATTTTCAAACCACCTTAAAACAAATATTGTTCAACTTTAATGTATTATTCAAATGAAATTTTAAAATAAGAGATAAGTGGGCCAATTTTTAAAAATAAATGCCTGCTTCCAGTATTACAAATTTACATCTAAAAACTTCAAATTTAGACTGTAATTTAAATATGTGATCTATTAAATAAGTTATTTTTTAATAATAAAAAAGGAATCTATCATTTCAAAATTTACATAAATATAATAAGATAAATTATTAGCCAGAACGTTAATTTCTCATAGAAATCATTTTTGTTCATGGCTAAAAATGCAACTTCAATCTTCTCTATTTGCAAAAAATATCACTTCAAAAATATAAAATTGACATATAAAACGGATTAGAATGTCGTTGTTGGTGTCTAAATTGAACCAGCTTAATTTTCAATATATGCATATTAGTATTATCGAGTTTTGTGTAATTTTCAAAGTAGGACATTATATGTACAGTATATAGCCCATTACAAAAACTCATTTTCCATCGGTTTTATGTTGATAAAATATGAATAGCTTTTTCTAAATGAATGACCACGATTCACGATTCTCCTACCTCTCTGACCATTTTGATGGTTGGTTGTGGTCAAAACTGACCGTTGCAATAGATACAAATATAATATATAAAGAGAGCTAAGTGACAAATACTATTATTAAAAAAAGGGAGGGGGTGGGAGGTTTATATAGGCCTATACTTTTATCTGAAAATAAATTAATGGGTATATTGCACCTCCACCATCACCCTTTGTACCAAAAAAAACCCCTATTCTGAATAAACACATGATTTCAAGTTTGAAAATACAAGTTTTCATGTTTTGTTTGTTGACCAACAAGGTTTATATTGTCATAAATTACTGAAAAAGTTTATAATTAATCGAGAATCATGCATGTATAAATAAGTTAAATAGTAATTTATTCAACTTGTTTATTTATTCATAATGTATGTATATATTTTATTATTGTCATTAATCTTAACTATAAATATTATTATATATATATAATATCCCAGGTCTGTGTGTGTGTGTGTGTGTGTGGAGTAACGCTGTACAAAAACCTTGAAGCACGTCGGAATTTATATAAATTTAAATAAATGAAGAAATGAACCTCTTTTTTCTCAAGGTCAACTATATGTTGCACCCTTCTCATCCAAGAACCCCACGATATTAAATTGGAGAGGAGGAAAAGGTTGGAAAGTGTAGAGGGGGGGGGAGAGAGAGAGAGAGAGAGAGAAACGTGGAGGAGGAAAAAGTGGGAGGGGGTGACTGAAATTGAAATGAAAGGAGTAAAAAAGGAACAAACGACGCGCATGTGCACAATTGCCTGTGAATTTTGCTCCCGTCATTTATGGCGGGTTACCCCACTAGTATTTTAATAAAGGGTCAAATATTTGTAAACATTTGCTGTACAGACTTTTTTGTTCTATTTTTTTTTGCATTTATATTTTAAGGTTCATTTTTTTTTTCTTTATTTTATTCTCCTTATTACACATAATAATATAGAACTACTATTGTTTGTTTTTTTTCTTGAGTGAAAACATTTATTATTCATTCAGAAATGTAATTTGTTATTTATTGCTATTGATGATATAAAGGAATGTCTTAAAGAGATGGACCAAATAAATATTACACGGGTTGCTTGTTATCCACACGCACAAAATAATGTGCTATTAGGAATATAAGACAACGAAGGAAATCCAATTTTATGCAAACTAATGTATACTTTTATATTATGTGTGTATGTCTGTTTCTTTCTGAATTAATAAAACCCGTCTGAAATAGAAGAAAGATGGTATTTATCATGAAATATATATATAGCCAACACACATGGAATATGTGTTTTTAGATGACTAATAAAATTAATAAGGAAATAAAGACTTAAGAAACTTTTTTTTTTGCTCAGCAAGGAAAAAAAAACGTTCAAAATTTGTTCTCAGCAATTTTCAAACATATGTTGATGTTGATGATGAGGATGATGATGAAATTTCATAAGAAACATTATGACAGTCAAATAAATAACTTCAAAGAAAGCTAAAAACCATACAATAATTATATTGAGCAGATCAAAGGGAGGGGTTGGAGGGTCCCCTCCCCACTTAAAATAAAATTAATAATAATAATAATGAAAGTAGAATTGAGAATAAAACATGCTGCTGCTGGTTTGTATCTTAAATATTATCGGCAAAATGAAAAAAATCAGTCATTCTGCAAATATAATATAAGGCAATTTGCAAATCCATCAATTCAGATAGTAAATTTACACATTAGCTTTTCGACTGCAAAATGAAGTCGAAGGTGGTTGCAATGGGGTTGCAATGTATTTTCCTATGGAAAGACTCAAAGACATGCAGTTCTCCCAAGCACTATCTTCGCGTTTGCCCCCCCCCCCCCCCGCCTTTTTATGAGCGTCGTCAATTTCTAATTGGTTTGTTACTTGGTTTGATGTCACATGCCCCGCCCTTTTCAATTTCTAATTGGTTGATATTTGGTCTGACGCTCATAAAAGGGTGGGGGGAAAGCGAAAAATTAGTGCTGAGCACACTTGTGCCTGTGACTCAAAAGTGGTTGGTTATGGCATTTTGCAGTAAAAAAATGGTCAAAAGGTGGTTACTGTATGTGCCGCCAAGGGCCTTAGATATGTGCAGAATTTCTAAATCAACAATGCAATGCCTGAATAACATTTTGACATTTATGCAACATGTGAATTTACTTCAAATTGGTGATTTTGTAAACTGACCGAGTGTTGTTTATAGAAAATGACTGATTTTTCCACATTGACGGAAACACGTAAAGGAGATGAGAGGGGAGGGGAGGGGGGGGGGATAATCTTATATATATTGATTTTACAATTTCTGAGGCTTATATTTGATACAAACATAGTGACTAATAATGGAAATAAACAAACAAAAAATGACGTTGATGACGACAAAACCGATGAAGAAAACATACCAATAGAATAAGAAGATTCAATGTAGGCCTAAATGAATTTTTATTTTTTTAAAAGAAGAAAGAAACCTTTGAATTGTCTTTGATCATATGAGACATAATAATAATAATAATAATAATAATAATAATAATAATAATAATAATAATAATAATGATAATAAAGGAATATGGGGATGATGATGTTGAGTTGAGATTCACTGACATGTAAAAGGTAATTTCTATATACACTGTATATACACCACCACATGTAGGCATATAGACCTACCTACCTATGTATGACTACTGTCAACATAATGTTGATAGAGATGAGATATAAAGTGGAGGGGGAGGGGAGTTGGGGGAGAGGGTTATCTCAAAATGATGGTCATGAAATACGTCGTCATGGTTTCAAAATCATATATATTATGACAACCAAAATGGTTCCCCTCCACATTTTTATATATACAGTAGGATTAAAAACACAAGTAGACTTATTACTTACTACTGATGATACACAGTAGAACTACAGTTCTCTGTATAGACTAAAATTATTTCCAAGCATATATATATATATTAGCTTCCCCCCCACTCTATAACAATAAATTGACAATTTATGATGAAATCTCAGTGCTCATGGGAGTCAGGCTCCATATAATACAATTGTAATCCTATAAAAATCATACAAGCTTATTCTACACAATATACAGTACACTTTTATGTTATTCTGGTACCAAAAATTCTATTTCTAGTTTGTAACCTTAATAAAATACATTGTACATAAAATATTTAGGTCATCAATGTCTGGTCTACATTCAAATGTTAAAAAGAAAAAATGTTCAAACTGCTTATTTTAAGACATTACACACCATAAATACACATAAATAATAGTAAAGAGAATTAGAACTCCGGTTATTTTGCATTTCAGAGGGGGAACTTTAAGAAGAAATTGAAAGTGTTTTTATAAAACTAGAAGAGTAAATGAAAGACTTTTAAAATTACAATTACAAAAAAATACTCTGCAAGTAGCCGGTTGGTATATGGCGGAGAGACCTTAAGATTCAAGTGCTGCAAGATGCATTGTCAATATATAATAACTACAAAAAAATCTGCATTGCATAATATAAATGCAAATAATGAAAATTTAAATCCACAATTCATTAATGACATCATATTGATGATGTCATTAATGAAATTGTGGATAAAAAGACCAGTACACCCATGAGTTAAATGAATTCAAATTAAATGTGTTTAGCTGTATTATACGGAATCCAGTTAAGGACATAAACCCAAATAAAAATTGACTTTATTATTAATATTTTAAATTGAAATACTAAATCAATATTTTAATGTCTATAGTTTATATATTATATTGAAGTATTAACTGAATATTTTCAGATTATTAACTGAATAAATTGAATTCGACGACATATTGTTTGGTTGCTCTTCACAGAGGGCTCTGTAGAACACGTTTATTATTTAAATGCATTTAAATTATCACGTGTGTACTAGGTATTAGTTTGGCAAGAGATACTTTCGTGTTATCATTAAAATTAGTAGTTTTTGTTTTACAGTTTTAAAAGTTGGACCAAATTGTGACAAATAATTTATTCAAATCTTAAAATTTATATAAATTTTCAAACTGACATAACATTTTCTAAACAATGATTATTATAAAAATACCATTGCAAGTGATTCAGTTGCTCCTCTAGTATAGTTTTAAGTTTCAAGGGATCATTTCTATATATTTTATATTGTTTTTTTATAGACATTACCGACCGTCCATTTCAAACTTACCACCTGCCAGTTGTAACTTCGATATTTTTTTTATAATAATAATATAAATTTCTATATATATTTTCTGCTATTTATTATTATAATAAAATTCTTCTTTTATAGCCAGTGACTTTTTTGTTGTTTATTTCTATTCTTTTTCCTCATCAAATAGTCTTTGCACATTCTGCCATTATATTGTTACATAGTCTTTTTGTCAAAAGTATTGGTTGAAATAAGGCTTTTACAATTGCCAAGTGACAACCAAGAAAACATTTATCAATATATAATGTATAATATAATAATATATACAAATATAGAAACAACTTACCCAGAGCTCTAGATTGGACTTGTGTAAGTTTGTCTTTCAATTCTGTCACAATCTAGAAAATAAAATACGATTATTATTAGCCAGCTTTTTCAACAATTTATCATTGGAACATAAAATTTCATATAACAATTTAGAAATTCCAGTTTAATAAGGAAAATAAACAACCAAACTTATTATTTTGTACATAAAGGTTTCTATTTCATTAGGCCTCTTTCTACAAGTTATTTGGATGTTTTATGGGTGCAATCGGAAACTAAAAACTCTAGCAGATTGATTTCCTCCATCTCCTACACAATTCTTTAAAAGAAAAGAATTTCTGGAAGTGCTGCTCGATTTTGCCATTTCTTTCTCAAGTATAAGGAGACCATAGAAAACCTTACAGGAGAAGGCAATTGTGCAAAAAAGGTCCGCCATTATTCAATTTAAATCTTCTCGAGAAAGCAAGTATGGTGGCTTAGATGCTTAATTTCCTTTAAAATTCAGGTGGTTCTCAGACACGTTTTCTTAAGAGACTCCTTCACAAATATGTTGTTTCCGGTTTCCTGTACAGATATGTGCTTCTATCTACTTTACAAAAAATGTCTTATGTTTTCCTAATTTGAATGTCATGTAGTTAATTATTATGTAGATTCTAAATTCTTCAAGGTGTGAAAAGAAATTCAGACCATTTTCTTTTATAGAATGTGTGGAATTTCATTTAATTTCACAAAGTAGAAAACTAAATTTTGTATTTTTTTCTTTTCCATCATAAAAAAGTTCACTAACCTGAACTTTTTTTTACCCTTCTAGCCTCGTATTTATTTATTTGTTTGTCATTGATGAAAAACTCATAGACAGACACACAAAAATTTCTTGAACTGGCACTCACAATTTTAAGAAATAGTATATATGACCTTTGAAAATTACAAAATAACAAAAACCATAAGGAAAATGCTATTATTAATTATTAGATCACCGTACTAACCCCCCCCCCCCCCCAATTCAAGTTTATTTCAGGATTTACTAAATTTCAATTTGTCTCAGTCAGTAGCAGTCATATCCATTTAGTTAAAGAGAAATTGGCTATCAATTTCAGTCCAGAGACTTACATTTGTTGAGGTTCATTTCGTAGTATTTAGACCCCATGATCCAATTTAACTTAAAAGTCAATAGCAATTTCACATGAGTTTTGAAATAAGTGGAACAAAAAAAGGACAATTATATAGAAATTGGCTACAAATAAAGGAAGGGATTTCAGGAAGAATAGGCATCTGGGGCCGCCGCCTTACAATGAATGTTGTCATTTTAACTTCTTGCTATGCAAGAGGCATCTGGTGATGATTTTATAAACATGTTGATTAAGCCATAAAATATATTTTGAAGAAGCAAAAAAAAAACAACAAGAAAACATGACCAACATTTGCATAAACTCAACCTTTGTAATCCCCACGACACCATATTATGTTTTATAGAGTATAGTTGAAAAGTCTACTTTTGTGTACATAAATAAATTGTTTAGTAGAAAGACCTTTGTGTGTGTGTGTATATGTTTCATATAAAACATGTGTAAATGGCTATGGTGCAGATAAAACGCATTCTACTCCTTTTTTAAAAGATAATTATCTCAGAAACTTATATAAGATAGTTTATGAATAGTGATGATTATTCAGAAGCAAAATTAAGAGACTCTTGAAAATATGTCAGAAACTAGGAGGACAATTCAATCAGTTAAGGGTATTTTTATGTTGGTGTCTTTTAAAATGAACTTTCTATATAGACAAAAATTAAAAAAAAATATCGTGTCTGCTCATAAAAAGCTTATTTTGAAAAATATCAAACGTGAAGAAAAAAAAACCCTTCATTAATTGAGCTACACTTCTAGTTTCTATAACACGTTCAAATTTCTCTTCGTTTTGCTTTCCTGAAAGACAGACTAATAAAGAGTTCGAAAACCAGCTGAAATAGAAGTTTTTTCGCATGTGTGGTCAAGGTCCAATTCTTTCCATTGCAACCACAGCTCACCAACCGGTGGTCGTTTTCGACTTCAAAAGCTGCTTGTGTGCCAAGGTCCAGCTTCTTTTCATAGCAATGCATTCCAATCACAATTCAGCCACTTGCGACAACATTTGGAAGTCTAAATCGACCACCAAAAGTGGTCTGTTTGCCAAGGCCCTAATAAACGCGAATGCATTTTATGTGCGCCTCCGAGTAGGGGGCTATATAATGTACAGTTGTACATGTAAGGGTTTTTTAACACGGGAGTTGTGTTTTACTATACAATGTTATGTAGTAGTATTGGTCTAGTTCGTGGTCTGCGTCGATAACTTTATTACATCATTGTGATGCGAACAGTGGAAGAGAGAGACAAAAAAAGATGGGTGAGTTTTAGGTGGGTGAGGGTGGGGGTCTTTAAGAAAAAAAGTGTGTTTAGGTGTGGGTGGAGGGTAGGTTGGTTGTATCCAAGTGGAATTGAAAAATTGCTTCTTTTTTTTCTTCTTCCTAAAAGTAGAATAGGTTGCAGGGTCAGCAGTATACTGGATATATATGACTATAGTTGGCTGGACAGTCACATAAACCTTTTTATGTAAAGGCAATGTGTTTGTTGTGTACTTTGACTATATAGCTCACGTATAATTCTTAGTATTATATAGGAAGCCATTGTTAAAAAAAGCAAGGAAAGACCTTCATAGAGAGTTTACGGACCGTGTATCATCATCCAGCTATAAGCTATTGTCCACTGTTACAGTGTATACAGTATGTATAGGGGATCATCTTCAGTCCAACAACAACAGCAACAAAAAACACAAATAATATAATAATAGAAATATACAGTATATATATGTTTTATTTATATATGATACCATAAGCTAGTTGTGTGTTTGTATTGGACAGGGTCAAAGGAAATTGAAGATCTACACAGAAAAAAAAATTCGCAGTAAGGTTCGGATCACACACATGTCACATATAAAGAAACAAACACACACAAAACATACTGACACATAGAAAACAATGAAAATGCAAATTATAATACAATTTGAAATTAATATTAAGAGGCTGAAAACAAACTACTAATAAATTACTAATACTTAATCCACACCTAATTGTTAATACAGTAAATCCTCGAGATTTACAAGGATTCGAGTTATGCGAAGTCGTAAATCCGTGGCTGCAGTATTTCCCCAAAAACCTTCGGAACGAATTAACCGCATAAGTGACCAGGTATTGATTTAAAATATCTCAATATGTTCAATTCGGTACACCTGCAATCAGCTCAAGAAGCATATGGCATTCGGGGGAGACATTTCCGAATCCTAATTGTTTAATGTCAATTAGACAAAATTTAGACATCTTCGTTAAGAATTAAAAACAGGAAGAGAAATTCCATAGTCTAGAAAGATCATAAATATTCATCAGTTGTAGCTCTTAATTCTTTAATTGGCTTTGGATAGCCATTTCTACTTATACATGGATTTCTTTCTTAAGGATGCCATCTAACAATGCCAATGTTCTCTGCAACTAACAAACACTTAAAAAAGGGCAAGGCTATGGCTTGCCATTGATTTTCATTGAAGTTCATCTCCCCATGTCAGATTACCTTTAACAAATCTTACAGCCCTATGTGCTGTGTGTACCTTTTCTATTTCATGTATTAAATTAACTCTAAAAGGATTCCAAATTGGTGAACACAATTCTAATAGAGGTCTTACAAGAGTAGAACAAACAGACCCTTTTCTATTTTCTGTACAAAATTTCTATGGCCGCTGTATGAAATTTAAAGCCCTTTGATTGGCTTTACTTTATTTAAAAGTATCGACATGATCCAACGGAATACTTAACATTACATTAAACTGTCTTAATTGGAAACATGCATATAACCGTGTATTTATTATTGTTTAGCCGTATATACCACTGAGGATGCCATTTTTTTTAGTTGCTTCAAATTATTTTGAAGAATAATTATTACTTTTGACATCACAATATAATTATTACAGCATCATCAAGAAACCACTGAAAATGAGCTGTTAATTTCATAGAGCTTGCAATAATTATAAATCCAGTTTAACAACCAACAAAAATGACATTTTAACTACATTTCTCAAAAGTATTTACAACTTACAAAACTAACATTAAACTATTTGCCAAAGTAAACAAGTAGTTTAACTACTTCCTTCCTACTTTTAAAAACAAGTTAAATAATAGAAAATATGTTAGGCTTAAATGAGATAACAAAATATGTTAATCAATACTAATATTTGCCAATCTAATTCAATTTGCTTGCTAATAAAAATTAGAATAACAAGTCAAATTCATTCCTATTGGATATGGGGGTTACCACATTCTCTTTCTATAATGAGGAGGAGGGGGGGAAGGGTATCTAAAATTAAATTCATCTTTTTTTTCTATTTTTATTGTTACATTAAATGATTCAGACAATAAATAAAATTTTGTATCTGGCAAAACAAGAACAAACAAACAAGACACAAACAAACACACATATGTAAATAGTCAAGATGAACAATAATAATAATAATAATAAATTAATAATTTGCAAGTATAAATTCACAAAAAAAACCAACTAAACTAACCCAAACTATAAACAAATAATATATGTTAAAATAGAATGTTTAGTTTTGTATGTATTTCTGGGATGAATGAGAGAGGCTAGAAAGGCGTAATTGTATTCAATGTACAACTTGATATTAAAACAAACAAACAAAACTATGAAAATGCAAATAGTTTATTTCATTTTTTTGTTGTTGTTGTTTCACCAACATCTGTGAAGTATTAAATAAACATAATGCTATCTAATTTTTTGTTTGTCTGTAAAAATAATTCTGCATGTATTTTAAATATAACATATAACGTATATAACAAAGTATGTTTTATTTATTTTTGTTTAAAGTTTGTCAGATATTTCTATATAATATTTGTGGTTTCTCTTTAAAAAAAATGAACATTTCCGTGAAAAAAAAATGTTAAGATAGTTTGCCATTTTATTGGCAAATACTTACTACTACTTCTAGAGGTTTTTTTATGTCTGTAACAATGTAACGACATATCCAAAAGAGGGTAATATATCCCCTTAAATAGTACTGTTAATGCTCAAATTTTAATGTTTACGGCTAAAAAGAATAGGCAATAAACGTTTAGTATAAAATTGCAAAATGAAAGAGCGAGAGAGAGAAAAAAAAGGGGGAGAGAGATCATGGCAGTTGGCATACCTCAAATTCTTTTGCCTATATTTAAGCATATTTTATTGACAAACAGTTAAATTTGTACTAATATTGTCGAACGTTTGTTGTTATTGTTTTCCTTTGTTGTGTACAACAGACAACAACAACCGTCACAACAATTCACATTTTTTGTTGTTGTTTCAATTGGTTTGGCAACTCGTCAATCTTCATTTTGAGAGAGAAAATAAAATAACACATTTTCTCTGTTTCATTTAATAAAAATACATACAATACATCAAATTTTTACGTCGAATATTTTCAATTCTGTTGTTGTTTCCATTTACGAATTTATTTATTTTTAGAATGTGACCAGAATGTACTAACTATCTAGAGAGACTTACATTTTCTAAACAAAAATTGAGGCTGAGCCCAGCCCACACTGAGCTCATGAAGCCAACAAAATCCACCAAATCCATAACACCCCACTACTATAAGCACTTGAGGCCCAACAAAAAACATGGACCAAACTTTTATAAAAACACAACAGGCTCACAAAACCCATCATAATATGTCCTGAATTTTTTTCAAAAGCCAACCAGGATCATCAGTCCCACAAAAGCCATGGGGTTTTTTTCTCCATAAAATTGCTATCCCGTGCCCAATTCGGCCCACGGGTTTTATGTAGTTCTTCAACAACGTGTAAAAATAATATCTTTACTGTTACAGGGTGGACCAAAAATTATGATTAAATTTATATTCATAGTTTATTTTATTTTAAATTTATTTAAAAAAATTGTTTCAATTCTATCTAAGTAACGAGTATTTTAAAATAAAATTATTAAAATACTAGTGGGGTAACCCGTCATAAATGACGGGAGCCAAATTTACAGGCAATTATTGTGCCCAGCATTAGAATTTCTTTTCCTCCGCCCTTTTATGACGTCAGACAAAGTAACAAACACAATTAGAAATTGATGACGTTCATAAAAGGGCTGAGCAAAAGAAATTCTAATGCTGAGCACAATTGCCTGTGATAAACTGTAGTTTAATTTTGCTACTATTATCCCCTCCCCTTTTTTATATTTGAAAGAGAAAATGAAATTTTAATTTTTCGCTGGTGTGCGCATGTGCGTTGTTTGTTCCTTTTTTACTCCTTTCATTTCAATTTCAGTCACCCCCTCCCACTTTTTCCCCCTCCACGTTTCTCTCTCCTCCCCTCTACACTTTCCAACCTTTTTCCCCTCTACAATTTAATATCATGGGGTTCTTGGATAGGAAGAGTTCAACATACAGTTGACCTTGAGAAAAAAAAGCTGTTCATTTATTCATTTAAATTTATATAAAATTCGATGTGCTTCAAGGTTTTTGTAGTGTTATATCCACTCACACACAAACACACACACGCACATACATACATACATACATACATAGACCTGGCTTAATATATATATATATATATATATATATATATATATATATATATATATATATATATATATATATATATATAATAAATGAAAGTTCAATACATAAGAAAATTTCAAGCATGTTCTAATCATATTAGTGCCTTCATTTACTTGTTAATTTTGGATTTACCTTAAAATAACTAAAAAAAAATTCAATAGTGACGATGTTTTTCAAAATAAACTTTTTATAGAGAAAAATTAAAAAACATGGTCTGCTGAGCGTTGTGTCTCTCTTTAAAATTGGGTCATTTGCAAATTTGTATAAAAAGTTTATTTTGAAAAATAACAACAATGAAAATACCCTTAAAATATTGAACTACCCTTCTAGTTTCTAAACCACAAAGCCAACTTTTTCTTCATTTTTCAACTGAAAATCAGAATAATCAAGAGTTTGAGAGCCCCCCCCCCCTCCGTTTACACTTGCAAACCACATTAATTATTGCAAACTTCTAAAGAAAAACAATCCCCCCATCAGAAAAATGAGAAAAAATTTCGTTTTTCAAAACACGTTGATTAAATATAATAAAATGCGTACTAAAATTCAATTAAGGTGTTATAACTTATTATTATTAAGCTACATATAGATATAAATACACATTGAATTATTATATATGTAAAAAGATGCAAATTCAAGTCGACGACTTTCTTTATAAAGAAAAGAATTTAAATAGATTTTTACAAGCGACCTTTTTTCTTAATGGTTTTTTCATCTTTTCATCATAATGCAAATGCACTTACTTAGAAATCATAATAATAAAAAAACGTGCAAATAAGACAATTTTATACATAGATACAAACACAAGCACAATTGACGAAGATGATAATAATAATAATATATATAAAGGTGAACTTTAAAAGCTTAAGTTTTCAAAAAGTCAAAAAACACGTTCAAAATTGAACTGAACGTACGGATGGGGGTTTAAGACACAAAATAAGGCAGAAGAAATATGTCAAAACAAGAGAAAATATTTCAAAGAGGAAGAAAACAGAATTTGATGTATATGGAGTCAATCCCCTACTTATGTATTTTAAAAGTCCTTCTTTTAGATCCATAATAAAAACTGACTTGAATCATAATCTTAAAAAAAAGTGTGACGACATTCATAAAAAAAGATGCGTCAAAGATTGAGAAATTCTCATCTATCTCAATGATAATAACAATCAAACAGTAAAGTTTTGGACGGAAAATTAATCAACAAGAAAATATTATGTCACTTGAACTTTCATCTAAACCATTCTGAAAAGAAGAAGAAGAAAAACGTTTTAATACGTTTTATGATTTTGTGTGAATCCCCTGAAATGTGGCAATCACTGCAAACATTGTACGAATTAAAGCAACTTTTTTTTTAAAAGTGTTTTTCATATAATTAGTTTTGGTATCGTATATTTTAATTAAATTTTGTAATTAATATTTAAGCTTCAAAATATTTTTTTTATTCTTCAAATGGTAGATTTTTAAAAAGTGTCATTTTTCTGTCTGGTTTTGATTTAAGAAATACTGCAATCACTGCAAACATTATATATTATTAAGAAAAGAAACCGTTTAACAATGAAATAGAAAAGACCAGAGTATTTTTCTCGTGTTAAGATGGCTTATTGAACAACACTAAAATGTGTTAGACACTAGAAGGGCAACTGAATCACTCGATAGTATTTTCACGTTGATATCTTTCAAAATAAACATTTTATATTAAACATTTTTTTGAAAAAAAATATTATTTGCTTAAAGTCCATTTTCAAACTAACATAAAAAAAGCTTATTTTAAAAAATATCAACATGAAATTACCATTAAGTGATGGAGCTAAATTTCTAGTTTCTAAAACACTTTCAAGCTTCTCTTTAATTTCTTCAAAGACGGAGCGTTTTAAACATTTTGAAAACCACCTTGAGAATACTCAATAATAAAAAAAAAACTATTTTGGAACCCTGTTTAGAGGGTTCAAGTTGTATTTACTCTTATATTTATCTATCTCGAGGCAACAGCTTGAAATACATAGAAATGTTCAAATGAGATTAAAGTTAAAGGTAGAGAAAACACAAAAGAAAAAGACTTAACATTGTTAAACATTTTGACATTAGAAGCTAACATAATAAAAATCCAATTCAATTTGACTTTATTACAAAATAAGTCTTCTCGTTATTTATTAATTTATTTTATTATTTAGCTAATAGAATTTCATATTTTAGATTGAAATTCTTTAAAAGAAACAACATTCCATTAACTATTAGTGAGCTTCTTCTCTCTATCTAACAAGAGAGCAACAACAATATTTTCTACTTAGAAATTTATCCAATGAGAGAAAAACTAACTTGAAACACAATATTTAGATTTTCATAGAAAATAACCTTTTTTTTGTCTTCAACTTCTTCAAAAAAGTTCATTAACTATTTATGTTAATGTAATATCATATTCCGAATAAAAATATAAATTTCCATTGAGACAAAATTTTAAGACAGTTGCCCAACGTTTTGAAAATCAGGGGCCAAAAAAAGAGTCGTTTAAATTGCAGTAAGAAAATCTTAAAAAAGAAGTTCTATTTCTTAAAAACTAGACTAGTAGACGGTTTTGCTAACAGTATTTTCATTATAATATCTTTTATAATTTAACCTTTTGCAGCAATTTCAGAAATTTACCAAATAGCAAGTTTTCGTGAAGAAAATGGAATGTCATTTATTACACGACGTTTCATTAAAAGTTTATTTTTTAAATAAAGTGGAAATCGTTTAACACGAAATAAAAACAATCGAAATATTTCTTCATCTTAAAATGTTTTTTGTATATTTCGTGTTATCCGATTTTTGTGTTATACGATTTTTCCAGCTTAATTATCATCTACTCGTATCTGAGTTTGTAATTTATTTTTGAGCTGGTTTTAAAGTGTAAAAGCCTCTCTCGAACTTTAGATTATTCTTTCTTTCAGTAGGAAAGTTAGGAGAGAAAAAAAATAGTATTTTAGAAACTAGAAGGGTAGCTTAATCACTTAAGAGTAGTTTCATGTTATGTTGTTTATCAAAAGTTTCGTTTGAAAGAAATCAACATGAAAATACTATTAAGTGTAATGCAGCTAATAATTTCAAGTTTCTAACGCAGTTTCAATTTCAGCTTCGAACCTTAGCGCCACACACCAGTTTTAGTGGTTTACTTCGACTGCAAAACGAAGTCGAGTTGTCGCTTGTGTGCCAAAGGTCCAGTTTTCATAGCAATTCCTTGCAACCACAACTCAAGCCACCTGTGACAACATTTTACAGTCGAAATCAACCACTAAAAGTGGTTATGTGTGTGTGTGTGTGTGTGCGCCAAGAGCCTTAGTGTTGTTGCTCTTCTGAAACGCAAAAAAAAACGCAGAAACTTTATATCTTGATGTGAACTGTGTTTTGAAAACAAATTTACTGATGTTGAAAGCCACAACTTAATAATCTCTCTATGGTTGAAATGTGTAGTTAGTTTGTGCTTATATAGATTATTATTAAAGAAAAGTTATTATAAACATATATATATATATATATATATATATATATATATATATATATATATATATATATATATATATATACAATGTAAACCCAAGAGAAATGAAGAAATCTTTAACAAATCTCTCTCTCTCTCTCTCTCTGTCTGTCTCTCCCTCTCTCAAAAACATAGAAATATTCGTATTTCTCTATCTTTCTATGGGAATTTCTTTTTAGATAGCTTTTTTCTTGAATTAGGATTCTTGTCGTTTTGATTTTTGATTCTGTTTCTGATGTCGCATGTAAAAAAAATATCACATCTCTCTCTCTCTCTTTCTCTCTCTCTCTCTTTATATATACTGTATATAAATATATTGATAGGAGCCAATGTACGTTGAATAAGGACTTAACATTGAAGTAGACTATTCCCTCCCTTTTACCCCTTAAAAAATATCAAATTCGAAAGAGATGAATTGAGAATTCGAATATCAAAGAAGAAATAGAAAGAAAAACCAATGGCCGTAACAACAAGTTCAAAAAGAGACTTTCATGTTCAGTCTATGACGAAATTTCTTCAACCCACTCAGAAGAAGAAAAAGAAGACGACGACGACGAAGAAAAAGGAAGAAAAAAAATCCTCCTTAACATAAAAGACGAATCCCCATGATATCTAACACATCATAAAGTTAATGGGAAAGTATTCCTCGATGGGAGAACTTTCTGTTTTTTTTTACAAGGACTCAAGTAGCAAAAAAGTACCAACTGTTCCATCATTTCAACACTCCCTCTTTCAAAGACATCCCCACCTATATAACTAGAGAGCAAATGGCAATCAAGAATATATAGATAGATAGATAGATAGGTATATTGTTAGTGTACAGTACTATACAAGGTAGTAATAGACTTTGTGGTTTTACAAGAACTTTCTTGGGGACTATAATAGACTTAAAAAAAAACTAGAAGATACAAATGTACATGAACAAGATGAAAAAGGAAGAAAAAAAAAACTACTAAAAAAATACCAGAACCATGTCCAAAAAAAATCAGACTTTTAAAAAAGACCAATCACAAAAAAAAAAATACGGAAGTAAAAACCTAAGATGTTTTATGAGCAGCTGATATTTTAAACTATTGGTTATTTTATACGGTTCATAAGAAGAAGAAGAAGAAAAAACATCTAAGGAGAGAATTGAAAGTGTGTTAGAAACTAGAAACGGTTATAGAACTGAATCATTTCATAATATATTCATATTGATATCTTTCAAAGTAAAAACCTAAAAACTTTTATTAAGAATAATTTTTAAAATATCGTTATTTGAAGGGAAGTTATTTTCAATAAAAAGTTCATTTCAAAAGTTAGCAACATCAAAATAAGCTTAAGAGATTAAGCTACCCATCTAGTTTCTAAAAAAAAGCACTTTCAAGTTTCTCTTAATTTTCACTCTTCTGAAAGACAAAGTTTAACCAGAGTATTAAAACAAATTAATTTGTACATAAAAATTCCTATCAAAAGCTAATGAATTGATCATTTTGACTTAGCAAACATTAAGAAATATACAAGCGTTAATGGTTAAGTCAAAACTAATGCTAATGGTAACGGTAAACGTTTATGAGTTTTGTACTAACTTTGACTAATGTTAATTATCTACTAGCTTAATTACCATAAAAAGTGAGTTTTCAATTATATCATCATTTTTCTTTTGAACTTCTGTTAAAAGTAGTTCCTAAAAAGAGCTAAAAATATATCAGGAATATGCAACTATGTCCGATAGTAAATTTATACTCAAGATTAAATCTTCATAATAAAAAAAGTTCACGTCCTAGTCCTCCCTCCATAACCCCCCCCACACACACACACGCCCTTATTGGCTTTATAAAAGAAATATAAACCGGAATCGATGCAGTTTTACCGCAGAATATTTCTTTTTTGTTTTTGAATTCTGCGTAAAAATAAATTGCATCGATTCCGGTGTGTCTATATATATAAACCAATGAATAAAGATCTCAAGTTAACCCTCATGACCTTTTATTTATATATATAGAAAGAGAAAGAAAAAGATATGAAATTCTATTATAGTTTGAATCAACAATTCACCGTTATGTTTCAAAGTAATATTTTCTTTTTCATTGTGTATACATATATACATGTATCTGATACTAAGAAAAAGTATAAAAAAATCCCTGTATTATTATTATTAGATCGGAAATGGTTACTTTTTGTTCGTCAAAAGAAACATTCTTTTATGCCATCTCATCTCTGCTGCGTGTGTTTTTATCAATTTCACTTTTTCTTTATACCAAAATATATATAATACATTTGTAGGTACCATTTTCAGTGTATCTCTCGTCATCATTAGTAGGCTATGTACGTGTTCCCTTTTGAGATGGCAACATTTTCTCTTATCTTATTTTTGTATGGCAGGAAAGGGGGGGGGGATTGTCTTTTTTTCTATCTTTCTATTTTTCTATTGTTTGATGATCCATTTAGATGCCATCCATGACCTCAACAATGAGCTCTTCCTCACCTTTTATATATATAATGTATTATAATAATAATAATACCCCCATTTTTCTCTCTTTTCTTGTTTTCTACCTTTTTTTTTTCTTGCTTTCTACTTTTTTTTCAACGATGCAATTTTACTAAAGAAAAATATAAGATGTGTGTGTGGTTCGTTTTTTGACGTCGTTTTTACCTTTTTTCTTGTTTTCTTATCCAATTGGTGTTGACGACCTTTTTCTCCCCACCTTTACTTTTTTTTTTTCGTTGTACTTTTCTCCGACCCTTTTACCCTCGAAAACCATTTATTCTCCCTTAAGAAAACTTTCTCTTTTCTTGTTACTATTCATAGAATTTGTCATAAGCTTATATCTGATGTTCATCCACCGTGTGTATATGTTACACTTTTACATATAATATAAATGCGGTTCGTCGCTTTTCTGACGACGCATTTTATTGTCGTCACCTTTCTTCATTTTCATTTTTACTCCCCATTTTCTTCCTGTATTTTTATACATTTTTCTCTCTTTTCTTTTTCAACATTTTCACTTATGTCTTTTAAAATGTCGTCCAGCCTCTTTTCTACTTAGTAGGTGTTTAGGTTTAGGTTTAGGTTTCTTTATCTAAAAAAATCCCTTTTTAGAGATTAGAAGAGAGTTAATGTGTTTGAGGTAATTTATCTATTTCAACCCTTTAACATTAGTGTTTGCAGTGATTGCCGAATTTCAGGGGGTAATAAAGACCAATCTTGAACACTTAACTTTTTCTTTAAAAAAAAAAAGTTAACATTTTTACGAAATGCACTCAAATCTCTTTAAAAAATAATAAATTATGTAATCATAGTGTGTGAAAATGCTATTTTTTTCCAACGATTTTTTTAATTAAACAACAACACCGATTATCGCAATTAGCAATCATTAAGCATACGGTCATTAGTGTCTAGCAACTGTGTTTTAGGTTTTATAATTGTATGATCAAATTAAAATATTTAATAGATAGTAGAATTTGCAAATAAAACAAGAGCCACAGAGTTATTTAGGTTGGAATATTTTACCAACCAATTATAGTTAGTTTCAAAAATAATAGTTTCAAATTCTAATGGTTTGAAGAAAAGAAAAACTGGCAACTGAACTGGCACTGGAACTGTGTTTGAGGGTTGGAGGTAGAGGCTAACAAAGACAGGCGTTTAGAAAACGGGACGAACACAAGTTGGCTCCGCCCTTTTTATGACGAACGCAACTTCTAATTGGTTGGTTATGTAGCCTGACGTCACATGCTCCGCTCTTTTCAACGTCGAACCACACAACAAACCAATCAGAAGTTACCGGTCGTCATAAAAAAGGCGGAGCCAACTTCCAGTTTTCTAAATGCCTGTCTAACAAAGCTTCTAGATAATATGGTTGGCATATGATAGTTGGTGGAAAATGTTAATTTGGAAGGATGTTATAATTCGGCGAATGTTAATTTGCACCAACACACACCCAGACTCGGTATTTTAACGTAATCTCCTAATAACTACCCTCCACGTCCAACCCTCGACGTCGTTTGAAATTTATACAGAATAAAAAGCATAAGGACCAAAATTTGACCATCTAAAAAAAAGATGATCATAACATTTTATTAAAAACAAATATAAAAAAGAATGAAATATTTTCTTTCAATTTGCATCAATTTGTCAATCATGAAAACCAAATCGTAGTGTGTGTGAGATATTGTGTATATTCTTGTATTTATATTATCCTATGATACTTGTACCATCATTAGTATTATTTCAAATACTCTCTCTTTTGTACAAGTATTCTAACCAAAATATTTGATCCGAAACAAACAAAAAAAATTTCCAAACATAAGTAAGAACACAGAAAATAAGATTACAAAAATAGGAACACAAATCCTTTTTTCCCCAACTTTTGTTTTATCTTTTTTTGTCTTGTTATTTTCAACGTCAACTTTTATTCGTTATAACAGGAATTTTATTGGAAACATTTTTCTTCTATGTATATTTATTTAGGTACAAAAAAAAGCCTCGTTCTTTTGGTCGCACCTTCAAAGACATCTTTTTCTACGTGTTTACAAAAAATACGCCTGATCTTATGTTTTTGACTTAAGAATAAGCCAAAATGATCTTTTTTTTTCTCTCTCTCTTTTGTTGTCATTTTTAATGGATTTTTAAGAAGAAGAAAAAACTTAAAAAGTATGAAATCGTATCAAAAAGTCTCAACTTGTTCGACATAAATATTATTCTTAATAATAGTTATAAATGAAAACTTCCTGTCATATTTCCGGTTTAGTCTTTTATAAAAAAAATAATCTTTAAGCATCACACATTCAAGAAGAAAACTTGACACTTGAAACTTCAACTTGAACCCTTCATGAACAGGGTTAAAACATTATGATTAAACCATGTTCAAGAATTATTAGTAGAACAATGTTTTTATGTTTTGAATCCGGTTCTGAGAGTTCAAGTTGAAGTTCAAGGGCTAAGTTTATTTCTTGAATTGTTTAAAAAGTTAATATCTTAATAAACTGAGTTAAAATTTAAAAAATATTAATTTGTATCTCAATAATAAGCTCGTCTGTTAGTCTAATAAAATATTAAATTATTTCATTATTTCAGTCATTATTGAAGTCACTTTTCATTGTTTTTAACTGAATTCCGTATAATTTAACTTGAACACATTTAACTTGAATGCATTTAGCTAGAGTGTAGACTAGGTATAAGTGTGTTTCATTCATGTCTTTAAATTATTCTTCTACTATCTATTATATTTTCAATTTTTTCTTAAAATCATGAGCAAAAAAAATATGGGTCAAATTAAGTCAGACCTTAAAACAATTATAAAATTCATTAAAATCAAACTTAAAAAGTCATCTTTAGATCAGAAAAAAAAAACCAAGAATACTTTTTTTTCTTCTCAAAATGAAGATTTCACACATCGGAAACGATAAGTGAGTTCGATAAGTGAAAAAAATTGAAATGAAATATTGCCAATTTCTATGGACGACAATATATATTGTGTTACCATTAACATTTTATTATCAAGCTGCAAACTTACTCTACATAATTCATGAGTAATATATATTTTTTGCCTTCTCTCTCTTACTCTCTCTCTCTTACTCTTTCACTATCTTTTTCTCTTGCCATTGTTAATTCCGTGTCTATTGGTAAATGTTGGTTTAACATGAAAAGCTAAAACATATTAATAACCAACAAAAACACAAAGTTTAATGGAATTTGCAGAATGTTTTTTCCCATCGCGATTAATAAAGTCACCAAATAGAAAACACACGCAATCGAAACAGCAAAAATAAGTGAAAAAATATTAGTTTATTACCTTCAATACCTACCTACTACTACTAACTATACTTGAAATAAACTCTCAATAACAAAAAAAAATATAAATAGGATATGTACATATTTCACCAGTATTGTTTTTATATTATTTTCAAGAAATATTGAAGGTACAGACATAGAAAAATAAATAGAAACCAAAAATGTAACTAGACTTTTTTGTACTTTACAGATAAACTTAATTTATGTTACTATTTCACGACAATCTTTATTGAAATCAAAAAGTACATATATTATAAAACATCTTCAAATAAAAGTTTGTCAATTATGTTTTTATAATTTTTTTTAATTATTAATTTATTAGTTAAAAGTTTATACGCAATAATCTAATTTTTATCAACTAGAAATGTATGATAAAATTAGATAAAATCGTAAAAAATTGACTATACTAAATATCTGTGTAGTGATTTTAAAGGTCTTTTGAATAGTTTTGACAACAAATTCTTTAGAATTCTTATAAATAATTAAAATAAAACTTGTTAAGATAAAATTGCCAATTTTTTTTTGCATAATTTTTTTTTAAAATTTATGTACTTTTTTATTTCAATAAAGATTTCCATGAAATATTGACATAAATTGATGAAATTTCGCTGTAACGTCGTGGTTAGTATTTATTTTTCCCTGAATAAGCTGCAAAAAAAATTAATAGGATCACATATTTCAAAAACAAAATCTTCTGAGGTGGAAGAGTCAAGTGGAATATTGAAGATGGAGTTTTGAGTCCAAAGGGACTTCACAGAGTACTGTATGTCAATGACTTACACCTATATACAGTATAAATATATATATAAATATATCTGTATCATATAATATTACGATGATGATTATGATTAAGATATGTGTCGTCATCAACCCACTCCTTTCTCCTCAAAAATTCACCTTATATTTTCTTTTCAACATCCTTTTGGACATCCTTTTGAGCACGTTCAAATTAGATAAGGGGCTACTGAAATAACTCTGATAGGCTGCAATTTGCATGCACTAGGGAAATAACTCTTGTATAGGCTTATTTATATATATATACAATGTTGAAAACACTAGTTTTCAACCAGACCGACATTATTATCATTGTTATTATTATTATTATTATTATTATTATTATTATTATTATTATTACTATTATTATTACTATTATTATTATTATTATTATTACTATTATTATTATTATTATTACTATTATTATTATTATTATTATTATTATTATTATTATTATTATTATTAACCTTTCTCTCACTCACTCTCTCGGTCTTTCTCTCTCTCCCATTGGGTAAACATACAAAACATTCTCTTAACATCACATTGGACCAAGTGATAACATGGAAAACTCTCTTTACGACTTTAGGTCATGCAGACACGCACAAAAACACACACGTGTCCTCGATCTAATCGTGTTTTTTTTTGGTCATTTTAATGTTCACGACACCCCCCCCCCTTCTCTCTCTCTATCACAGTCCACATAATATATAACAATCAATCAGTAAATGAGGGAAGGGGTAGGGGTGGTACAGCAGGGGTGTTATTTATCATAAGGCAACAACCCTAAATGAAATTAAATATCTTATCCATGTTTTGATAAATTTAGCGCAATTTTCTCTGTTGGCAATCTCCCCCCCCCCCCAAAAAAAAAAAATTTGGAATTGTCATAACTAGCTAATCATAACATTAATTCATGGATAATTACAAGTGTCTAGTAATTATGCATTTGCGTATAAGATGCGTGGGGGTTTTTTTTTCTTCAAATTTATAAATGTATAAATAATAAAAATTAACCAAGTGCTGTATAATGGTGTTATTCACATACATTTTTGGTTCCATGTTTTAATAATATCTTTTAATAGACTGAACCTTAAAACACTAATCAGAAAATACAACTAGAAAATTCAGAAACAAACTCATAGTTTCCTGAAGTCAAGTTCCATCAAGTCAAAGCATAAAACTCAATTAATTCAAAAGACATGCATAATTATTAATTATAGTCCAAATGTCAAAATGGCCCACCCACGGATGCTTGCTTTTTTTTTAGATGGCTGTCAATCAGCTATTTTATTATAAGCTACTTTATGATAAAAAATAAGGCAAAAAGCAAATATGCCCCCCCCCTTGACTAAAGACTCAAATTGAAGAAATGAAACATGGCACTTGAATCCTCTATGAACAAGGTTAAAATATAGAAAAACCCTGTTTTAATGAGTAACCTCAAAGAAGGTTTTTCTACAGTATGTTGTAACCCTGTTCAGAGAGGATATTCAAGCTAAAGTACAAGTGCTAAGTTTTCTGTTTGAATCTTAGCCTAACGGCCGTATATTCTAAAAGTAACCTAAGCAAAACATAAACAAAGCTAAACTTAAAAACTCTTCACAGGCTTACTATTCACAATGTTTTGTCTTGCATTATATGGTTTAAGTTTAGCTTTATTTTGAGGAACGGGGGTATAAAGGGTCGAAATTATAGGATCGTTAAGTCAAAACTAGTGCTAGAACTCATCAACTGTTGATAGCACGTTTCATGTAAACGTTCATGAGTTTAGCACTACCTTTCACTTAAAAAAATCATTACTATACGACCCATAATTCATGCCAAGTCAAAGTTAGAGCTAAACTCACTAAATTTTAGATGAAACTTTATATCTTAAGACACCTTTGCAGTAAGCATTCAATAAGAATTTGACCCTTAGCTCTCCTAATGCAAGGGGACCTCAAAAATTAACTAAAAATAGCTCATTATTAATAAATAATAATAGTTCACACATGTAATAAGTTGTGTAAAAGTTTATTTTCTTCTTGCAATCCATTTCATCTGTTTCAGAGAAATAAATAAGAATTGAGAAATAATAATAATTATCTGCCATTTAGTATTAATGATTTTCTTTTCTTTTTAAAGAGTAGTTAGCTTTTTTTTTAAAAAAACAAAACAAAAGCAATAATGGATACATTAAATAGAATCGTAAACATTCAATTTATTTTTGTGTTGATGATTAAAACCACTTATCCCAACTGGACACTCTCACAAACACACCAATTATCGACTATTTACTTCGACCCATAAATAATGAATTAAAAGTCTTTTTATGATGAACTATATAAAATATAATACAATTTATAATAGTGCAAACATGTTAAGTGCTCGATATAATAGATTAAGTGGATTTTAAAGAGTGTGTGTTTTTTTTTGTTTCTCTAGTCTCTAAAAACTCAAGAGCAGATGTTGTTGTCCTCCTCCTCCTTATTATTATTGCATATTCGTGATGATAAAAGTCTTTTTCTCTTAAGAAAAGTCAATTTGATTATGATAGACCAATATCACCCACCCTCACCTCATCCACATATATACACCCACCCTGTCATCATCATCATCATCATCAAAAAGACCCAACTGAAAAATGGGCAACTTTTCATTCTACTGATGAAGAAGAAGAGAGATGTTTGTTAACTGCTGCTTCAAATTACAAAATTATAAATGCGCGCACACACACACAGACATATTTGCTTCAAGCCATAATTAAAACCCTAAACAAAATATATTTTTCACATCTTGAAATCTACCATCATCATCATCAGTATAGTGAGTTCCATCTGGGACGATTTTTTCTGGGACCGAATTCTAACTCGGATGACGCCGATGGATGGAGGTGGAGGCTAGCTTTGATGTGAAGGAATTAAAAATAAACTGACGGTTAAATAGCATAAAGCATGTGCAAATGTACATGCTTTATGGAGCGCCAAAAAAAATTACAAATTGATAGATTTAAATTTAAATAGTTTATTAAGAATAATTTGAGATAAATTATTTTGCGCTCCATTTCGCTTCTATAATCGGTAAAAAATTGTATGTTTTTTGTGCTAAGGTTATCTGATTACAGGCCTACTTTTTCTGCTGCCTGTAAGAAGTCACTGCTAGCCTCCACTTCCAACTTGCGGTGTCCTCCGAGACAGAATCGTCTTAGAAAAATAAAATCGTCCCAGATGAAATACATCAGTATCATGATAATGATGAAATGCTTCAACGTCACATACAAGAAATGACTAAATATACCCCTCAGGTGTTGACCCCTTCCCCTCTCACCCCGCTCTCCATCTTTCTATATTAATAGTTAGCCAAACCCCTTTTTCCTCCTCCTTCTTCTTCTTCTTACCCCTTAGGAGAAAAAAAACCCCTTCAATTTCTCTCTTTTGCATATAATCTTCAAACATGATTTCAAAAGCATCTATACAATATGTCGCCTTAATTAACAAGACATAACATTTGCATACATTTGCATCTGCCAACACCTTTCAGCTCCACTTAAATTAATTGGCAGTTTGGTGAATTAAATCAACAGCTCAAATTCACTTCTTTATATATACATGTATAGTGTATATTGTATATATTTTGTTATTATGTCGCGCTTGCCTCTAAAAATCTTGTCAATTTCTTTTTTCACGGATAAAAAGTTTGAAACACTTGAAAACAAATTAGCCTAGAAGCTGCATTAACTGATGTCAATATATTATACATAGTATAAGAGAGAATATACCATGTATAATATGTATATAATGTATATATAGATATATATGTTTACAAAGAAAAGTAAAGAAGGAAAAGTGTATTTACTACTATTATTGAAAAAGAAGCTTACAATTTTGTGTCATTCAACTTCTTTTTTTTTTTTTGTCATTTTGTTGGAGTTTAATGTCAAAATAAAATTGTCATACTGTATAAAATACGAATCAATACAAATTTTGGCCCAATTTTCTTCTTTAACTTCTTCTATCTTTGCAATAAACAGTTTTTCATTTTTTTTAGTTACTGATGAATGATGATCATCACATTTGAGCCCCTTTAAAAGCGAAGTGGTGTTAAGTCGTTTTTATCAAGTTTTCAGATAATCACCTAACATTATTTTTCATATGAATATATCATAGGAATTGGCTCCATAGAAAAATACTTTTGTATATGCAAGGTAGATGGCGCCTGCAACCTCCATAGGTGACAAAATACACTCGTGCCAATAAGTCGAAATAGAATGCACCCCCCCTTTTAGCTCTAAAAGCGTCCAAAACAACCTTAATTATCAGCACGTAGACACACTTATACCCAGAACGCAATATAAGTGAAGAGAGAGCACGTGTAGAAATAGCGATGACGCAATTAAAAGTTTGCCACATGAAAAAAATGGAAGGTGAGTCAGAGTTGAAGAGTGTCATTACTCATTACATTTCTATGGGAGGAGCTCTAGTGGCGCCATCGAGTGGGAGAATCAAAGTTATGACTTATCCTAGGGTTCACATAACAAGATGTTCTTGCATCCTAAATTAAATTAACTGCAATACTCATTTTCAGGTTTTTATTTATGAAATAATTTCTTACCGATATGCATAAATAATTACCAAAAATTTGTTATATAGTTAAATTCTTAAATTTGTTTTTATTTAAACAATGTATCATTATTATTGTGCTGTCACGTATACAAGTCTGTGACATGGATGTTGGAACACTAGTCTTCTTTTGAAAGACTTTTCGACGACAAAAAAGTCAAAGGTCTCTTGGCTGTCGTCGCAATGTATCTTCTATGGAAAGACGCCAACTTTGGCAAACAGTTAAAAGTCGCCTGTGTGTCAAAGTTGGTGTCTTTTCATAGAAAATACAAGATGCATATGACATTCCCGCGACCTTCGCGTAAAGGAGTTTATTCGTGTCGTCCTTGAAATTCTTTAAGAACGAATTAAACTTAATAAATAATAATAAATCATATTTTTTAAAAAAAGATGACTTATTCACTTTGCATTTTAAGGGTGCATTTCTAGTTTTCAACATCATCATCAACTATCATAACTAAGATATTGGTACAGCTTAGTTAAATGATAAACTTGTGTAGTTTCTTTTACAAATGTAATAATATTTGTATTATAAATAGCAGTAGCAGTAGTAGTAGTAGTAGTAGTAGAAGTAGTAGTAGTAGAAGTAGTAGTAGTAGTAGTAGAAGTAGTAGTAGTAGAAGTAGTAGTAGTAATAGTGGTAGTGGTAGTGTATGTGTAGTAGTAAGTAGTAGTAAATAGTAGTAGTGTGCATATGCAAAAATAATTGAACATCTACAAAAGTTAAAGAGAGTAATTTAGAGGCTTTTTCTTATCTCTTTTAAGTTTAAACCTTAAAGAGAGAGAGAGAGAGAGAGAGAGAGAAAACACGCCAACAGAACGAAGTTATTTCGTGGAACTTAATGACAGAGGCGGAGAAAAGGAAGTCTTTTAAAGTTGTCTTTTTCCATTAAAAAACCCTTGATTAAAGCTAACACTAGAAACTTCAAATACACTGTACAATATGTAGATACATAAGAGAAAAGAGAAAATAAAATGTGTATTTTTCGTAATCGCTTTAAGTGACTCGATTAAGTTAACGACGACAACAACAACAACCCCAAAAAAAAACACTATTATCTCTTAAAAGAGCCAATGAAATTCAAAAAGCCTAAAGGCTACATAACATTTTCTTGTAATGAAAACTCAAAATATGCAATTGTTTGTATTTTTCGTCTTTTTTTTTCTCTCTGAGATTTTCTCGTCAACAAACTTAATTTTAGTTTTAATGGACATCAAGCGAGAAGTTGAGCAAAAGAGAGATATTTCTCCTATAGTAGTTAACTACATAGGACCCTATAATCACATTTGTTATTAACGAACTAATTATTGAACTTGGAAGATTGGAATTAATAGATCTTCTCCTCCTCCATCTCTATTTTAGCTTCTTTTTTTTTCTCTCTCTCTCTCTCTTTTCTAAGAAAAAGACTTGAGTCTCTAACTTAGTTGGAAGTAAGCGTGACTTTTAGTATAAAGAGAACTATATGGCAATTAACGGTGCAAATTAGGTGACATGGGCACGTCATTAACGAACGTCACTCCACCCTGAAAATCTATTTTACTAGAAGAACACACCATAGAGAGAACACACACAAAAAAAAAATCAAGTTGATTTGCTTTGCAATTTGGTCGGGGGTACAAGTTGCATACACCCAAAATTACCGTGAATCAGACATCCCGTCCGTTGCTTTTTACCATACTTACTATTATTAGTTTATTACCTAAAGAAACTAAATTAATCATCAATTTTGTTTTTAGCTTGAAGTTAATATTTTTATGAACAGATTATTATCGAACTCAGGTTATTCTGCAGTTTCAGAAATCAAGTGTTCGAAACTAGAATTGTTCCTGAATAGTATTTTCACGTTGATATCTTTCAAAATAAACTTTTTAGCGAGAAAAAAAAAACATCGTCCGCTTAAAGTTGGATCATTTTCAAAACTGACATAAGTGAGATTGAGCTCAGCTACTCTTCTAGTATGTAAATATCACTTTAATTTCAAGGATAACAAAGTGGACTAAGATGTTTCATGAAGAGGTTATTATCAAATGAGCAACACTACGGACAAATTAAAAGTTAGAAACTAGAACGGCTAGCTGAATCACTTAATACGGTAGTATTTTCAAGTTAATATCTTTCAAAATAAACTTTTTATAGACTAAATTAGGTAAATATCATCGCCCGGCTTAAAATTGAATCATTTTCAAAGCAGACATAAAAAGCTTAAGTGATGGGGAACCACCTACCCTTCTAGTTTCTAAAACGCAAATTTCTCATAATTTTTTTTACACTTGAAAGACAAAATATAACCGGAATGGAAGGTGGCCTCGTTTACACTTTTAAAACCACTTTAAGAAACTTAACGAATAATATTTAATTGAATTCTAAGGACTAGTTTTCAAATTTTGCTAATTTATCATAAAACATAACTATTCAAATTTACTAACATGTATAATTGAATACGAGCGTAATTTAACATTTATATAAATTAAATTATAAGAATATTTCTGAATGTTTAAAAAGTGAGACTATTTTTTTTTATTTAACACACATTTTAATAAACCCTTGTTATCAGTATAACAAGTTTATTATTATTATTATTATTATAAAAACCATTTTCTTCTTTCTGTTGGCACTAGGGTTCACACATTCATATCTATAAAGCATAATTTTAGCCTTATCTTAATTACTGTGTGTGTGTGCACTACTTTTATTTCCTCATTTTTTGTGTGTGTTTTATGTGCGTGTCGTCTGTAGGGTCTACTGTATATGTGTGTCTGTACGTCTATGTGTTTATGTGCGTTCAGTTTATGTGTCTGTGTGTGTGTGTGTATATAACCTGTAAGTCTCCATAAAAACATTCATTTTTATGTTTCATTTCTTGTTAGAATTTACTGCTTTTTTAAATTTTTTTTTAGATATTTTGGCAGCTATTTGATACAGTTATCGATTTTCAGAAGAAGAAAAAAAGCAATTAAAAATGAAAAAAAAATCGTCTATTATTTAATCCTAGACGTAAAAAAAAAGCTCAAGGAAATATAATTATTCAATATTAAAATTGGTATTAATTATGATGTTTCAATTACATGAATATGATTATGTTGAAGACGAAAAAAAAATGTAAATAAATTATTATTAGTGTTACAAATATTTTAAAGGTTGGGGGTCCATCCCAGTTTTCACCTTTTGTCATGCAGATCAAAGAAGCATCTTTTAGGATATGTTTCATTAAGGATGCAAGTAGATCATTTGTTTTGTTCTTGTGTGGTTAGATGGCGCCACTAGCCCTCCCATAGAAATGTAATGAAGACACTATTCAACTCTTGACCCACCTTCCTTTTTTTTACATGTCAAACTTTTAATTGCGTTGTCACTATTTCTACATGCTCTGGGTTAAGTTCGTCACGTGCTGATAATTAAGTTGTTTTGGACGCTTTTAGAGTTCAACTAAATGGCGAGTGCAGTCGGCCATCTACCTTGCATTTACAGAAGTATTTTTATATGGAGCCCTCTTAACCTGTTTCGTGTTGAAATTGCAATTTTTAAGACAAAATTGCTCATAGGTCAAATTATAAGCCAAAGCCAATGGAAAAATGAAGAAACCAAGTTGCCAGGATGCAATTTACGCTTTTTGTCTTTTTGTGAGCGTTTGAGCTCGCAAAAAGACAAAAAGCGTAAATTGCATAGAATACAAAAAAATTATGGAGGTTAGTTATGTTAGTATTTTCTTGTTTGTGAGATATGTTTTTTATTGTCCTTAGATGTTAGAAATATTTCTAAAAGCAGTTTTTTGAAGATGAGAAAGCAAGCGCCCCTAACACATCCGCAACGCTTCCATGGATGAAAATCAAATTGTATTAGAGAGCTTGCGCCACACAAAAAATAGGCACGACAACTGGATTTTACGACAACTTTGTGAAAAAATTATCTCCAGTTGTCGTTCCTATTCGAATCTGTACGATTATAACAGAAGTTATAGTCGTACACAACTACAAAAAAAAGGTAACTGCGCATGCGCATTTCATATGGGGAGGTCCACTTCCTGTTAAAAAATTTTTTTTTGCCTCCATCTTGGCTTCACCAGTTAAAAACGCGAAAAAACGAAACCAACTCCAAAAACTTATTTCAAACTTCCAATTTTTAAACAATTGTTAAAATATTTTTCCAATATTAATTATTAAAATAATTAATACTGTTATTCTTTACCAATGAATTCGTTTCTTTACCGATGAATTCGATTTTTTACCGTCGAACACAAGGTGTGGGTGGGTATTTCCGGTTTAAAATCTATATTGTTGTTGTGTGTGGAAGTTGTGAGCGCAACCTAAAGGCTACAACTACAACTTTTCAACACATAAAACGACAATCTACAATTAGTAGTAGTTGTAGATAGTAGTAGTTGTACCGTGGCGCAAACTATTATTGGGCTTCTAATTTTCTAACAATGCAATTATTTCAGCTGTATTTGAAAACATTGCAATTGTCGTTCTATCTATATTTTCTAGTTTTACATTTCACATACAGCAATTGAACTCTTGCCCTTCTGCTACAGGCCTTCTTCTTGGTTGCTTGCAAAGTACTTTTTTGTAAATTCATATTAAAAAAATGCAAATCACATATATAAAAACAAACTATGGGCTCAAACTCGAAAAAAACACTCAAATAAAATGCTTTCTTTAAAGCTACTATTAACTTTATTATTAAAAGTGTTATAAGAAATCATGAATTGTTCTTTGTTATGTACGAATAATAACGCAAAAAGGAGACATTGTTTTTGTAAATTTTTAAAAGAAGAAAAAAGCAACAAAAAAGCGCTTTTAAATTTACTAGTCTAGTATACATTACACTTGTACTGGTTAGAATTCATGCTTGGATGCTTTTAAAGTTAATTTATCAAATAGACTTAAAGCAACCATGACGTCATTTCATCATAACGATCTCACTCCACTTTCTTTAATATTCTTTAATAATACAGTAAGGTGAAAAGAAAATTTGCAAACACTTTGTAGCAGTACAGTCACAGTAGTACTACTGCTGCTACTACTACTACTACTCACTATTATCAGAGAGGTTTTTTTAGATCCTACAACTTTTATACAGAGAGAGAGAGAGAGAGAGAGAGAGAGAGAGAGAGAGAGAGAGAGTCACATACCTATGATTATTATCATAAGATATAAGAATGATATTTCAAGAGTGAGTCGTTTTTTTTTAAGTCAGTCTCAAAGGTGTTCAATAGATCCCCTTTGTGTACTAAATCTAAAAGAAAAACACAAAAATATAACAGAAAAGATAGGACTATTTTCAAAGAATTGGAAACTTGGAATAAACATATACACCATAGAAAGAGAGCGAGAGAGAGAGAGAGAGAGAGAGAGAGAGAGAGAAAGAAAGAAACTATTTTACATTTATGAAAATTTAATCCAAATCCGGATGGAATAAAGTAGAGAAGAAAAAAAAGCTACACATACGGAAATAAATGTAATACTAAGTAATTTATGAGAAAATTTGGAGTGTTTTTTTTCTCTTCTTCTTCTTCTTCTTTTATACGCATTGTATATAGAATCTTAATCTTAAAATTTCACTTTTGTTTGTTGTATATAATGTAAGATTTAAGAAACAAAATGGCGGCATTCTAAACCTTACATTATCAAATGCCAAAGGGAATTTGGATTTGATCTTTCTTCTAATCGTTAACATTAAATTGACTGTTTAATCATGTATATTATAAAAGAAAGCACCAAAAAAAAAAGAAAATTCATATCATATTTTATTTGATAAATAATTGATAATAAAAAATAGAAAAGCAATTTTATTTTATAGAAATGTGTGTCTATTTTTAAGACAAAAAAAAGACATTAACTTTTTAAACTTTTTTTTATCTTCGTTTCTTTTATTTGCAAAATATGGATATACTGTATATATATACATATGGCTTTTAGAGACAAGTATTGTGAGTAGAATGCATAACAGATGTCCTTTCTCAGCAACTCTAAACTCCATTACGTAACTTAGAATTTTTACAAAGTCAAATCCATATTTTATTGCTTTGACACAATTTCAGACTTCATCCAAGACTGACATTTTGGCTTTTTTTTTTTTCATTCTTAAGGCCTTGTTTCCATTGGGGGTAAAAATCTGAACTTTTTGAAAATTTCAAGTGGTTAAAAATAGAACAATACCTATTCACAATCATAGGCATTGTTCTAATTTTCAACAGTTAAATTTTCAAATAATTCAAGATTATCACCCCAATGGAAACAAGGCTTTAAAATGAATTTTATATATTTTATATGGGAATGTACTATATTCCCATTCCAGCTTCTCTGATTCACTTGAAATTAATTTTTGAAGTGTGCATTTTTCACAGTGAATATGAAGGCAATGTTGTCTTGCAGAGTAACCGTGTTGCACACAACAAATCATTTGCATTTTTCTCTGCCTTTTTGAAGTTGCACTTTTATTAACTTCATATAGCTACTCTTCTCTACTTTCTAACACATTTTCAATTTCTACGTAAACAGTTTATTTTTAAAAATATCTGTTATGACTAGATGAAATTACGTTTTTTTTAACTAACACGAAATTATTTCTTTAAAAGTTGCTTCTAAAAAAAGGTTTACGTCTACTTTTACAATATTTCGTTAGAAATATTAAATTTACTAAATGAGTCACTCGAAATTTCCTTAAATCTATTTATAATTTTAAAAATACAAGCAGCCATTTTTTTTAAAAAAAGAATTCAATCTTTAAGGCGTTATATATTATGACTAAAGCTTCTAAAATAAATACATAAATCTTTAGATTTTTACAAAAACTATGCATTTATTTCAGTGTCATTGTTTGCTTCTAAAAATATTTTCTCTCTCTCTCTCTCTCTCTCTCTCTCTTCCTTTCTGTCTCTTTTCATCTCTCCCTCATCCCTTATACCTTTCTCTCTCTCTCATACAATCTCTTTCTCTTTGGGCTATTTACATGAAAAAAAGTTACGAATAAAAAATTATTATGCTAAACATATTTCACTCAGAGACAACACACAAACAAATGTTAACGTTTTGTGTGAATTTTTCCCTTCTGTTTTGCATATCTCAAATAGAAAACTTTTTTTTTCTTAAAAAAAAACATAACACAACAAGAAATCCATGAGAAAACACTGACTGTAGCAGGATTTATATATAATGTGTGTGTATATATATATATATATATATATATATATATATATATATATATATATATATATATATATATATATATATATATATATATATATATATATATATACACAAGAGAGGGGGGGTGGAGTGTGACTACAACTGTTTTTTGGTATTTGTGGGATGTTGTTGTAATGCAATTCAAGATTCGAATTTACTTACATATATATTTTGTAGTAGTCCCCTCCTTCCCCCCTCAAGAAATGTGTTTAATGTATAAAAAAAATCTGCTTAAGGAAATACAACACTGACAATCTCTAAACAAACATTCCCTCTTTTCAAACATTGTTTGGTCCTCTGGTTTTTAAGTTTAAGAAAAGGAATATAAAAATTTCTTTACCGAAACTTAAAATTCTTCATTCTGAATTACATTTAATCTATTTTTTTTTTTACTTTACACCTAATTCTGATGTTAAGAATTTTTTTTAAAAAAAAGTGGCAGCCATTATTATATTGTGTTGCATTTAAATTGTATATTATGTATAAAGCAAATTATATTTTTGTTATTTTTCTTCAGTATCTATCAGTAGAAGAAGCAGTAGTTGCTAACTTTAAATTTGTGTCATTTAAAATTTCACTGACATTGTTCAAAAACAAGCTGATACCCGGGTGGTCTAGGATTTAATATCCTGAGAGTGACTGTCAACTGAAATGAAACACGTTTTCATTTCAGGGGTTATCTTCAGAAATGTTAATCCACACAAAAGTCCAACTGCACAATATTTAAGGGGTTAGAATACTTAGAAGATGATGATGATATGGGATTTAAAGCATAAATAGCTGCGTGACACACATTTAGTTACATATAACATCAGTGCTGGCCGCTAACAAGCAGCACCTATATAAGTGAAGCTATTGTCTCTATCCGGATTTGTCCCTAGTTAACATTATAACTTAACGTAAGTTGTTAAACAACGTTTGCACCCATATACAGATGTAATTTAAATGAGTAGACAACTGATTTTATGTTTATATTCAGCTAACGTTTATCGAAGCGAACAAAATAAAAGCATTTTTACAATATGTTATTGTCAATCTACGGAATCAGGCAATCTGCAAAACAACCAACCTGCTTAGGAAATCTGCAAAATTCAATACATTTTAGGTATTGAATTTTGCAGATTCGCTAGCAGTTTAGTGGTTTTGCATATTGCCAAGGTGATCTGTGGATTGACTGATTCCGCAGATTGACAAGTTACATATAGACATTTATAAATGCAATGCGGGTTTCCTAGATCTTTCTACATTATTCGTTTTTGTGTGTGTTTACCTTCAAATCGAGAGAGTTCGGAAAGAATTTTTTTTAATCAGAAAACGTTTTTTCCAGTAAACACATGAGATTTGATGAAGTTTCGTTTCATTTCAAAAGCAAATATATACTTTATACATGTGCATACATGTATATGTATATATGTATATGTATATGATATATATATATATATATATATATATATATATATATATATATATATATATATATATATATATATATATATATATATGCAGAAAGGGGGGAGAAAAGAGTTGATTATTTTAGATTACATTGTTTTAGTTTCATTGTAGTAGAAGAAGAAGAAAGAAAGAAAAAAAGAAGACAAAAGAGATTATTATATTTTGATTGAGAAACACAAATTATTTGTTCATTGACTGAACCCGACATTTCGCTCCAAATAGTTGTTACTCCATTATTACTTTTATAAGGTTTTTTTTTTTCAAGCTGTCACTTTGTAAATGGAGTTTTTTTGTCTTCCCTTAGAAAATATTGTCAAATCTCTTAAAACTTTTGTTTTAACAAAATATGGTTTCACCTTACATTCATTGTGTTTTATAGTTAAAATACGTAAAAAAAATAGCACAGTGTAACAATGTAGAGCTCTTGTTACGGGGCTCAGGTTTATAATCCCTTAACTAGAGCGGGTACCGCTTGTTGTTAGGAGATTGTTTGTGTTATACAACCTGAGTCCTGCTGGTGCCGGGGTCGTTCTCTTGGATATTTCGGATATCGTAGCCGTGCTGAAAAGAATAGTGATAGACAGGCGAGACGGATGATAGGTTCGTCGATACTTATTTAATTATTACCAACCATTAATACATGATAAACAGAGAAGGGTTACGAGGTGTGGCGTGCTTTCGCCACTGTTCCATTAATGAAGTTATTTCATGTTTCGATATCAAAGAATGGACCTAGAGTATACGAAAACATGGTCTTTTATACCCAGGGCCTGTGTACACCTTTTTAGGTGCACCCAAGCCCTAGGGACCATGCATCGACGGGTATCCATCCGCCAATACCGGAACCAGAATGTATCTTCCAGCTTTGGGGGCTTCAAGAGGGAAGGAAGGGACGGAAATCCGTCCCTCACGTCCCCAGAGACCCCCAGGCTAGGGGAGGGACAAAATGGCAAAATGCAGAGTGTTACAACAGAGAAATTCTAAATTATATCAAGTTTGTTAGAAACTAGGGACCTAATTACAGAAAAAAAAGTTATAAAAATTGTAGTAATCATACCTTATGATGTTACTGCTTGTGATTTTATTATTTTGACTGTCATATTATTCTGTACACCAGTTAATGGCATCAATTATGACAATATTTATCATAATAATGATTTTATAATTTGCTTTTATATTTTTGTAATGACCTCCTAAGAATCAGTAGGTGGTTTACCATGGTGGTACCATATATAGATGTTTTGAATCACCGTTGTTATCTTTCAAAATAAACATAATAATTGCTTTTAGTGTCATTGTGTAACAAAATAAGGATTTTCTTTTTCTCATAAAAATTGCTTGTAAAAAAAAAAGTTTACTTCAATTCTGTAATATGTTTCTTAGAAGTTTTTACTTTGTTAGTTAAAAGTACAAACTAACAGGTGTGTAATGTGATAAACGACCGATATTATTTCGAGATTCAGAAAGAACCAATGCAGTTATTTAATGTTGTTTATATTATTATTACCACCTTTTGTAATAATAATTCATAACTGAACTTATATGATTCATGATGAAGACGTTATTTTTCAACAAAAGAATGAATGTGTGTGTGTATATATAAGATGCATAAGACTGCATATATACTGTGTGTATATATTGTTGATGAAGAAATTCATTAGTTAATAAACATCATTACAATACACTTTCCAGTTGTGTATGTATTATGTTGGAACAAAAACAGCACCACATCATCATCATCATCATCATTATCATTATTCGTGAATGAAAAACACAAAGTTCTGATGAATGAGGTGGGGGAAAATAGAGAAAGAAACTGGGGAAAAATGGGGAGAAAGGTGGGTATGAGGGGGGGGGGGGAGGTTCAAATTCATAATGTATCCCAACAATTTCTTCTCAAGATGATGTTTATTGTGTCTCAATTGTTAAATATAATGATGAGCAGCACCACCAACACTAAGTTTTAGATTAAGTTCTTTTCATAGAAACACAAACATGTCAAAGATGAATGGAAAAAAAAATCTTCCAATCCAATAATCTTAATAATTGGATATGAAAATTTTGTATATATTTTTAACTGTATTAAAAACAACAAAGGAGAACAACACAATTATGTTTACACACTGGGTGCCCGTTGATTTATGATTCTATTTCTTAAGAAACGTTTTAGGGTTGGATCACATATACAGAAAAAGAAAAAAATCCACTCAAAAAAATTTTTTTTTTCTAATTAGAATAATTCGATTTTTATTTATTTGGCAGAAACTAAAGCAGAAAAAAACACGTAAAGTTTTTGTTTTCTGTCATTTGAATAATTACTCTGCAAGCAGATCTAAACGGCCTATACCAGAAGGACAAATTAGTCCAGAAACTGCATAATTATTGCATTATCAACTATTAACAAATACCATAAAACATTTTCCCCATACAAAAATGTAAGATTGAGTTGAAAATCAGCACGAATATAGTTAGTTTATATGCTTTGCTTGAGTTCGCTAAAATACCGTATACCATTCTTCATTCGCAACGTTAATCAGGAAGTAAATTCCATTGTGGAATCATCCCAGGTACAAAAAAATGACCAAAATATGAGTTAGTCCTCACGAAATGTTATCAGCCAATAAGGAAGGCGTCATTTAGATAAATCACGAGCTTTACAGTATAGTACGGTATGTTTTTTCTTCTATAAAACTCAAAAAAAGCTGCAATTCAAATATTTTTCATTGTGATGTGCGAGAACCAAAGAAAAGCAGAAATTTTGCTGAAACTTTATTTCAATTTTCTGCTTATTTTTATGCCAGTGTATTCCAAGCCTAAAGGAAGGATCACACACGCTGAAGAAGAAGAAAAAACATGAGAAAATCGAAATAAAAAATTCTGTCCTCCTTTGCGCTAAAAAAAAGACATATGGCGCGAAATTCAGTGGGGGTTTCTTTTTTCAGCATGTGTGATTCTTCCCTTAACCCCTACATTATTAAAAAAAAACCTCCTTTGGGTAAATTTACTTTTAAAGTATAAATACTCGTTACTTTACTATCCTTTTTATCAAATATCTCTAAGATACCCACCCTCATCTATTTTTTTTTTCATTACACAGGTACAAAACAAAAAAAAACGATTTTAATCTACAATGTAAAGTTTGATGATTTTTTTTGTGTTTCTCCATTGTTTGTTCTCCCTCTAGAATTTGAAATATCGTCAGACAAATACGTTTTTATTGCCATTATATAAATAATTAATTCCTAATTTTACTACAATTTTTTTTTTCTTCTTCTTCTTCTTCTTCTTAACTCCAATCTCTTTTGCAAAAAAGAAAACCAAACATAAAAATTAAAAGAAATAATAATGTTGAAAGGATTTTCATCTTTCTCTTCAAACGTCCCATTAGGATTTTAACTTTCAAGTTTTTTTAAGCTTAATGTTCAATATAAATTAATGTTTTAAAAAACATCATCTTAAATATTTTTATATAATAAATAAGACATTTTTGGGGGGTTTAGACATACAAAAAAAACTTAATAAAAATCTATCAAGGGAATTTCTCGTATAATTCTTAATGGCAATGTTCTCTCAATTAAAGTAAGATTAAAGTAGATATATAATATAAATTTAGTTTCATTTTTATAAAAAAAGAAGAAAAAAGCTTATATTTTTGGCCTCCAGAATTAAAGATGAAAAATATTTTCTACGTATTCTAATTATCTTAACAGTGATTAAAATCATAAATGTATTTGTAACTGAAGTATATAAGGTTTCTTTCTTATGCCACTTATATGAATTTGTAATCTTTTTGTATAATAAATTACAGTGTATATATATATATATTATAAGCCCCGCCTGTCTTTGTTTCCTTCCTTCCTTCCCTGTATGTGTAACACTGTGCAAACAAGGACAAAAACGTGTAAACACATCGGAATTTATATAAATTTAAATGAACCACATTTTTTCTCAAGGTCAGCATTATGCTGCGCTCTCCCCATCCAAGAACTCCATGATATTAAATTGGAGAGGAGGGGGGGGGGGGAAGGGGAGGGGGAGAGAAAAACATGGAGGGAAAAAGGGGGAAGGGGGAAACTGAAATTGAAATGAAAGGAGTAAAAAAAGGAACAAACGACGTGCATGCGCACACCACAGAAAATGAAAAACTCTATTTTCTCTTTCAAATATAAAAAAGGGGAGGAAATAACATTAGCAAAAATAAACTAAAATTTATCACAGGCAATTGTGCCCAGCATTAGAATTTTTTTTTTTGCTTCGCCCTTTTATGAATGTCATCAATTTCTAATTGGTTTGTTACTTGGTCTGACGTCATAAACGGGCGGAGGAAAAGAAATTCTAATGCTGGGCACAATTGCCTGTGAATTTGGAACCCGTCATTTATGACGGGTTACTCCACTAAGTACAGTATATAAGAAAAGAGCAATAATAACAACCACCACCAAAAAAAACCTACCCGACAGACGACAGAGTATTAAGGGACAGTAATTAACGACTGGTAATGATTGATGAGGTATGAACATTTTAGCTACAGGGGCAGCAAGCAAGGTGAGGCGTGTGTGTTTCAGAGAGAGAGAGGAACGACCCTTCTACTTTATTATGTTATCTATAGAATCCACGGTGTATCCCCAACACCACTCCACACCCTTGTAATTTCAACACTCAGATGGGATTCATCATCGTCATCTGACCAAAATCAATCGTTTCCAATGAGTGGCTTCGAGGCGTTTCTATTCTAGTTCAGATGAAACCTCATCATGTCACATTAACACCATACACATATAACCTCCCCCCCCCCCCTAAAACTTCACTTTTCAGGCCACAAATCCCTTCAACAACGTCTTCTAATAACATGATACGAAGAAAAATATTTATTCATTGTTTTTTTCTTCTTCTAGAAATCAATTTTCAAAAGAAGTGAAAAATTTATTCAAGAAACTAGAAGAGTAAAATAAAATGCAATGATGCAACTTTCTTAATGATAAGATCGTATGATAAGTTTGAAAAAGACAAAAAATTTACATTTTTTCATATTCATATTTTTAAGACCGATTCTAATCAACTTTTAAAAGTCAAAGATCAACTGAGACTCATCTATGCATTTGGACCGTCCCGTCCATATTGACCGTCAAATCAGCTATTATTATTAATGCTGATTGCAAAACTATAAAACTTAATGGCTAAAATGATCGAATTTAACAAGTTTATAACTTTTAGCACTAGCTTTCACAATTCCACAATTAGCAATCAATAAAAAAAATATGACTAACAGCTAATTTGTACAACTTTAAAACTAAATTAAAAGTGAAAAAAGGTGAAACATTTTTGTCTTAAAAATAAAAATTCTATTAATCTTTTTATATCAATTTTAGAATTTCTTTCAAAAAGTTGTCTTAAAATGTATTTAAAAAAGAAAAAATGATGCCATTTTTCTTAGCATATTTTTTTTAGATAAAAGCTCAAATGTAATTTATAAATTTCGATTAAATGTCAGTAAAACAAAGAAAATCCAAATTCATTTTACCCCCTTAAAAAAGGCAATCACTGCTAGCACATATGTAGAAACCAACAAAAAAAAAACCCTTTTGATCATTCCTATATATATTTTTTTTTTGCTGAAATTTTATTCTGCTTTTATTTCAACAATAAAAATCATTCTGAAACACATGTTTCTTTTTTTATTATTATTATTATTATTATTGATTTTTTATAAATATAGTTTATTTTTCTTGTTTTCTGAAACTTTAAAAATCCATCTTTCTTTTACGTTTTCTCTCTCTCTCTCTCTCTCTCTCTCTCTCTCTCTCTCTCTCTCTCTCTCTCAATTTCATTTATGTCAATCTAATGACCAGTTAAGTGTGAAAATATTTTCAAACAAAAAAGTAGAAAATCATATACGACTTTTTCTCGTTTCTTTAACACCTCATCTATAATAACAATAATGCTTATATACATTATGTGTGTACTGTTTAGAGGGTATTTTTCATCTCTTTTTTTGTTGTTGTTGAACTGATAGGCTCAAATGAGGTGCCAAATAGAATGTCTTTCAAGTTTCCTAAATACATGAACACACACATTGAACAGTCCTCCTAATACTGTTGTTGACAAGCCGCATGTCATTGACGGGCTATACACATACATATACATGTATATACATGTATATACATACTTACAAACATCCAAACATAAAACTACAATTGAATGAAAAATGACAACAAAATATTTTTTCTTCTTTCTTTTCAATGAGAGGAAAAAAAAAATAGAAAATCTGGATTTTCACAAAAACCTACTATGAATTTTCACACATAAAAAACCTCGATTTGCACAAACATCAAAAACATATTTTGATATGTACATCACATATTTAATAGAATATCTATGTTGACAACAATGACACCACACAACCAACAGAAATTATAACCCTTATTTTATACATGTATAAGAAGCGAGTGCTTTAGAAGCCAAGAGGATTAAGTGATGACAGTAACGTTCTGAGAGTAAAATTGAGATCAAAATAAGAGATAAGAAGACAATCAATGTTATAGTTCTATGTTTTGACACACTATAAAGCAGCAATTAAGCAACTTTTTTCATTAATCTCTCTCTTATTGACTACTAAATTGCTTATCATTTCATTGACAAAAAATGTGGTAATTACCCCCCTATATTTTTTTTTGATAAAAATGTCACTTATTCCTCTTGACTTCTAAGACACTCAATATAAAAAACTACTGACTGAACTGAGATAAAAAAAACTTTAGGCTTTTCAAATACTTAAAAGCAATTAGATGTAGACTTGTATGTAAATATATGCATAGAATTTGTGCATATTTGTGTTATCCATCTTTCTTTCTATCTCTCCAATATATACATGTATCTCATTCTGTCTCTATTGAACCAATGAAGCGTTTCAAATCTCGTTTTGAGAAAAGTAAAAACCGAAACAGAAATGTGAACACAAGTGTCAAAATCAGACCACCTCTAAAACATTTTCTTAAATCCACACCTTTGACAAGATAGAGAGAAAAAAAAAGCATCTTGAACATAAAATGGCAACCAATTTTTTTCTTTTAGAAGAAGAAAAAAAAATATGATTAAATAAATGAAGAAAAAAAAAAGTGTTGCAAAATTGTAAACGTTGTAAACGACTCTATTTTTTTTTTCGAAATACAAAACACGGAAAACCAGATGAAAATCAAACACGACATAATCAAACTTCGATAACAATCATTGATCTTTTTCTTTCTCTCTTATGTATTTCATTTTATAACAACAACAAAAACCAAACCAATTTGATAATAAAATTCATTTTGTATGTGTTTTTTTATCATGATGGCAAAAACCGCTTTAAGTAAAATAATCTAAGTGAAGGGCAAAAAAAAAATGGTGGAAGAACAAAAAAAAAGGCACATTGAACGATTGTGTTTCTAACTAGATTACCCAAGTCAATTTTGCTCCTCCTACACTTTTTTTTTCTAGTCAAACACACAAAAAAAGATGCAAAATGCTTATGGAAATAGAAAGAAACTGAGGAAATTGGTTTCGGCAACATGTCACCCGATAATTGAAGCCATATTGCAACCTTTTTTTTCTCTTTCCATTCAAACCAAATATGCCAAAATCAAGTGGAATAACTTTTTCTTCTTCTCATTCTTGAAGGGAGGGGGAGAAAGAAAAAAAAGCAGGTATTATAAGAAAGAAAAGCGAACCCCCTCGGTCTCTCATACAAATTTATCCATATAATATATGGGTCCCTATATTATTTTTGTGGATGAATTCGATGGTACCATACACCATATACATATATGCAGTGCAACATCTGTCGTCTGCATAAATGAATGACAAATTGATACGACTTGATCGTGGTATATTAGGCATACATATATATTTACCTACCTTAGAAATCTCCCTTTTATTTTCTTCTTCAATTTCAAAAGTTAAGGGAAAAAGTGACACAAAAAAAGTATTGAAAACTATATTTAGATGGCTTTATACATTTATACTTTACACAAGTGACTTTTTTTAACTTTCCCTCAAACAAATGGAAATAAAAAATATGCAGGAAAAGAATAAAAGAAAATGATGGCCCATTTTAGTCTTCAGAGTCGTGAACAATTTTTAATACAAAGTAATTCAAAAGAAAAAAATTTAAACATATTTACTTTAAATGTGTTTTTTTTTTGTAAAAAAATTTCTTATATATTTTAAGCATTGTGTATTTATGATTAAGTCGTTTCTAGTCTCAAAGCCAACTTAAGGAGGCATATATTCAAGAACGAAAACTTATGACTTTGAACTTTAATAAGGTCAAAAAAAAAAAAGGTTTGGAAAAAAAATCAGGATTTTGTTTTAGAAAAAATATTAAAATATCATGGTATTTTTTTTTATAAATATTATGATATTTGGATATAATGTATATCATGTTTAATGTTTTAATCTGAATTTCAAAACCCTTTATTCCATTTGCTTACAATTTTCACGTCTTTAATTAGATTAATTAGGCACTACTTCTGTTTAATAACACAAAAGAGCAAATTAACATCCGTTAATAATTTTATAAAATGACAAGATGGCGGTGCAAAATTTTAATTCCTTCATATAATTTCCTGAAAATATGGATGTTAAATTTTTAGTTTTTCCATTACCCAACGTTTTGCATCATCATTAGAAGTAAAAAGAAATACAATTATAAGGTAACTGTTTTATTGAGTACAATTTTTGTTTGTAAATTCAGAAAACCTTGTTCCAGAGGGTTAAAAAGTTCAAGTTTTACTGTTTTCTTGTTGAATTTGGACCTTAGTGTTTACTAATGACTCTATACAGAAGAAAACCCTATGAAATAAAATGTCAAAAGTGATGGAAACCCAACGAGTGTTCCTATCATACCTTCTTAATGAAAAACTTCCTAAATCGATATGAAACAAACTTAAAAGTCAGTTTATCTCTAGTAATAATAATGACCTGAAAAATCCGCTTAATAAACGAAGATTTAGAAAAAAGAAGAAATGAATCATTATCATGATCCACACTGATGTCATTTCCGCCTTTAATCTTAACTTTTCAACCCACTAAGGACTAGCAAATTATGGTTAAATTAATATGATAAGTGAGTGACTTTAACTGTAATCAGCTCAGCCAAAACCTATCTTGTTTTTAAAGTCTTCTTTATTAGTTTTCTTGTTCGGTGGTTATTTTTTTTTTTTACTCTCTTCTTCAATTTTTCTAATTTTCTTTACTATGATAATGGAACAAGTAAATCGTCTCTGATTACATTAGCAACTTTGCCAAGGATGAACTTATTCAAGTTTATCTCGAAACAACATCATCATCATCATCATCATAAGGTGGTATTTATTAAGGAGGCCTCAAATTGCTGTTCTAAAAGTCAAATTCATATAGCTGATACATATTTATCATGTGCACATGTGTTTATTAACTTTGTTTGAGGCTATTTATTTAGTTTAATACTCAGAAGCACGCAGTAAGATAACTTAACACTTGAACTTCAACTTGAACTCTTTTAACAGGGTATCAACTGGAGGAAACCATGTTTTATTCAGTTCTGGTGGAGAGGAGGGTTTCTCTATTTTGGTACCCTCTTTAGAGGTTTCAAAAGTTGAAGTTCAATTATAAAGTTTCCTACGTAAATTTCGTTTACTTTAAAAAAGTTAACGTAAATTTTTTTTTGTTTCAAATGCAACATTACTAAAAAAAATCTCTATAGTTTTTCTTAGAAACTAGAATATATAATTAGGCCTTTATTATAAATATTTTTATAATGACATTTATGCCCGTTTCAAAATGATGTTAATTTTACATCAACTGTTAAAAGTGTGATGTGGTTTTTCAAATTTTCAGACTGCCATAAAATGCTTATATATTTAAATATATTATCATTAAAATCTTTAACATATTTACCTACTTAACTATGTTTATAGTCATATTTACACAATGAAATTTGTATTCAATTTGTACACATAACAGAAAGCAATGAAGATAATGATGATATACCTACCGCCTATAAAGGCAGCACTGACGTAAAGCTGAAACTAGAATATAAGACCGCTTTATCTAAAATGCACTTAAAAGATTGCAAAGCAAAGCTCCGATCTTTAAAGCGCCAAGTTACATAGATCTACACACTTCAAGCTGTTACTTTTATTGACCAATGACCACTGATCTCTCTTTATGGTTCGCTGTTGGCTTACCCCATAATTGTTGGCCACATTTGCATTTTATTTGTTTCTCTTTTAGAGCATCGCTCGATTTTCATTTAGTCTTACCATCTGCTTTCTGATTGGTTCTTGTATGTCACGTGATGTGTGCGTCAAGCAAGCGTAAAGCATGAGCGATATACATTTTTATGGCTGCACACATCGCTAGCTTCTTAAATTGCAAACAAGGGTGCTTTAAAACACACGTTTAAGCTAATGTATTTAAATACGCGTTTCAAGCTTTGCATGCAATCTTTCAAGCACTTTACAGCAAAAGCGTGTATAATTTCAGCTTAAATGTTTGCTATGAAGTGTGTGTTCAACAAATTTACTAGTAAATTCTCTAGTACAATGCTACTTATTACTGTTATTTGAAGCGAATCCAAACTAAAGGCTTGTCACGTCGGATTTTTTTCTTCCATATAGTCTTTATTTTTCTCTTTGCTTTTATATACACACATGCATTTTCTGTATCCGCACATTAAATAAAAGCCTTTCAAACATCATACAGACATAGGTCTAGATAGACATATACACACATGTGTCTTGTATGTGGAGGGAGAGAGAGAGAGGCCTAAGTTTTGCTAAGTCTAATTGCTACCCGATTCAGGTTAATTGCTGTGCTAATAGTTCACTTCATTACACGAACATAGCAACTTGAAAATCCAGTTGTTCCCATCTTTAAAAGAAGAAAAAGAATAGAAATGTTGATGACGTCAGCCTAACACTTATAATTAAAGGAGACTTACTCCATTTTCTTCTTATTTTCACTCTCTCAATTGTCTTTTTTTTTTCCTCACCAATTTTTCGGTTTTTATATTTTAAAGAAAAAAACAGCAGAAATTCTAATCATTTTTTTTTGTATATTCTAAATGAGCTTCTTTTCTCATAGAAGCAAAACCAAAAAAAAAATGACGCCAAAAGACAAATCATTCTTTTTTACATAATATATGTTTGGAATGATCAAAAAATCAAATTGGTTTTTGATTCACAAAAACAATTTGATTTCTAATAGAAAATCACGAGAGAAAAAAAGCCATTCATTTCTTTATGTAAAGAAAACAATGCAAATGCATTTTCAACTTGAGGTTACTTGAATGCATTGTTTATTTATGATAGAGAGAGAGAGACAAGAAAAAAAGAGAAAAAACGCGTCAAAAGCTCATTTTCTAATTAAATATTAAAATTCTCGTGTTTTATATATTTTTTTTACATATTCTCTCATTCTATTTCCATCTTTCTCTTCTCCATTAGGTGTTAGTTATTCATTTTGTTTGAGAAACACCCTGTACAAGATGATCGATCACAATGTCTACAATAAAATACAAGCATAGTCATTGTTCCCAATGATCATTCCAAGTCTCTGATAAATCACTTATATCGTCCTCATGATCTATACTTGAGGTAGTAAGAGGAAAAAACCCCAAGAGAGAGTACGAAAGATAGAGAATATATGTGTGTGTACACACAAGTACCTTTACTTTACCTTACCTATTCGTTTTCAACTAAGAAATATCTCTTCTTTTCTATGTAAACTAGATGATTTCTCGGTTGGAGAATACATTTTGGCAAACATTGAACCAATAAAATTAAAAGTATCCACTGTTCGCCATGTCAAAGTAGGCCTACTTGCTAAGCAATTTATACAAGAAATCTCAAAAGCAACACTTTACAGGGTGAAACAATTAAAAGTAGACAACATTCTATCTATTGTTAAGAGGTTCTTACTTTAAAATAAACGTTAATTTAAGTGGCTGTGGCTCATACGGTTGAAGCAGCCAATAATTCAAAATGGAAATTTAACACTTGAACCCACAAGGCAACAACAAACAGTGTTCTCCAACATAGGAAAAAAAGGAGTTGTCTATGTTGAGGGACATTCTCAGAGAGTTCAAAGTTGAAGTTCAAGTGCCAACTATCAGAGGGTTCAAAAGTTGAAGTTCAAGGGCCAACTTTCCTTCTTGAATTTCACCCTCGAGAGTTATCAGTAAATTTGCTAATGCTGAACTGCATTAGCAAAGTTACTAATAAACGTTTACAAACTTTTTTTTTTAAAAAACTTTAAGTAGGTTTCTTAAGTTTGTTAAAAAGTAGAATAATGTTGAATTTAAATGTATGTCATCGTCAAGTAATAAACATTATAATGCAATTTCAACGTTTTTTTTTTCAGTTAAATTTCGTTTAAAAACGTGAATTACGTTTTTAAAAACCTGCCATAAAAAGTTGATATTTTTTTTAAGAAAACATCGGAAAAATAAAATTGTTTAAAGTAATTGTTTAAAATGTAAACAACGCCCTTCAAACCACTGGTTATTCTGTCTTTCATTAAGAGAAACTTGAAAGTGATTTAGAAACTAGAAGGGAAACTCAGTCATTTAAGGGGTATTTTCATGTTGATATTTTTTCAAAAATAAGCTTTTTATATACCTGTGATTTATCTACCTGTTCTAGTTTCTAACAAACTTATATTTTTTCTTAGTTATGCTCCTTTAAACGTAGAATAACGAGAATAAAGCATCTAAATTAAAACTTTGAAAAAAAACATGTTTTCTGTTGATTCGTTTTAAATTATAACAATTAACGACGTTTAAAATTAAGCTTATTTTAAAAAAAAGGACAACGAGAAAAAAAAGGATTAAGTTCAGATTAGTCTAAAGAAAAAATAAAAGAAGAAAAAAGCATCCAAGAAATTTCGTTAGAATTGTCTTAAAAAGAGAAAAATCGATCAAAACATTTTTGTTTTCATCTTCTCTCTCAATGTGAAGCCATGAAACTTTATTTTCTTCTTCTTCTTCGCAAAGATGTTATGGCATCAACAACAACAACAACAGATGTCCATATTTATTATTCAAAATACGACCAATTTTCTTCTGTAATAAGAAAAACTATTGTTTCTTTCTCCACCCACAATTTTCTATATATAAGATTTCCCTTTTATCAGTGTACTTTTGTATGTATACGAAAAGAACACTTGACTAATTGGAAGGAGAGAAGAAGATTTAAACGAGGAGGAGGAGGAAGAGGGTATTAGAGAGTAGAAAGTACAAAAGACAAAAGTCTCCCTTCTCTGTCTCTCTCTCTCTCTCTCTCCTTTCTTTATGAGAGAATGAGGGCAGGAACTTACAATATATAAGTATTCTATGTAGAGAAAACAATCCAAAACGTCCTCAAATGTGGACCCCGTCTTTTTCACTGGATTTATATTTACACAAGTTGAAAAAGAGGTTGAAAAAGTTCATAAAAATCTCAAACACACAAATTGGCAAATTGAAAAGAAGAACCACCGCCTCCATAACAATGTTTATGTCACATTCAGACATTCCCCCTTTTACAATTTGACAAATTCTAAACACACTTAAAACAGTAAAACTAACAAAACAACAAATCAAGATGAAAGATCAGCCTTATACCTTGTACACACATATACAGTTAAATGCATTTAAATAATAAACGTGTTTACAGAGCCCCCCTGTAAAGGGCAAACAAACAATATGTCGTCGAATTCAATTTATTCAGTTAATAATCTCAAAATATTGAGTTAATACTTCAATATAATTAAATAAACTATTGACAAAATATTGATTTAGTATTTCAATTTAAAATATTAATAATAAAGTCAATTTGTATTTGTGGTTTATGTCCTTAACTGGATTCCGTATAATTCACCTAAACACATTTAATTTGAATTAAACTTAACTCATGTGTATTACACCCCAAACAATGGTCACAATAACACATCTATTTGTATCAGAAATAGATGTACTTTAAAAGGTTGTTTTAAAGTGTAAACAGGGCCCTCAAACTCTTTGATTAATTATTATTCTGTCTTACAGGTGCAAAATGAAAAGAAACTTGAATGTGTTTTAGAAACTTGAATGTGTTTTAGAAACTAGAAGGATAGCTCAATCAAGAATCGTTTTCACGATGATAATTGTTGTCACAATAGTTGCTGTCATGAGAGCAACTTCTATCGCGAGAAGTCACTATCACACTGTTGCGATAGCACTATCACAATTATCTAGTTTGACTAGATAGTTCTGTCGCAATAGTAATAGTTGTTGTGTTCCCTACGCTTGTAGGGAAATATCCACTTTGTAGGGAAAATTTTGCTTCTGTATGGAGAGAGAAAGGGGCAACACTGTCGTTGACTCAATGATATATATGAAGTAGACGTCACACTGTCATGACAGTGAACTATCACATTACTTCAAGACGCGTAGACAGTTGCTATCGTGAGAGTGAACTATCACAACTTTCATGACAGCTACTCTCACGATAGAACTATCGCCGTGAAAACGAGGCTTTAAGGATATTTTCATGTTGAAAATGATATATCTTTAAGCTGACGATATTTTTTTAAATTTTTGTCCATAAAAAGTTTATTTTGAAAATTATCAATATGGAAATATATACCTTTAAAAGATTGAGCTACCCTTCTAGTTTCTAAAACACTTTAATTTCTCTTAATTTTGCTCTTTTGATTTCAAAGTGTAAACGCCTCTCAAACTCTAGATTATTTTGTCTTTCAGGTGCAAAATGAAGAGAAACTTGAATTTGTTTTAGAAACTAGAAGATTAGCTCAGAAGATTACTTAAGAAGTATTTTCATCTTTGATATCTTTCAAAATAAGCTTTTTATGTCAGTTTTAAATTTTTCTTTTAACAACAATAAACATAAATACAAGTTTATAGCTGAAATTTAGAAAAAACAAAACTTTATTCGATTTGTCGCCATCTCATTTGTACCCATTTGTAAGTAAAGTGGCAGACAATAAATACTTAGAAGAAGAAAAAAAAAACTAGAAGAAGCAAAAAGGAGAAAGAAAAAAAAACAATACCATGTGGTCCACATTAGAAGGAAACAATGTAATGGTCAGTCAGTGGTCACTACTGGGGGGGGGGGGAAGGAATGTTTTTCTAAAACCCACCACCATTACCAATAGTAAAGGGGTTGTTGGTGGTATGGAAGGAACTTAGAAGAAGGCAATTGCCGCCGCCGCTTATAATGGCATCTTGAGTACTGAATTATTGAGTGACTGACTTGAGAAAGGGAGAAAAACGCCGACAAAATAAAAGACTTAAGTCTTAGACGCGTACGAATAACAATATAAAGAACAATCAATATATCTAGGCAGCCTTAAAGACACTCCATACTATTGTTATTTTTATTATTAACATTATTATTAATATCATTATTATTATTATTATTATTATTATTATTATTATTATTATTATATTGTTGTACGTGCTAATTTAACTGTGATCAGCCTAAATAATTAAAGAGCATCCTCTCAATAATAATAATAATAATAATTTTAAAATGTATATATTTTTTTTAAATTTTAAGGAATTTAATGAGAATGGTCAAAATGCCCCCTTAACAAAGGCAATCACTGCTAACATAAAGATGGTTTTCTATGAAAAGTTGATTTTCGAATTTTTTTTCTTCCTATCTTTCCATAATGTTTTAGAAACTAGAAGGGTAGCTCAATCACTTAAGAGAATATTTTTCATGTTGATATACCTTTAAACGTTTTTATAGACCAATGGGATTGTTATATATCTAGTTCATAAATTTGTAACAGTCACAGAATTATGATAAATATTGTCATGTGTGTGTGTCAGGTGTGTAGCTTAATATGGCAGTCATAAAATAATAGTGCACAAGCAGTGACATTATAAGATATGATTGCCACAATTTTATGACTTTTTCTTTAATGAAGAAGCTTCAGAGTTCTTGTGACAATTTTAAGTAGTAACTTAAAAGAATTGGAAGAAGAAATAAATGAGCTTGAATGAATATGCAAGAAGTCAGATGTGACTTTCTTGTGTGTCTGGAAAGTGACAAGAGAAGGAAGGGGGGGGGAGGAGGAGTACCAACCTAGAATAGATTAACACCAGGCAAATAGACCTCTCTCCCCTTAATATATATATATATATATATATATATATATATATATATATATATAAGACGTGTCGACCTACGTTTCACACACATATAATACACATTCTATTATTTATGACCAGCTATGAATATTTGATCAACTATAAAAATATGCAATGGGTGGGTAGATAAAGAAGGAAAGTGTATGGAGGAGCTTTAAAAAAAAAGTGATGATTTATACCCATGGTTGTTTATCGCACATGTTATACGATGTCTATCTATCTAGGCCTATATCATAGTAGGCTTATATATATATATATATATATATATATATATATATATATATATAGGGGCTCAAGTGTGCCTCCCCCTCCAGGCTCCGTATTCACAACCAGTAGGTTGAATACGGTTAAGATATAGCCGTATCTTAAGTCAAATCAATAGCTACACGTCTATGGATTTAACTAGAAAAGATAACAGATTTTATCTGCGTATCTACAATTGTGATTACGGTGGCTGGAGAAGTCACACAAAAATCTTTCAATTCAAAGAGTTTATAAAAATTTTCAGAACAGAAAGGAGAAAAAAAATCGTGTAAATGTGACAATATCAAAGTCTTTTGAATTTTAACAATGCATTTCTCATGCTGCAAATTGGACATCTTGGTTCTTCTGTAACAGGCCTTGTTAACTGTTTACAGAGTATTTTTTTCAGATAAACGTAGTTTTTGATCGAGTCACTTTTAAAAAAAATTATCACAAGTTTTTATGACATTCTTTAAAACTTGACCTGATCATAATTAATTATCACCTCCTAAGCTGAAATAATTAATTAAAATAGGCCATAAAAGAGAATTCAAAACAACGTTTTTCATTTAAGTTATAGCTCTTAAAATTTGAGAATAAAACTTGAACTCTTTAAACAGGGTTCAACTTTCAACATAAAAAATCATTATAAAGGATATACAATAAAACAAAGAGTTTTTTTTTCTAATTTAAAACTATATTTTAATTGAAGTGATAAGTTTAATTTCTTGAACTTGGGCCTTAAAGGTTGTCCCGTAAGTCCGTAAAGTCCATATTTTGGCCAAACTTATTTTATTGCAGTTTTGTAATCAGTTTTCAGAGCTGAATCGAAATCTATAAAAAAAGATTACAAAAATAAAACATATCCCATAGTAAAAGGCCACTCGAAATTCAGGTTAAATATCTCTTTAACATGTTTTTTTTTACATTTCTTAAAAAATGGAGTCACTGGATTTATACAGTTTTGAAATAAAAAGCTCCTCAAGTGTACTTAAGGTGGTTTGATAGTGTAAACACCACTCAAACCACTCAGAAAAAACATTAAACTGTATTAGAAACTAGAAGGGTAGCTCAATAACGGGTAGCTCATCACAGCATGAATATTCTCATGCTTGTTTTATCTTTTAAAATAAGCTTTTTATGTGAAATTTGAAAATAAACCAACTTTAAGTAGATGATGATATTCTTGTAATTTGTTGACACTATAGAAGAAGTTCATTTTGAAAAATAACAACATGAAGATATATTCAGCTACCTGTTCTAGTTTTTAACACTCAATTTCTCTTTACTTTCAATTACTGTTTACGGAAACTGCAAAAAAAAAATAACCACAAGAGTTCGGAAAATCACGAGATGTTCATAAAAACAACATAAACATCCGTCCCAAATCTCCCTATATCTCTCCCCCCCCTCCTCCTCTAAAAATATACACCATTTTGCAACTGAAATTATTTTATGTTCACAATCTTAAGTTATTACAGTCTTGTAATAAAAGCTAGTCGGGGGAATTTTTTTTTCTCTCTCTCTATATATATACTGTATATTTCTTTCTCGCCCGAGGAATTCCGAAATATATGTATGATAGAAATGAAACATATATTTGACATATGAGTTCGGTTAGACGAAAGAAGAAAAAAAAGGTCGGAAAGTTCGACTATGAAATACGGTTTGTACAACGGAAACACTAAATCAGAAGACACTTGACAAACATACTTCTTTTTTTGTGTTATATATATATAGTAAATCATTTGGTGGCCATATTGTACGTAAGTTATATAGGCCTACATTTATATACTTATACAAGTGTGTATATGAGAGACTTTTTATAGGCAACAGAAGAACAGTAATTTCCTATTTGGAAGACACTATAAACACGGTGATGATGAAAACTATTTTTCCGCTTTCTCTCTCTCTCTTGGTAACTTCGGTTGTTGCAAATACAAATATAGAAAGAGAAGAAGAAGCAAAAAAAAAACACACAGAAAACACGTGTTACAACAGTCATAAACAGCTAATCAAATAACTGCACTTTTTCAAGCTGATTTATGAGCCAATTGCCATTTCATCAGGGACAAATAAATGGTGGAAGGTGAGGCCAAAACGTAGCTAGCTGCCTGAAAGTACTAAATGAGAGACAGACAATATTATTATCATCATCATCATCATCATCATCATCACTCTCTGAATTGTTTTGTTGTTGCTTTATGACAACCCCTTCCCCCCCCCAATCTACAAGATAATTTCTTAAAGAAGTGAGCACTATATAAGTGTTATATTAGAAAGTGTCTTTATAACGGTGTAACAATTGTATTTTCTCATATATACAGTGTCCATCGAATAAAATTTATACAACAACACTTTGATTGTTAATAACTGCCATGTTTATTTTCTTAAATTTAATTTTATTATTAAGAGTAAATGTTACAAGAAATATTACATATAAAAGCATCACATGTTTTAGGTTTAAATGATGCATTATCCTCAAATGTCCTCCATTCTCATCAACGCATTGTTGGCATCGATAAGAAACTGATCTGCAAACATCAATTAGAACTAACGTATATTTTTTTGTATTTGTGCGACAATTCTCATCTGTTTCTTCCTATTTATATAATTCTAGAAGGAAATCGAAGAGAATTGATCCAAAATTACAAAATATATGTTAAAAGTTGATTTTTGTAGATCAGTTTCTTACCCGATGTCAGCAATGCCTTGATGACAATTTAAATACTTAAAATAATGCATCCTTTTAAACATAAAACAATAAATGTTTACATAGACTTTTATTGTAACATTTATTATTAATTATAAAATAATTAAATTAGATTTAAAAAATAAACAAGGCGCAGTGTGTTAACATATTTGGAGAAACTCTTGTTATATAAAAAAAATGTTTTACAAATTACATCTCATTGAACGCACCTTGTGTCGTGCAAACATGTTATAACCTTTGTACACCTTACATTCAAGTAGTAAACTGAATTATTTAGATTTAATCCTTATTAACATTTATGGTCTCAATTACCAAGTGTGACTCTTTCTTGCAAAGTAAATAAATACATAACAATTAAAAGTTGATACAATTGACTGTTTTCAATGGAATCACATGCAAATTACAATAACTTACCATATTGTCTACACTTGTAAAATTATTTTAATTTAGTAAGAAAATAATGAACGCAATCGGAAATTCAAACAAAAAAAGCTATTTCTCTATAAAGAAAAGGTGTCCGGAAACCAAATTAGCTCCATCTTACCTTTTTTTTCAAGGATGATGCATCATTGTAACTCAAATTCAAACATCCTCAAAACTATAACTTCAGCCATGTTTTTTTGGACTTGGAGAGAGAGAGAGAGAGAGAGAGAGAGAGAGAAAGATGGGACAACATTGTTATTTATGTTTTCAATTTGAAACAAGTGGTTTCTCATTTCGAAAACAATATCAAAACTATACTGATTTATTTTTGAGTGTATGTGTTATGTCAATATTGTTAGTTTCTATCTTTTTTTTTTCTGTTAAAAGATGGGACACACAACAAATGACATACTGTAGTAGTGGCTATCAATGAATTTGAAGAGAAGAAAACTAGAAAGGTGATGATGGGAGGGAGGAAGAGTAGGAGGGGGTTTATGTGTGTCTGTTTCAAAAGAAATCCAACAATCTTACAATGACAATCAAATTTTATTTCGTAGTAGAATTCCCTCAAGAATATACAGTATATATATATATATATATAGTAAACTACTACACAATGAATGTAAGGATGGGAAAATATATCTTGAGGCCTATGTACATGTATATATAGATAGATCTAACCCATTGTAAGACGGAAAGACGACACAAAATGTTCGATGCAATCAGCCAAAGAGAGGGAGAAAGAGAGAGAGAAAGAGAAGAATAAATTCGATCATGATCCTAACACGCCTGCAAATTTCTGTCCAACAAAATCTGGTTTATTACAAAATCTCATCATCATCCAATGTATTACTTATATACAGAATAGAGAGAAAGAAGGGAATCTTCTATATAAATGTATACAGCCATAACATGCGAAAAAAAAAGAAGAAACAATTCGAAGAAAGGTTTTTTTTTCGCACCTGTCTACGAAAACATGTCAAGAGTAGAAAATAAATATTATTTGGTGTGATTTCTCTCTCTCTCTCTCTCTCTCTCTCTCTCTCTCTCTCTCTCTCTCTCTCTCTCTCTTCAAAATAAATATCTGTCATGATGTAATGTCGTGTCTAAAAGAATACAAGAGGATTTAACATACCAAGAAAACACAGAGAGAATGAGAGAGAAAATGGAATCCATAATAGTTGAATGCATGGATAACAATTGTTATTACATTTGTTGACAGCAGAAATCTTCAGAAAACAAAACAACAACAACTTAGTCAGAGAAATAGAGAGATAGATCATCTTTCAAACATTTGAAAAAAGAAATGAAAATTTCTCGTGTTTTGACAGAATCATCATTTCAAGTGATGGTATTTTTGAGCCCCTTTTTTGTTCCTTTCTTTCTCAAATGAAGAGAAATCTTACCAAAAAATTTTACTTAAAAGATATTATTACCAAAAAAAAAAAAATTCTGACAAGTTGTATAGATACCTCCCCCGGCCCCACCAATCACTACATCACCTACCTTTCCAAACTTAAACATCCGATATATATTTGTATCATTTTTTTTTCTCTCGTTGTTTTCTTGACAGGTAAAAAATATAAAGATTACCAAGACCAAATATTCTTTCTTTCTTTCTCTTTTTCTCTCTGGAGATTAATAAATTCAACTACACATCTTATCTAGATTCCAAGTGAAATTTGTAAATTTCATCAATTTAGTTTTTTCTTCTTCTTATATATAAAGAAAGGATTGATAACACAAATCTTAACCGGTTATATCTAACTCAGTGATCTACAAAGTGTTGTGCGTGAGATGGGCTATGGTAGTAGTACTCGAGATCCACAATCAATTGATATTCATTCAATTTTAATGATAACTGTATGAGCAATTTATGAGAAAACAGCAAAAAAAAACAATGCAGCGAATTTTCCATAGACTTCTATGTTAAAATCTTGTCTGTACAAGAGAGAGCGACAAACAGGAAAATGGCAGCTGTCAATAGTAACCGGTGCCTTCCTTTGTCTTTTTTTAGTACGTAGGGGGTGCATGGACCAAAAAACGTTTGGAGACCACTGATCTAACTAGTGACCCACAAATCACATTTCTCGAAATATTAAACAAAACTCTTAATATGCTGTTTGTCAACTTAAGATTACTGGTTGAATTATTTCAATGAACCATTTCTGTAGCCAAGGTGAGATTCTAAGTAAATTACTACTTTTTATTGACATGCTAGGCTACCTACTATCACCTAAATTTCTACCAAAAAGGTTAGCTAGCTCACTATGCCTAAAAAAGATCAATTATAAGAAATACACAGTTAGGAAACTCATTTAAATAATTCAACTTGTCATCACAAGATGACAACTAGAATAATAACTATATGTGTTATATGATGTAAGGTAATGCGGGACAAGTTCAATTCTGGAGAAATTGCAGCAATGTATTTAAGCAATGTATTAAAGCAATGTATTTAAGACTATGGAAATCACTTCCAGCATATTCCAGCTGTTTTAGGACGAATTTAATTTTACAATGATGTCTAAACCATGTCTAAATTACAACTACTTAATCATTGGGAATTGTCCACAGGCAATTAGAAATCGGGACAAACAGAAGTTGGCCCCGCCCTTTTTATGACGACCGGCAACTTCCAATTGGTTTGTTGTGTGGTTCGACGTTGAAAAGGGCGGAGCATGTGACGTCAGACTTAGAAGTTGTCAGTAGTCATAAAAAGGGCGGAGCCAACTTCTGTTTGTCCCGATTTCTAATTGCCTGTGAATTGCCCCCCCCCTCTTTCCACATGGCTCTTCAGCTTATTGCAGGAGTACTACTGAATTGAATTCAATTTCGTAAAATACCAAAAACAAAATGACTGAATTATTTTCTGTGTTTGTAATTAAAAATAGTTCACAATTTCTCTTCTACAAGAATATATTTATTTTTTTTTGCAAAGTTTGGACACACAAAAAAAAGAAGAAAAAAAGTTATTTCAACAACTTAAAAGAAATGAGTGACTTTTAAGTGGTTGTAAATCGATAATATTTGTGCACTTTGAGAAACATTTGATCGATCAAATATATTGCTTTCAACGAAGGAAGAAAGACAGAACACATACAACGGTGGTTAAGTGAAAGAAAGAACGGGGAGAAAAAAAGGAGGCGGAGAAACGAAAATGCACTTTTTATCCTTGAAACAAAAATACATTTTCTCTCTCAGACAGAATACGAAAAAAAAAACTTTTTTCAAAACAGATAAAAATAAAATTGGGGTTTGTTTCTTCTTCTTTTTCTTCTACTTCCAATAGCAACTTATTATAATAACCTGTGTGTAGAAATAACAAAAAAACAACAACCACAAAACAACTTTCAATTATAAATAAGAAAAAAATCCAATTTTTTAAAGATAGGAGAAAAAAACACAAAAGAAATAATTTCTTTCCCTTTTTTTTCTATTAAGATTGAAAATAATAATATTTTTGTTATAATTTATTTGTTTTTTCATCTGATGGATTTTCTTTTGTCAGAAGAAAATTTCAAGTATGGCTTTTTAGTAAGAAAATATAAATATTTCGTGCCATCTTTTTCTCATGAGTCACAAGGGGAATCAAATATAAATAGAAATTGTTCCTCAAAAGAAGACGAAAAAATCCTCTCTTTTTTAATTTAAACTGTGAATTACGAAACGATTACTGAGGCTTTTTTTCATATAACTTACCAAAAAAACAAACAAATGGAAAATTTATTTAAAAATTAGATAAATCAATTTTTTTTATTTTTTTTTTCTGTGATTCAATTAGCATCGATGTCAATCATAGACTTTTATACTTTCCTTTCAATAAGGTAAAAGTAAACTCATCATCAAAGTCGCAGTTTTACAAATCTTTGATTAGAAAAAAAAAATCGCAATTTAATAAAAATAAAATCACGATTTTTTTTTCTAAGCCTGACTTTTAATTGATTTTCTCAATTTGAAATAAACAACTTAATTTCAACAAAAAAGTTTTAAGTTGCAACTTTAAACTTTGCTGACATCTTTTCCCTATTTTTATGGTCCTTAGTTTCCCCTCTGAAGCCAAAAAATAGGAACCATTTCTTAGCTCCCGTGTACTCTTATTTTTCGAGGCTCTCTTTTACTCAAAAGTAACCGATCTCTACTTGTACACTGTATGTCATCCATTTAAAAGCACTATGTGAAGTATCCCCTTCACACTGCTGATTTTTAATTCATTCTACTGACACCTTACAATAGAAACTTAGCTAAATTTCGCTAATGAAATTATATTTAACAAAACACATACATTAAAATTAAAGTAATTTTGTTTTCGTACAGATTTCGAATACTTTGAGTCAGCAAACCAACTCTCAAAAACAAAGTTTGAAATTTGTTTCTGAGAAATATCATTACTCTGAAAGTGTAACTAGCATTCTATCATAACTTGATCCAATTATGGGTTTAGCAGTTCGTGGGACTGACTTCAGTATCACCAGTCTCAAAACATGATAATTTTGTTTGGCTTGTGCTAATTCAACAACTAGTAGTACAATATGCAAAGCTGTCTATATTGGTTTGGAATGACAACTCTATATAATATTTCAATGAGGCTTATTACACGGCAGTACTTGATCCGATAGAAGTGTCGATCTATATGTCCTCCTATGCATGCTCAACATATCGATACTTCCATCGAAATAAGTAGTGCCGCCGTGTAATCATAAGCCTCAATATGTTTAACTACCCCTTAATAATAAAACAATAGTAGTGTAAACCCGCTATGCTACGCTAACATGTTAAATCCAATGCATCTTCGACACACACTTGTCTTTCTTCGCAGATTGAATGTATCAAAAAAAAACTCAAAGAAGTGGCAGTCAAGACACGTCCACAAATGTGTATAAAAAGGCATTGGACCGGCAACGTGGTACCCAGACACACGGCTAGGACAACATACAAGAAACTGGATCCCAAATTATATATCCTCTACCTAAAACTTCATGCATTTTTCATTGTAGTCGAGGAAGCTCTCGCACCATTCTAGAAGAAGACAACGTTTGTTGCATACCAAATTACCTCATTCTATTCCTTAGTAAGGGAACAAGAAGACGAAGAAGGGGAAAAAAATCTCAAGGGGCCATCTCTAAGAAGCACGAAGAGGCGGATGGACGTTTTTTATTATTATTATGTATAGAATCCATCAGAAGAAGAAGAAGAGACATACCAACATGTTGTAGTAGTAGTAGTAGTAGTAGTAGTAGTAGTAGTAGTACTTCTAAAAGAATATGTTGTTCTACTCTCTATCCACTTAACTGCCAATGAATTTAGACATTTTCTTTTAGTGACATGTTATTTAATATATATACATGTACACTGTACAGTATGTGTGTGGGCATACATTATTGACTGTACGTGGAGAACGGCACGTATAGAACCCATTACTATATAATAGACGCTTGTGGTTTGTTAAATACAACCTAATGACTTTCATATCTATTATGAAATTGTTTTTTTAACGCGTGTTTACCTTGTTTTATATTTACTTTGTAACCTGTTTCTTGTTGATTGCAACATGTTTTTTTTTTTCATTAGTAATCTGTATGTCTTTAAGTTTAACATTAGCCATTCTTCACAGTTACTTGACATTTTGGAAAAACCATCAGTAAATTTACAGACTTGTGGCTGTATATTACAATACGTTGTTTACGACAAAGCTGAACTTAAAAAAACTCTTCAAGGTTTAAGTTTAGCTTTTATTTTAAGCAACAATTTTGAATACAGCAGTTAATTTGGATTTTTGACAATTTCGCAGAAAAATTCTGCAACAATTGATAATGAGTCGATGATATAACCAACAAATTTTGCAAACTGTCGACTGCTTGCAAAGTTTGAAAGACTGACACCCATTTTATGAGACCGGAGTATCTTTTTTTGTGTTAAAAGCATGTTTATGCTATTCTAAGGGACCGGAGCGAGCATATATTATGTGCTACCAGAATGTTCGTGTTATCTGATTTTCGTGTTAAACAGTTTTCACCGTATTTCTAAGCAGTTTCAATTTCAATTAAATTATCACATATTCTAATTGTGTTCAGTGCGAAACATTTGTAGGCCTAAGTAATAACAAGTTTGTTTCTTTGTGTATAAAAAAGGTGCTGACGACGGTGAAGAAGCGATAATGGAAAACGCTTCAGACTGGTCCGGAATGCAAACCGGTCTAGTAAATGCCTCCTCAGACGGAGGAGGAGGAGGAGGGACAACAACCACCAGTCATGTCTACAAAGTAGGCATTTACGGTTGGAGGAAACGATGCCTATACATGTTCATATTGTTGCTCATGGTCATGGTCATCATTAACCTGGCCTTACTTATATGGATTATTAAAGTCATGGATTTTTCTGTGGTAAGATGATACAATATTAATAAATTCTCATTTGTCTTTCGTTATTGGTTTAAGCTTGACTTTATTTTAAGCAATGTTTCTGGTTTTGCTTCCATGACTTAATTTTCCAAGACAGTTAGTTCCCTGTTTAAATCGTCAATTTTATTTAATCCCCAACTGCATATACAACAAGTAAGGAGTTGATAACATTCCCCACCCCCCACCCCAATTCCCTCTTTTTCTCCACCGGGACCACCACCACCACCAAATCCACCACACCACCCAAATTGCAAATGCACGCTTCAATCGTTTTACATATCCCACATTTAATTAGAGAATTCGTGTAAATTCTTCAAACCTAAGTTCGAAATAAATTGAAGCTTGACGTTTTGAATTGCTAATTCACTTTTATGTGGGATTCTTCCTCTTTTTTTTGTCTTCTTAAGAAAAAAAAAATGCAATGAAACATATCCCTTTTTTTAATACTATATAATAGGCTACTCTCCTCCCTTACCCTCCACGCTCCATCCGTAACGTACTTACACCATGTAAAAAATAAAGACCTTTTTCTTATTCCTTATATGACACATATTATATATATAGGAATGAGACATATTGATCGAAAAAGAACTGAGGAAAAAAAAACGACTTAAGATCTGAGGCTAGTTAATTCGTTTACAATGTCGTTAGTATTCAAGGTGGCGCTGTACTGCCTCAAGGAGCTTCAAGTACTACACGCATTTCGGAGGGTTTTCTCGTCTTCAATTTTTTTTTAAAAAGAGAAAGACTAAAAGTAAAAAAAAAAATGCATACATATAGAGAAAGGCCTATTCTCTTGAAGTATGTCAGTGCCCTTAAGGGTATTACATTCAATTCAGTACTGACATGCAGGTAGAATATATTATTCGGAGTTGCCACCATCTTTGTTGAATACTATGAAGTACCTTAAACCCTTTCAAAACTATGAACCACCACCACCACCAACCAGCCCCCCCCCCCCTTCCCCTTTTACAAGAAGACCTCCTTAGAGACTAACAATTGCTCAAGTCCAACAACCATTTTTATTAGATTTTATTTTATCTGAAAAATGGCAGAACAATTTTTTTTTGCTTAGAACTCTCGTATTTCATCAAAACTAAATGTCATAGTCAAAAAAACTTATCAATCAAGAACAAAAAAGTAGAAGAACATCACAAATTTAATAATAAAAAAGTACGGAAGTTTATTGGAGGGTGGGGGGGTGGTCCTGTTTTCTTGGACTTACTTTAATAATGTTATACAATGGTAATAAAATAGAAATAGCTCAATTGTTAATTTCAAATATGAAATAAGTTTGAAAAACAAAAAATTCACAAAGAAAATTGCAAACAGTAAAAGATGATAATTTACAACATCTTTTGTTGGACCAACATACCAAAATGAATGCAAATTAAACAATAATTGCAAATTCAATCTTAAAACTTATGACCACGTTCTAAAATTTGGTGATTTTATAGTTTAAACGTGTCTTGAACTCTGACTATTTTGTTTTTCAGGCGCGAAAGAAAGTGAAACTTGGATGTTTTAAAAAACTAGAACGGCTGCTCAATCACTTAAGGGGTGTGTTTTCATGTTCACATCTTTCAAAATAAACTTTTATGTCAGTTTGAAAAATAAACCAACTTTAAGAAGATGATATTTTTTAAATCTTTATCTATAAAAAAACGTTTATTTTGAATGAAAATAATCTTAAAAGATTAAATTACCCTTCTAGTTTCTAAAACACATTCTAGTTTATCTTAATTTTAATCCTGAAAGACGGATAAAACCATTTTAAGTAACATTTAAAAAAAAAAATGGCGTTCGTAATTATATTTGTGACCCCCTTAATGATAGCAATCACTGGCAACCTCAAATTGGGTTCATGCGATTAAAAGAAATAAACCTAAATTCAAGAAGGAACAATTCGACCCTCTGTACACAGCGGCTACTAACATTGAAAACCTGTTTAAATGATTATCTTTATATTGTAAACATTGTTAACCCCTATGATCAGAGAGGATTCGAGTTGAAGTTGTTCTCCTTCTTGAATTTTTACCAATAGTAATCTTAAATCCAATTTACAAGCACATCCGGACCGCGTCCATGACGACCAATTGTGTAACAACACAACATTTCTAGTTCCTCAATAAAAAAAAACAATTCCTGATTCTCAAACTACAAAAAAAAAGAATAAAACTCCATAGAAGATAACCAAATGAACTCTTGAAAAAAAAGGACCTTTTTATATCAAAACAAATAAAGGAAATTTCCAAATTTTCAGAAAGAATTTTTCTAAATTTATTTAGAGACAACTCATCCCTTCTTTCCCTTTAGCCCTCCCCTTTAAATCTTCTAACCTCCCCTTTACCCTCCTTAAATATCGAATGATGAACTGTAAAAATTCGTCTATTGTTGTCACTTTATAAAGAAGAAAATAATCGATATTGACTCAGGGGTACCACCACAACACTAAATGTTTGGAAAATATTTTTGACAATTTCTATCAATTCCTGACAAAATTATTTAGATATAAAGAGGCTAGCTATTTATAGGGCTCGAATTTGTATGAAATATCAAGTAAATGTTTCTCAATTTGTGGCGCAATAGCCGTTTGTGACGTAGCAATCCCGTTTAGTGATCAACCAATTGACAATTAATAGTAATCAGACATCTAGCCTCTAATCAACCAGTTTGATTCGAAAAGGCATAATTGTAGTGGTCGATTACTTCACAATTGGCACTTGGCCCCACAAATTGAGAAACATTTCCCTTGATTATAGCATACAAATCCAATCCCTATAGCTATTACAATGTGCTGGCGCTAAACACTGTTTAGCCTCCACCTCCAACCCGTCGTTTGAGATGGAACAGACAGTCCTGAACAGACAGTCCGGAACAGACAGTCCTGAACACCTTAACCTCACCTTATCTTCCCCCTCTTCCTATTTCCCCTTCTTTCTTTCATCCAATTTCTATATCAAGATTAACAACAACAAAAAAATGTCCAGAAACAGCAATATTTTTGGTTGGCTAAATGGCTAATCGTGCGTGTCAGCCTGTTAATGTCCCCAACGTCCCCGGTGACAAAATGGCTGAGTTTACACGTCTATTGTTTTTTTCTTTCTCTTCTTGTTGTTTAGTGTGTTTTTTTTTCGTTATCCTTTTAGTGTAAAAAAAAAGAACCCTGAAAATAACGTTTATCGTTTGTTCCACGAACCCACATAACACACAAGAAAGCAAACGTTCTTGTGTTCAAAAAACTAACAGATGGACCTCAGGATAATCAACACAACCTGTCGCTTTCATTAGATTGGATACGATTGACTGACTCTGTCGGTCAAGTAAAAACTGAACTGGACACACATATAACACTTATCAATAGAACTTGATGTTTGCATACAGGGTGTTTTTAAAATCAATGTATTCTCTCCATGTGTAACTCAAAGAGTTCTCATTTTCTCTTCTGTTTGACAATGTCAGAAAGAGGTGTACTGTGCACGTTCAGTTTCTAAGCGCTTTTGAAACTCATACATGTACCCCTTATAGCCTAATGCCAACGTCTTGTGGTGAACATTGAAGGCGGAAGTAACATTGCGCTGAGCATTTTTCAGGTATGCTTGTTGCGTCAAAGAATGCAGAAACCGTGATTAAGAAATCAGTGTTAGAAAGCCAATCTGTGCCCGCATCTTTGTTGATTTCCAGCTCAGCAAAAAAAAACATGTTGAGTGGGCGCTTATTTTCCTATACAAAAAGCTAAGCTAAGTTGCTAATTAAATAATTATTTTGCTTCGGAAAACGTTACAAAAAAACTGTTTTCTCGGCGTATAACAAAGAAATGGTTGGAAATGCAAACTCCTGGAGTCATTTTAAAAGCGCTTAGGAACTGAACGCACCCAATGTTTCAATTTTAAACATGTCAAAAGTGATTTTTTTTTATCTACAAGTGGTTTTGTTCTTGTCATATTAAACTTTTGAACTCCTCTGTATTTTTTCTGTGCCTATTTGAGTATATTCTATTACAGTTGTGTGTTTACTGTGCACACAAATGTACCGTTATTTATTGTTAAAAGTGAGAAAAAAACCCACTATATTAGATTCATTTGAAAAACAAAAGAACTTCCTGATTAAATCTTCTACCTTGAGGAAGGCAAAACTCCCATATTGGATCGAAGAAAATCTATTCAAAAACCAAAGAACTTATTTTGTAGGAATTTTGTTCAATAAATTCATTATTCATTTGATAGCAAGATAACTAAAATAAATTATTAATATTTTAAGACTTTAGAAATAGATTAGTTTCATGTTTTATGTTAGAAAATGCTTCAATATAATAAGAAACTTATATGAAAAATTTCAAACTATTTTTTTTTAATATTAATATGTTTTACTAACAGTTAATTTGCGAAACTCTGGTTATTTTCGGCGTTTAACGAGAAACAATACTAAGGCGAATATTAACCTTTGTTAGAAATTTAAAGGGTAGTTGACTTAGTTTGAGAGTATTTTTCATGTTAAATAATTGTTAATACACAGGTATATCTTTCAAAATAAACTTTTTATAGGCAAAAAATATCGTTTAAAATATATCAACATGAAAATATACCCCTTAATTGACTGAGCTGCCCTTCTAGTTTCTAAAACACTACATCACAAGATTTCTTAAATTTGGCTCCTGAAAGTTCTATAAATCGAGAACCATTAACATTTTAAAGCCACCTTCATTTATTACATATTTGTTTCTTATTAATTAACTAGTGGGGTAACCCCGTCATAAATGACTGGAGCAAAATTCTAGTTTAATCTTTCTACTAAAATTATTTAACTATAAGCACTTTAATATTGTTTGGGTTCTTGGATAGGAAGAGCGCAACATAAAGTTCACCATGAGAAAAAAAAACCGGTTCATTTAAATCAATTCCGACGTGTGTAAACGTTTTGTCCTTGTTTGTACAGCGTTATACACAGACAGACAACGCTTAATATATATATAAAACTAGTCCTGTCTGAAAAAGACGTCGAACAAGAATAAAATACTGGTTTTAATTATAATCAATATAAATGATTTTTTTACTAATTAAATTCAACTTAATTTGATTATTATAGTGATGGTTAATGACCTCCCCCCCCCCAAAAAAAAATATGTATATTCATTAAGATTTAATTGTTATAATTGTTTGAAAATATTTACGCACTTTACGGCAATAAATAGTGTAAAGGGGGGCAATCACAATTCCTCCTCCATTGGTCATTCTGAAAACTGACCAGTAAATCTCAAACGGTTCATAAAAATGATTATTATATTATTTGAAACATATTGTTGGGGAGAAAAGCAACGTTTTTTTTTGTTTCATTCTCAAATATGAGAAACAAAAGGTTGTTTTGAGTTAGCAACAGAATTGAGAAAGAATAAGAGAAATTTTCCTATATCTGGTAAAGGAGAAAAAGGAGGAAATAAAGGGAAATATCATTCATTGTTTACGTTCCAATAGACTCTTTGTCTATTTGTAACCATTGCGAAAATGACAACAAGACGTAATCTTTCTTATAATAGACAGTGAGAGACCCGTCATCAGAAGTGAAAGAAATTCACTCTCTCTCATATAAAGACAAAAAAGAAATAAACCCATTCATTGTGTTCATTTCTCTTTCTCTTTCTTTAATCGGTCTATTGAAAGAGATGAAGAGAGAGAGAGAGAGAGAGAAAGAACAAAAAACTAGATTCAGCCTTTTTTTTCTCCCTTTTCTTCTTTATTCACTTATTCTTCTTTTTCCTAATGAAAATACCATTTGCCCTCTATGATAACAAACTGGGATCTCAGCTTTTAATTAATCTTTATTCATTGTTAATCTAATCTATGTGTGGTAGTTATCAACTCAAAATTACTAGCTTTGTTATTTAAATGAACGACAAAGCACTATTGTTATAATGTGCGATTATTCTGTCTTGAGTGGTAAGAAACCAGCTGCTTGTTTAGATCTGCCCCTTTTCTTTTCTTTTGCCCTGTCCATTTTTCTTCCTTTTGTCCTGCCCCTTTTTTCTTCCTTTTGCCCTGCTCCTTTTCCTTTCTTTTGACCTGCCCCTTTTTCTTTATTTTCTCTACTCATTTTCATTCTATTTCCCCGTCCTGTTTTACCTTCTTTTTTTACAAAATCTCCCTTTTTGGATGGTTTTTTCTCAAATCAGACTTATCATTTAAATACCTCCAAACAGTAATCTTGAATTGACATATGGTATTATATTATGTATATATTGTTGTACAATATTATATATCTATTGTCTATACACACCACTTATAAATGTTATCAATAATTATGTAAATATTTCCTGTGTTTGTTGTTGTTTCTACTTTTGTTGTTAAACTTTTTGATGACAAAAGTTGCAACAATGTTCCCTTTTTTGTTGTTGTTGTTGTTGCTTCTTGGACTCATTGATTCTTTAACAATGGGTCTTCTGTTTGAAAGTGATAAGAGAGATTCTGTTATTCTCTTTTTCTAACACAAGAAGAAAGAAAAAAACCACTCTCAGGTAAATAAAGGATGTGCAACAAACAAGAAAAAAAAGAGCAATACAATAAATAAGTCTTCACTTTAAAGTAAACTTGATGTTTAAAAGTAGGCCTAAAGTAGTTTGGGTGGGTGTTTTTTTTTTACTTTGTAAGTTTTAAAGTACTGAGAGATCCGTTACTTTTTTCTTCTTCTTCTTCTCAATAGACGATCAATCGACCGTTAATAATATCAAACAACAACTTTTATTCACTCAACAATGAAAGCAAAAATTTTGTCTCTTGGTTCCACCAAAAACCAATCTAGTTATCTCAAAGAGCCACACCACCATTGTAGACATATATATATATATATATATATATATATATATATATATATATATATATATATATATATATATATATATATATATATATTTCATTATATATATATAGGGCCTGAAAAAAAAGTAGCCACACTATTTTCGCCTTCTTAAAAGTAACTCACAAACAACTATTCGCCAGCAATTTCTAAAGCTGACCCTATTTCCCCCCCCCCCCCTAAACTAAGGGGGACCAGCTCAGAACCCTCCCTTTAGCCTCTTCTCATTTCCTCTCAAACATCAAAATCAATTTCAATTCATCTCGAGTGTGCATCCATCCTATGTGGTACATCATGTTATAACCACTTGTTGTTGTGGTCAAACTTCAAAAAGCCAAATTTGAACCACTGAAAAATATTCAATATTCGATTTCTCAAGTATCTCTTTCTCGTTTTCATTTTTTGTAATGCAGAACGGAATGGGAAAATTGCGAATTGTAAACAAAGGAATTCGAGTGGAAGGTGAAGCCGAATTCGTCAATTCGTTGTACACAACGACCCTGGAGTCAAGAAAGGTAATACTGTTTTTTTTTTCTTCTCTCTTTCAGGTCAGGTATACATGATCAATTATGGATTGTCTTATCAGTTTATTATTCTTATTGTGAGCACCTCCTATTTTTTTTTTTTACTAATTGCTCAATTTTATGATTTTCTCATTATTGAAAAACGAATAGACAATCAATTATGGCTTGTCAATCTTTTCTTTTCAAATCTAAAAATGATCCTGTAGGTGTTGTAATGTATTTTGTTAATACAATCTTTTATTTTAATTGGCTTTCCATCTTCATTCGAACTTTTTGCTAAAAAGTAATTTTCGCTTCAATTTTGGCAGAGTGTGGAGACACACTCTTTTATGTTCTGACACTCAGAATTGACAAGCCGGAATTGACCGTCTCTATACAGCTTTTAAAAAGGTCTCCTCGTCGTTCTTTAATATACACTTCCTCTCTCTAATGACCACCATATTACCACAATCCTCTGGAGAAGGATCAAATTTGTGTCTGTATTTTAACTGTATAATAGAAAGGGACATTTTCAACGCATATTTTTTTTTTTTTTTTGGTTCTTCTTCTTCTTCTTCTTGAAAATGAATGTTGTGCTTCAATGAGTACAAAACTCATGAAATTAATTCAAAATGAAATTTATTTTATTAGGCAATGCAATGAAGAGCTGTAATATGCATTATTACTACAAGTACCCCTCCCCCCAAATCCTCTCTCTCTTTAGGGCTTTAAAGTCTATGAGAAAACATAATAATATAAAAGGCTTCACTTTTCTTTAAAGACTAATTACAATTGGTTGCATGCACTCATTAGTCATTACAATTACATAAGTTAACCCTCCTCACTTCAACACACACAAAATGAAATTTCAATGTGAAAACTTACCCATAATTTTACCAATATTTATTACTGTAACTTCAGCAGATTAATTAAAATTCAAAAATCAGTTTGTATGAAAAGGGATGAGGAGGAGGTTAGAGATTCGGAGTTCTTTTTCTTCAAATCTTGTCATTAAATACCAAATTTAACAGCAAAAAAATAGACATATTTTATATATGGGTAAGTAAATATTTTTAAAGCCTCGTTTTCACGGTGGCGATAGTTCTATCGTGAGAGTAGCTGTCATGAAAGTTGCGATAGTTCACTCTCACGATAGCAACTGTCTACACCTGTTGAAGTGAACGTGATAGTTCTGTCACATGACAATGTGACGTCTACTTCATAGATATATCATTGAGGCAACAACAGTGTTGCCTCTCTCTCTCTCTCCCTCCATCAGAAGCCAAATTTCCCTACAAAGTGGATATTATTCCCTACAAGCGGTCACACAACAACTATTACTGTTGCGACAGTACTATTCAACTATCTAGTCAAACGTGATAGTTGTGATAGTCACTATCGCAACAGTGTGATAATGACTATTATGTGGTCTTCACGATGACAGTTCTCGCGATAGTTGCTGCTCTCATGACAACAACTATCGTGACAACTATCATCGTGAAAGCGGGGCTTAAAATCCTTCCTCACAATATTTCTAAACGTACTTTTATAGAAAAGTAGAATGGTGATGATGAAGTTCCACGTTTAGAAAATAGAATATTCATCTTCTTTGCATATTATTTAATCCTTGTTTCGTGCTTTAAGAAACAGAAGAAGAATTATAATTTCCTCCACTATTCCCCTTCAAGTGTAAAACAACCCTCAAATCCCCTTACAACAAGGTGCTTTTTAAAAAAAATTATTCATGTTTAATTACAACATGATGAAAACGGAACACGATAATAATGATGATGATGATATTTAGGAAAAATGACAAAACTTAAGCCCCGTTGTCACGATAGTTACTGTCATGAGAGCAGCAACTATCGCGAGAACTATCATCGTGAAAACTAGTCATGATAGTCACTATCGCACGGTTGCGATAGCATTATCACATTATCTCGTTTGACTAGATAGTTGATAGTACTGTCGCAACATAGTAATAGTTGTTGAGTGACCCGCTCGTAGGGAAATATATCCACTTTGTAGGGAAATTTGGCTTCTGATGGAGGGAGAGAGAGGCAACACTGTTGTTGACTCAATGATATCTGTGAAGTAGACGTCACACTATCATCACAGACAACTATCATGTTACTTCAAGACATGTAGACAGTTGCTATCATGAGAGTGAACTATCACAACTTTCATGACAGCTACTCTCACGATAGAACTATCGCCATCGTGAAAACGAGGCTTTAGAAAAGTTATTTCTAACTTAGCTATTTTCTGTGTATAAATCTTTAGAAATAACTTTCAAAAGGTGGTTTTAAAGTGTAAACTAGGCTTCTCCAACTCATGATTATTCCGTCTTTCAGGTGCAAAATAAAACTTAAATGTGTTTTAGAAACTAGAAGAGTAGCTCAATTACTTAAGGCATATTTTTCATATTGATATCTTTCAACGTTAGGAAGACGATATTTTTTTAAAAATTTTCTCTATAAAAGTTTATTTTAAAAGATATCCAAACATGAAAATACCCTTAAGTGATTGAGCTACCCTTCTAATTTTTAAAATACACTTTCTAGTTTCTCTTAATTTTTCACGTGAAAAACTAGAAGAAAAAAAAACCATAAACCGATGTTAAATTTACTTTTAAAATGAAATTTACGGTCTATTTATGTGTGAAACATGTTCAACTTAAAAATTAATTAATTTAATAAACGCGATAATTAAAATCCATTGTCTAAGTTAATTGATTCGTTCTAGAGTTTCTTTAAAATTGAAACCCACCCAAAAGAAATTTTTTTTTCTCCATCTGAGAATCTCAATAAAAGCCAATGCTATTTAAGTCTAATGACAGATTAAGAAAGTCCCAAGAGGAGGAGGAGAAAAAGAAGGAACAAATTCCATTCCTCCTGTCCCAATCCCCCCCCCCTTTCCATCTTGTATGTGTTTTTTATTATAAAAAAAATCAAGTATACACATTGTGTATATATTATAGAAAATAGCAATGATATAATCAATTCCCAAGACATCTTGTTCTAGTGTCACTTTATCAATGTCACCTAAGAGACTCCTAACTAATTTGCAACGGTTGAAATGGAAGACGACGACGGAGGGAAAGAGAGGGGAGAGGCTAGGGGAGAAGAATGAGAGTGAATGATATCACCGAACACCACACACACACACACAAACACGAGCCACTTTCACGCTTACATAAATTCGATTAGCCACATTAATAATGGGCACGATTTGCAACACTGACTTAAAATCTGAAAATGGGGTGGGTGGAAGGGGAAATCAACAAGCCATTCTCCCATTACACACACCACACACACACCACACACACAAAAAAAATTAAACACATTTAATGTATAAAAGCAAAAAAAAAAAAAATCACTCAAAAGTGGTTTTTCAATCGTAATATTTGAACACAAGTTCCTTATACCTTGTACACACATACATCGTTAAATGCATTTAAATATTAAACACGTTCTACAGAGCCCCGTGAAGGGCAAACAAACAATATGTCGTCGAATTCAATTTATTCAGTTAATAATCTCAAAATATTGAGTTAATACTTAAATATATATAAACTATTGATTCAGTATTTCAATTTAAAATATTAATAATAAAGTCAATTTTTATTTGGGTTTATGTGTCCTTAACTGGATTCCGTATACTTCACCTAAACACATTTAATTTCAATTCATTTAACTCATGTGCGTGTACAAGGTATTAGAAACTAGAATAGTAGATCGTCCTTAAGAAAATCAGAAACTGTAATGTGATTGTTTAGAAAAAAAGAACCATTTTTTTAATAGAAAAAAAACTAGAATTCTAGTATGGACACGCCCAATTCCAGGTCCACTTTTGAAAAGGGATTCCCCAACATAGAAAGAAACCCTAAATCAATGTACTATACTTTACCGTAGTTTGTATTATGTTCGAAAATCTCTTCTACAGATGTAAAAATTGAAATTCTGGTGCAAAGTTTCCTTCTTGAATTAGAGCTAAAAGGGCTAAGTGAAGCTAAACTTAAAACTAAAGAAAGTTTCGTTTTGCGTCACGGTTTAAGCTTAACTTTATTTTAAGAAACGTTTTTGAATACGGTTGTTAGTATTCTCGATACTAATAGTGGTATTCTTAATGACTGCTTAGCCAAAGTTAAAGCTAAACTCATCAACATTTACATAAAACAGCATATATTTAAAAAGTTCACGAGTTTAGCTGTAAACTTTGGCTAAGCGGTCATTGAGAATAAAGGTAAACAGGTAAAGGTAAATCAAAAAATAGTGCTAAACTCTTGAGCTTTTGACATGTTTAGCATTAGCTTTGACTTTACAATCAATAATAATCATTAATCATCATCTTCTTGAAAATAATGACAAGTATTTTTTATGATGATGATGATGTCTTTAAAAGTGAACATTTTTCTAACTAGTTTAACATAAAGTTTGAAATTTATATTTATTTACTTTAGTATTTTGCTTTTAAGAAAAGCTTTACGTTGACATAAAAAAAAGATGGTTTGAGTGTTTCCAATTGAACTCCTGAAAGTGAGCAATCCGTGCAAACATCTACCAACAACCCTAAAATAAACCCTTTTTTTTTGTCTTTTCCTCCTCCCTTTTTCGGGCCACAAATATGGCTCACCGATCTCTCTCTCTCTCTCTCTCTCTCTCTCTCTCTCTCTCTCTCTCTCTCTCTCTCTCTCTCTCTCTCTCTCTCTCTCTCTCTTTCTGTCTCTCTCCACAAACACACATGCTGACAAAAGAGGAAGTCATTTCATTCAAAGAAAAATAAATAAATAAATAAAATGTAAAGTGAACAGTCAGAAAAAGAAGATGAAAAAAAAACGTACAAATCAATAAAAGTCCAACTGTAAAGCTCAATATATGATGATGATCATCATCATCATCATCATATACACAATTTCTGTTCTCTCTCTCTCTCTCTCTCTCTCTCTCTCTCTCTCTCTCTCTCTTTTCCGACTTCTTCCTATCGACAAAGCATCTGTTGAAAATTGCTAAGAACTTTGTGGGTTACACCAAGAGAAAGAAAGAGAGAGAGATACCGGAATTGCAACATAAACAAACGAACTCACCACCTCCGAAAATATATATATTTTCAAGAAAAGAAAAGTAGAAGAATCTTCAATTTGGACCATCAAAATTGCATTATTCAAAAGTTTATGGGATAGACTGAAAGTGAGAGAGATGAAGTCAAGAGACAGGAGAGAAAAGAAAAGAGTGGATGAATGAAAAAGCGGAAATATGGGTTTTGGTTCCAAAAAATCCTCTTAGCCCCACACACACATACTGTATATTCGATTATTCGTAGAAATGGTTTAGAGAACTGGACTTGAGAAAATGATGGGTTTTTTCTCATAATATGGTCGTGACAAACAGTTGAACAAAAGGGTTAAATCGGTGGGCGGATATAAAAGGAAAGGAGGAGGAGGAGATGGGTGGAGGGGTTAACCTCCCCCTCTCCCTTCCACATCCCATATCCTCTGATGATAATAATACCTTATCGCTGACGTCCACATTTTGGCAAAACCATCATTATGGCTCTGATATCTGAAGCCAAAAACATTTGTTGTTTGTCTGAGTGAGGATATTACTTTGAACCATTCAAATTCCATTTCAAATTTCTCTCTCTTTCTCTCTCTCTCTCTTTCTATCCCCTCTCTTTCTATCTATCCCTCTCTCCCTCTCTCTCTCTCTCCCTCTCTCTTTCTATCTATCTCTCTCTCCCTCTCTTTCTATCCCCCTCTCTTTCTATCTATCCCTCTCCCTCTCTTTCTATCTATCTCTCTCTCCCTCTCTTTCTATCCCCCTCTCTTTCTATCTATCTCTCTCTCTCCCAATCTCTCGCTCTCTATCCCTCTCTCTTGCTCTCTCTCTCATTCTCTCTATCTATCCCCTTTTCTTTCTAAATTTTTAACAACTTTTAAAAGTTGACTCAGAAATTCCATATGTTTATCTTATATTCTTTAGCCGCGAGACCATCATTATCATCTCTCTCATTGTGTTTAAACCAGTGTTGTTAACATTCTTTCTAAATTATTAATTTAAAATAACTTCTTCTCTTTACATTGTTTAAGTAGAGGTAATACTTAAAAGTGAAGGAATTAAGGAGCCTGTGTAGATTTTTTTTTCATTTTGTCTCCTCAGATGGCGCCACTGCAGTAGCTGTTATGTTCTTTATACGAGGAGATCGCTTCCCCCTCCAACCCGCGGTTTTGAGAAAAAATTGTTATTTTTCAAAGCGAACAGACAAAAAAATTCCAAATGTTTTAGAAACTAGAATAGTTAGTGATAATGCTCTAAGTTTTTTTCATGATGATATCTTTCAAAATAAACTTTTCATGACAAGTTTGAAAAAAAAGGGCCAAAAAATTGTTTTTCATGAAACTTCAATGGAAAAAAACAAAAAAGGGGGTCATATTTGTCAAACTGAACTATAAAATTGTTTATTTTTTAAGATATTGCCATGAAAAAACTTTTAACAAATATTTTTTTACCATTCTAGTTTTGAAAACAATTCGAAAAAAAAAACCGTTTGCTTCACGTTTTTGCATCCAAATTTTACAAATAAAAAAATATCTATGAAGCATAAATTTTAGCCACTGCAATGATTTCATTAGCGTTCTACAAGTCAATAACGTTTGTATTTTTTTATAACAATTGAATAGTTAATTTATTAATTTGTTATGTTTCAGGATATGCCTTTGAAGATTGAATCAGCTCAGAATTTAACATTAAACGCCAGAAATCGAGATGGTCAAATAGTAAACAGGTTATTTTTAGGTAAGTTTTTTTTTAGATAAAATGAAAAAAAACGTCGAAAAACAAACAAAAATAAATTAAAAACTAGAAATGAAATATCAGTTCTAACTTGAAATGGAATAAATATTCAAAATTATTTTATGTTTCAGTGGCGGCAGCAGCAAGTATACTTACACAAATTAACATAAAAATCTTATCAGAAATATCTAACTGTTGTGTATTTTGTGCATATATACAATTTAAATATCATATTTTATGCAAGAAAAATATATAATAAATATATATTTGAAAAGTTGTTTTACTAAAAATTCTGGCTTTCAAAAAAAAAAAAAAGAAGAGACAGAAACTAAAAACTTTGCTATTACACGATTTTCCCTTCAGGAGCTCAAAATAAAAAAGTCCGTAAATTCCATTAAAATTGACTAATGCATCATCGTCATCATCATAAAGAGAGCCGGAAGCAAATACGTGTGGCCCTCCCTCCTCCATCCAGCCCCATTTATTGGTCCCCTTATATAAACATACACTGTGTAATATATAGGTTAAGGTACACTCCCCCAAAACCGAAATTTCATTCTGAATTTTATTATTTCTTCAAATCGAATTTCAAAGCATTTGTGTTTCAAAAACAGAAGAAAAAATCCCTTTTCAGTAATTTTAAAGACTTACCCATTTTCTTGACCATAACTGGACACATACTTGAAGACCCGATTATAAATATACTAAGTTAACTTTAAACTTATAACCACCGAATTATAATTTTAAAAACCTAAAAAGGAAACAAGAATGAAAGAAAAAAATTATTAAGGTGTAAAAAAGCCACTCGAACTCTTCATTTCTTAGAAAAGCGAAATTAAAAAAAAACTAGAAAGTCTTTAGAAACTAGAAGGGTAATCAACTTAATCACTTAAGCATATTTTTATGTTTGGATATCTTTTAAAATAAGCTTTTTATGCCATTTTGAAAATAATCAAACTTTTAACATTTTTTTATAAAAAAAGTTTATTTTGAAAAATATCAAGATGAAAAAAAAAATACTATTGACTCAGTTACCTTTCTAGTTTCCAATACACTTTCAATTTTTTTTTTAGTGTTGCTCTTCTGAAACTCATGATTAATTATTAATCGAGATATACTTATTCAATTCAATTCATTTTGAATGATGATTCTAATCATTTTTGCAAAACATTCCGTTACTCATCGATATGCCAGCTAGTGTGACGTCACTTCCATAGAAATTATACGTAAGCGACGTCACACTGCTGAATAACAGTCAACGAATAACGGAATGTAAAGTTTCTGAACATGACGTAAAATTGTCAATAAACAGGAAATGTCATATTTGGTTGTACGAAACCAGTTGGTAATATGTCGAACTTTTGTTACTAAATTGGTCATTTTGTGTTGTGACCCCCATTGTAGGTGATCATAAAATCGAATCGATGGCTGGGAGGTTCGTCATCAAGGACCAACATGGTAAAGTGCTTTTTGCCGCAGACAACGACCAAGTGGAAGTTGCTGCAGATAGCCTCAAAGTTACAGGTATTAAAAATAATAATAATAATAATAACAAACTTCAATATGATTGTTTGTTCTTTTATCTATTTAGGTAATGGAGGTGCTGTTTTTGGCGGTTCCATTCAAACGCCAATGGTAATGGCCGAACCTGGCCACCAATTAAGGTAATGGTGGTGGTGAAGGTTCCATTATTATCAGTAGATCCCACCCGTTATCACCATCGTTATCATTTTGCGTGTTTTTTATATCCCCGGTATTTCTAGGTTAGAATCTCCAACGAGATCATTAGAAATTGGAGCTCCTCATGGAATAGCATTGGAATCAATGGCTGGCGACATTGCTGCCACCTGTTTAACAGATCTTAAATTGGAATCTGCGGACGGTTCAGTAAGTTATTATTTCAACCTATTTAGGAATATAGAACTCTTGAATACAGTGGGCAACACTTGTGACGTCAGTGGGTTATGACCAAAAATGCTAGAGGCTTGTGTCATTTTGTCTTGTCCGAATGAAACGGGGGATAATAACGAAAGTACTTAGGGTGGTAACCTATTGTTTTAAGCTGTTTATAGCACTGTTTCCACTCAAGACTCATGAGATTTAACGTGGCCTTTGACAACTCATAGATCTAATGAGTTTTGAGTGGAAACAATACTTCACAGTTTAAACCTGACAATTCAGTCAAAATGACACAAGCCAAGCTTTTTTGATCAACCGCAGCTGACGTCGCAGGTGTTTCGACTGTATTCAAGAGTCCGAGTGGAAATGTACCCTTAAGAACTTTTGCTGTGTTCCCTCTTTTACTATCAGTCAATATAGTACACGCTAAACTTTTTGGTCAACCCGACTGTATTTCAGTCAAAAAAAATCCGATCTAGTTTTGTATATTTGATTGGAGGGGGGGGGGGGGGGTTCATATGATAAATTTCATTCTAATGGATGTGAAAATAGTTGCAATTAACACAAACACACAAAAGTATTGTCTGTAATTCTGTATGTGTTTGTGAGTGTGCTGGTTGGATGTAAAATTAGGAGGATCTATTAGATATATAATACAAACCTTGTAATACTATAAACCAAATTAAAGAAGTGGAGAGAAAAAAAATGGAGAAATAGCAAAAGTTCTTTTCACTTGTGAGTTTTATTTGTTAAATGAATTACATCATTGTTGTTATTGCTGTTGTTCTTCTATTATAATAATAATAATAATAATAATAATGATGATGATAATGTTATCAATGAGTGAGTGCGTGAGAGAGAGATATATATAGAGAAAGTGAATATAATATATATATTTTCAAAGCTTCTCAAAATTGTTCATCATTAGGAAAGCCTGATTTCCCAAGAGTCTCTTCTCTCCAAGCTTGAAATTAATTCTAACACAATCATCCTTTGCATTTGTAATTTTATAATATCATGTTTACTGGATTGATATGGGGGGGGAGAGAACGAGAGAGATATACTGTGTATATGTTACTGTCAATCTGCAGATTGTCTAGGCAATCTGCACAACAACTAACCTGCTAGTGAATCAATCTGCAAAATTCAATACATTTTAGGTGTTGAATTTTGCAGATTCACTAGAAGGTTGATTGTTTTGCAGATTGCCTAGGCAATCTGCAAATTAACTGATTCCGCAGATTGACAGTAACATATATATAGAGAGAGAGAGAGAGACCTCATAAAACTAAACAAAAAAAACGGCAGAAGGAAATTTCCCCAAAACTTAATAAGTTAAAATGTTTAAAAAACAATAACTACAACTTCTGATTAATCGTTTGATCTCATTTACTAGTTGTCAACTCGAGATTACTGGTTGGATTATTACTTATGATGGGTTTATGGAACAGGTGATTTACGAACTCTTCGATTATTTTTTTTTCCTTCTGTCTTTCAGAAGAGCAAAATTTAAGAAAAACAAGCAGAGTGTGTTTTAGAAACTAGAAAAGTAGCTCTGTCACTTAACGAATATTTTCATGTTGATATTTTCCTAAATATAACTTTTTTTATAAACCAAAATTTAAAAAAAATATTTAAAAAGAGATTTAAAAAGTTGGATCAATTTCAACCTGACATAAAAACCTTATTTTGAAAGATAAGTAGATTGCGAGCTACCCCCTTTCTAGTTTCTAAAACACTTTCTAGTTTGCTGCTCTTGTAAGATAAAATAATAAAAGAGTTCTAAAATCAGCTGTTCATAAACCAACTTAATAACGAGGGCTCGGATTTTGATGCAATAATAACAAAGCAAATGTTTCTTAATTTGTGGCCCAATTGAAAATTGTAAAATCATCCTCCTCAATTATCATCATCATTAGAGCCACTTGCAATTATTTTTTTCTAAATTAACACTGGTTAGAGGCTAGAACTCTAGTTGACAACTAATAGCAACTAGACATCTAGCCTCTTTAACCAGCCTTTTCTGATTAAAAAAAAACAACTTAATTGCAGTTACTCTGATGATGATGATGATTACTTCACAATTGGCTCTTCAGCCACAGATTGAGAAACAGTTTGCTTGATACTGCATAAAAATCCGAGCTTTATTAATCACACACAAGGACAAAAACAAGGACTCATTTCTTGTACGATTCTAGTCCAGACCTTGTTTTTTACAGCGGTACTGTACCCAGCGGTAAAATTTTGTTGGCCCCACGTTTTTAGGAGCGTCAGACCAAATATCAACCACTTAGAAATTGATAAGGGCGGGGCATGTGACATCAGATCAAGTAAGAAACCAATTAGAAATTGATGACGCTCATAAAAGGACGGGGTCAACAACATTTTTACTGCTGGGCAGAGATGCCTGTGTTTTTTTTTTCTTTTTATTCTGTAAATGTTTATATTTTGTTTCTAAAAAATGTTATAAATTTAAATATTTGAACAGATAACTTTGGAATCGGACGTAATAATTATGAAACATTTGCCAGTAGCAACAGTTACATCATCTCCAAGGACGACAACGACGACGACGCAACAAGCGGATAAAGTTTATCAGTTGTGTTCTTGTTTAAATGGACGTTTGTTTTTAGCGCCATCTAACGGACATTGTCAAGGAGACACCACCATTTGTAAATAACGGTAGAAGAAATAGAAGTGAAAAAAACCTCCCCTCATCATATCAACCCCCCGACTAACCATTAAGACAATAATTTCGATATTATAGTTTTTTATATGAAAAATAAATAAAAAACACATCTTCAAAAACAGAAAATTGAAACAATGGTTTTTTTTTAATTAATTTAAAAAAAAACCTGTGAAATTCAGAAGACGAAAAAAAAAAACCCGCCAAAATATCCAGAATCCTTCCAAGTTTGTGAATGAAGTGATAATAATTGATATTATGCATCAAACAAATTCGTAAAAAATCAGAAAAGGAAAGGAATACGAGAAATTATAATAATTATAATTACTAATTAAATAAAAATCAACGGGGGACCGCGTGGCTGAAATTTCTTTCAGTGTGTTTTATATTATTATTAAATAATCGTGTATAATTAATGAAATAATTGATTAACAAAAAAAAATTGTTAGACTCGTAATTAGTAAACTAAAATAGATTACTAACAAAGAAATTTAAAAAAAAAACTAAGCGAAAGTTAGAAATTGAAAATATTTTATAATAAATTATATGTGGTGAATATTAAGACCAAAAGAATTACGTTTTTTTTGCAATCAAAAGAAGCTGGTTAGAGGCTAGAGTTGAACTTACAACCCTAATACAGTCCTACTTTAAATTCTAGGACAAAAAAGTCTTCTAGCCTCTAACCTGACTTTTTGATTGCAAAAACATTAATTATTTTTGCCTTAGTGATGAATATTAAGGCTAAAAAATTATACGTTTTTCAATCACTTGAGACTGTTTAGAGGCTAGTATACAATCTTGCAACTTAGCTTCTTTACTGGTTGAAAAATGCGTAATTCTTTTGGCCTTAATAATGATGATGATGATTTTTGAACGTTGAAATTATGTCCAGAATAAATGTAAAGGCTAAAGAAAGATGCAGCGCCATCTATGAACTATAATGTGAAGGATTAAGGTGGTTATTCCATCAGCAATTCAAAGAATTTTTTGACAAAGTTTTTTTTTTTTTAAAAAAAAAAAAAGAAGTAACTTGAAAAACAAATTTGAAAGTCTTATTATAAACTAGAAGTGTAAGCGAATGTTTAACTTTGAATCATAAAGAAATAAATAAAGTTAAAAATAAACTTTTTATGGCGGTTTGAAAAAATGTTCACATTCTGAACCCTTTCAAACTACCATAAAGTTTATTTTGAAAGATACTTCGTCATGAAAATACTTGTACAAAATTCGCCTGCTATTCTACTTTTTAACTAAACTTTGATTTTTTGTCTTATGCCAACTTTTATAATTGTTGATTTGCGTTTAGTCAGCATTTATTTCATCATGACGTCGATTTTTTTTTAAAAAAAATCAGTCTTTCTGTGAAGTCACTAGTCAATTTGCGCAATAACTATAGGTTTAAGTAATGTGCAAAAATCCCTAAAACCAACAATCGTTAAGGCAATACTTAGATTGGTTTGTTGATAAATGTATTTTTGCACAATGCCTTAAACGTTAGTCAATATGTATATTTAACACCGAAATTGGTGGTATTGCAAATTGACTAAACTGGTAATTTTGCACAATGACTGATTTTTTCACTTTGGTAACATGTGAGGTCCATTAGTTACCGTACTGTTTTGAGCCACATGTTAATTTTTATTAATGAAAAGTAGTAAAATAAGAAAAACTGCAATTTGGTCAGTTGTTTTTTCAGTGTATATTTGCTCATAAATAAATAACTTAGTTGTACGAAGAAGAAAAAAAACACCTAACTCAGTTATCAATTGAGTTAATTGCCTTTAAAAAAATGTGTTCTTTTTATTTGGATTAATTTTAAGTATTTTGTTAAATTAAAAATTGTGAATAATAAAATTTATCTTTTATTGGCGCATTGAGAAAAGAAATATTTGAAGAAGAAAAGAAATTGATTGATTAAAAAATGCGTGTTGTTATTTATTTGCAGTTGTGTTTGCTTACGGCTAAAAAAAAACAGATACAATGACCCCAGGACCCCGAATTCCACAACCGAGGCGTCGACATTATCTTTTCTAATGTCGACGCCTCGGTTGTGGAATTCCGGGTCCTGGGGTCATTGTATCTGACCTCGATGTTGAAAGGGACATTAAATAAGTTCCTAATAACCTTTGTAATTATCATTTAATTAGCATTCATAGAAATGACATTTCTTATTGAAAGTCAATGTCAATGTCGTATTCTTAATGAGCGCCAAAATGAACCTATGACCTCTTCGAAGATTCAATGAGTTTCTTTTTCCAACACTTTCATCCTCCATCCCCCCTTTCAAAACACATTTCCCAGTAAAACTTACCAATTTCTGCACAATAAAACATCTTACGAACGACTTTATAACTTATTATCGCGTAACTAACACTTATTTCACTGATATATTACAATTGAAAACACTTTAAACGACGAAGAATTGAAACGCGAGAAAAAACAACAACATTCGTAGACCCGCCATTTTCACTACAGACGACTGACGTCACGAACAAAAACCGGAAGTTGTTCAAGTATAAATTGTCACTAATAAGACAATCCTAAGACGCCATTTTGGTTCCATAGCATACGACAACCCCAATTGAAACCAATGGTACTCGTTACGTCACCTACGTGTAATCTCCTCATCTCGAGTTCAGTCTCAAAATGCAAGTAATAACAATTATTCATTTTTAAAATCTTTTAACGAAAATCATTATTATTGAAACCAATTATTTTAAATCGCAATACAATTATTATGTTTAACTATATGAAAATACCGTATTACAATTAATTCTAAGAGTAACGAATAAGGACTCAAAATGGCGACATCACTCAACAGATGACGGTGACACGTTCTTCACTTCTCACACACACACACATCCCTGGTTCAATATAGGAGTGCGCCACCTACAGTTGATAAGAACAGGCATCTGTAGAAAGCTTCAGAATTTCTTCACCCTTTTAGGAGTGTCATCAATTTTTAATTGGTTTGTTACTGGGTCTGATGTCACATGCCCCGCCCTTTTTATTTTTAATTGGTTGATATTTGGTCTGACGCTCATAAAAGGGCGGCACCAAAGAAATTCTGAAGCTGTCTACAGATGCCTGTTGAAAACAGGCAGATCGTCTGCAACGAAGACTTAATAACTAATATTAAAATAACTAAAAATAAAACAATTAAAATGAAATAAAAGCAGATAGTGGAAATTTATTTGTAGTTATTATTATTAAAATCACATTGCAATTATTGTCAATAAAAAGCATTTTCCTCTCTCTCTCTCTCTCTCTCGCTTTTTTTTTTTTTTCTTCTTCAATATTGTATACATTTTTACAGGGTGTTTCTAAAAGTCCAAACTCAAATAACCTCAATTTTGAATTAAAAAGGCAGCAATTCTATCTATATTGATCTCTTTCAATTTACAAACTGAAGAAAATCATTTCTTCGTTAAGTGCGTTTGACATATAAAATTAATAATAAAGTTAATGAAACAATTTTTTTCTCGCAAGTTAAGACAAAAAAAGAGACTATAATTAATGCCAAAGAGCTTCTACGACTTATGAGACACACTGTATAACGTAGAAATCGTTAATTACATTTTTTATAACACCAATAAATAATATTTTCTCATTTTTTTTCTTCTCTAATTTACACAAAGCACAACTTCCACAACAAAATTAATTAATTTTTTTCTGTACACAAAAATGAATTCAACTAAAATATTCGTTTTTAAAAAAATTAAAGATTTTTTTAAGACTACAAATAAATGAAAGGTTTTTTTTTAACTAATTAAAACAAAATCATTTGAAAATCGATGGCACATTTGATTAAATCACTATATTTATATTATTAAATTATCTTTTTTTCTTCGTAAGATGTTTTTCTAAATTAACTTAAGATTAAGTACATTACAAATAAAAATAAAAGCACAATCAAAATTTGCATGAAATTAATTACAAACCAAAGTCATTTTTTCCGTTTAATTCGATTGAATCAATCAAAATGAACCAGTATCAAAACGCGTGAATAGAAATTCAATCAATTCGACAATTCAAGAAAATAAATCCAATTCTACTTCTGATTTATATCAGTTGAAACTTAAGAACTGAACCATCATAAACGTCAAGACTCATCGATTCAATTATATATAACCTCTCTTCATTTGACGTAATTTTGAAGCGACTATAAACAGAAAATGAACCCAATATTCAAATGAGTCAATCAATGTGACTGATTCAATCGAATTGATAAACTAAACGCGGCTTTAGAAACTCAGAAATGAAATGAAAAGTTAATTATCGCAGTTCGATAACTCACAAAACAGCTGCATGGTTATCTTTAAAACACGTTGATAATCTTGAAAAATAAATTCGTCTGAAACTCTCAAAAAAATGCGCCAGCTCTAAACAGAAAAAAAAGTTACACAATGAAAAAAGAAACTTTTTAAAACAATCGTTTAGAGAAACAAAAAGAAAAACGAATCAAATTAGTAATTACGTTGTTGTACCCGTTTTCAATAAAGAGATAAACCTTTTTTTTTTCATTTAAAAAAAGTTAAAATTCTATGACAAACATTGTTAAAATCGAAAATACTGTTTTCAAAACCAGAAAATTAAAATAAAAGAATGTTAATGATTCGTTAGTTCCATTTCGAGAAGAAGAAGAAGAAGATTAAAAAAATCTTCAGTGTGGTTTGGTCTTTTCGGTGAAATCTCCTTAGCAACAATCTTCTAATTGAATTTTTTTCATCACGGATGAACTTTCAAATTGTTGCATAACGTATATTTATATATTATTTACATGAAGACACACGAATAACCATTTTACGGGAAAAAAAAGACCATCTTCGACGCTTATCAGTACGTCTTTTCGAAATCCATGTCCTTCAGAACTTTTTTCTCCTGTTTTGAACGCAAAATTCCTCGCCACTCTCAAAACAAAATAACTACTGTCAGCAAAAGAAGTAAAACACTAGTTAAGTCACACAATGTCGTAAAGTTGATTAAATGATTATTTTTTTTTCCTCCGACTACTCTTGCGGTGAAAATTTAAGGCTCGTATTGGTTCCCTTTTTTCTTTACAAATGTTCTACAGATACGTGACCGAAAAAAAAAAAGGTCACCTAGTATTCTGTTGTCCTAAATGCTCTTTTGCAGGAACTAAGTGAATCTGGAAAAAAAAACGAAAATCAACCATGTAATAAAATCATCACACTTAAATAACCTTAAACCGGGTATTCACCAAAAAAGCGAACAAGAGCGATCGGACATTTTCACTCTAATCGTCTGGTGAGTACCGGTTAGCGAGCGAGCAAATGTTCGCTCGCTCGTGTTAAAGAAAATAGTTCGTTGTTTAGTGTGGACGGTAATTACTGTATTATAGAAATGCTCCTGTACGGACGCAAGGTGAGCATTTCAAGTTAACACTAGCAAACATCAGCGATCACGAGCAAATGTTTGCTCCTTTAGTGAATACCCGGCTTTAGACACTCCAGAGTTGCACGTGTCAATGTGACGTATGGCAATATTGTGGTTCTAAAGTTACTCAAAGCGCAAATAAACGGCAATTTGAAACGTCATGAAATTTACTTAATACCTGAAGAACACATTAAATACATTCACTGTGTTCATAAAGCTGAAAGACGTTCCTAAAGAATCAAAAGGTTGCCATCAAAATGACCTATTTGAGGTCATTCACCTTTAACACGGGTTACGCGCTCATGACGTCCCATGTAGGCACGTGCAACACTGACATGTATTTAGGATCTTATGAGATAAATTGGATGTATGTTTTTTGAACTACAAACCTCACTTAAAATAACCCAACTATCACTCTCACTCTGTACCCTCAAACGAACTACGGACAAGAGTTCGCTCGACGCCGGCACGAGTGTGTCTTGTGCTAAACCAGCATCGTTGAATCGTCCAATTACATAGAATCCGTCTGGTGTCATTGGATAGACGGAACCTAAAGTAGAAATGGCCGATACGTTGTTCTTTGGAAGGACTTCGACGCTCGTATTATAGAATTTGTCGTTGGGATGTTCGACATTTCCACTGCGAAACAAAAAACTACACAAACACGAAATGTGAATTAGAATAAAAACATATAATTACTAGAATTGAATAGAACGTTATAAAATTGTATTTCAATATTGTGATATTTGAAACTAGAAGAGTAAAGGGAAATAAATTAATATTAAGTCATAATATGTCATTCCTATATATGTTGACCAAAAACCGGTTTTAAAACCGGTTAAAAAACGATATTATTTTAGTTTTTGTCTCAAAAAGTTTATTTTGAAAGATAAGCGTTCGTATGAACGTAAAGTGAATCAGCTACCCATTCTAGCTTATAATACAATTTCTCCTTAGTGTTGTCTCTTCTGAAACTCCAGTATAACCAGAGTTTTAAAATCAACTGTTCGTAAAACGTCTTAAAAACTGAAAAAAAAACAGTACTTTGTAAGAAAGAAAGATGAAAACGAACCTCTCCAATTCAATTGGTGGAGTCAGTTCAAATGTGACGGTATCACCAGCCTGTGGTAATAGGCCCCAAAAGAAAGTTTCTCCCTTGTAAGCTTTCTCCATTGTGTGCGTTTTATAAGGCTTTAGAATGGTAGACACTTTTGCTGGAGGATTACTGTGTGGAAAGTGGAGTGGAACCTTTCCAAATTGTTTATCCTTAAATAAACAAAACGCCAACAACAAAATGCTAATTTAGAAAAATCCTTACACATGTTTAACAACACGATTTTCTTTTAAATAAATTCTAACTTAAGATAGTTCCATATTTGAATTCTCATCACAGTATAGCGTCTTTAAGCAAACGTTTTTTCTCCTCAGAATAAACAATATAAAGAAATTAAAATTGTTTTATAAACTAGAATAGTGAATAATATTCCTAGAAGCATTTTCAAGGTATCTTTCAAAATAAACGTTTTATTTCAGTTTGAAAACCTCCAAAATATTTTTTTTTGTTAAAAACGGATCATTTTCAAACTACTTATAAAATGTTTACTTTTTAAGATATTACTATAAAAAAAACTTTTAGCAAACTCTTTTACCATTCTAGTTTTGTAAACAATTTGAATTTTATCATAATGTTTTTTAAAAAAAAGTTTGTTTAATGTTTATGCGACCCAAAAAATACATATGAAGCGACCTTTCAATGTAGCTTTTACCTTTAATTTTTGTACTTTCCCTCTTAAAGAGGAATGTGTTCCAATGTGTTGAAAAAGAGATGGTTTATAATGGACCCATAGAGCATCTTTAGCTTTTCGGCAATGTTTCTAAATATTTCGAAAAATTACATAATAAAAAATAAATCCAGATAAAAAAACAAACAGGACGAATAAAAAGACAAGAACGAGAAAACACAAGAATTTAAGATTTACAAGGAATCACGTTAAATGTTTAAATTTAATTAGAAATTATATTGTAATTGATTGATGATGTGATATCATTTTTATTTGTTTGAAAACAAATTAAATAATTTGCGAAGAACTGTGGGTGCTGCCAGTCAGTTCGATACCATCAAAATGCCAATCGTGTAATATTAAGAGAAACAAAAATGCATTTATTTCAATAATAATTATATGGTGCTTTTTTAAGCTTGCAATGTTAGTAATTTTCTATATACGATATACAAAGCAAATAAATGAAAATGCAATAAAAGTAAACTAAAAACCTATTCTATCTATGCTTTTACATCAATAACTAGAGGCAAAAAGTACTTAGTGCAATTAAACAATTTTCAATCTTAGTTTCTCTGTAGACCTACATCCCCATAAATAGAAAGTTCTTTAAGGTGCAATCGAAAACTAAAACCTTTATGCTGTAAAGGAATCTAGAAGAGTGATATGGCGCCACCTCGTACAATTCTCACGCCTCTTCAAAACAATTTCCGGATGTTCTTGCTTTTGGTATTATCATCTCAAATATGAGACCATCGAAGGCTATTAGTGTTACACATATCGCACCTCGGCTGGAAGCGTGGCACAAGTAAAAAAAAAGTTTTTTTTTGGGGGGGGGGGAATTGAGATTAAAGTTGCATTTTTTTCTATCTCAATCTATTGTAGGGGAGCCAAATAAACCCATATCGTGAATAGTCAAAACAGTTTTTGCACTTGAAAAGCTCAGCAAAGTAAGCCACAAATGTTCTCTTAACTTTAAACTCATTTTCCCAAAAAAGTGGTTTGAGTTGTGCCACTGTTGCGGAGATGCGATATACCCATTCTTAACAATAGGTTTTTCACACTAAAGGTCTCCATATTCAATTTAACATCTCAAGAAAGCAAACATGAAATAGATGCCTGCTTTCTGAAGAAAAGTAGGAGGAGCTAGTATTACACATGTTGTTTCCAAATGCTACTTTTCTGTTTGCTTTACAGAAGAAGAAAAAAACTTTTCCTTTAGTTTTCACTTCAGTTTAGAAAATTTGTAACTGTCAATTGCACTTGACAAAAATTGTTTAAACAAATTAGGAAGACTTCCAGCAACATACAAATATATAACAGCATCAGAATTTTCTCTTTATTGAGAAAGACAACCTTTTGTGTCAATCACACATACTGATGATGTTTATGTCGAGATACAACAGGCAGTCATTGAAATCTTCAAAACTGAAGAATAAGTCCTCTCCACCCCCTCCCCCTCTTTCTCTTTTGTTATGTATTTCACTCACAGCATTTCAGAAAATGTTTCATATCAAAACCACCGAGAATTAAACCCTCTTCTCTTCGTATTATTATTCGTGCCATTACTCTGCATGTGCAAAAAAAAATGAACAGCTGTTGCATTTCACACAATGCAAATGCAATGTAAAATTCCTCTTTCTCTCTCTCTCTCTCTCTGTCCATGTAATTACTTGATAAATATTTCAAATATAAACATCCTCCTAAATTAACATATTTTTTTAATGTGTTTGTCCATAGCTTAATTGCGAAAAGAGTGATGACGTGTAATGAAATTAAAAAAAAACATGGTAGTAGTTAATATTTATTAAAAATAGACGTGCCAAAAATATAATGTGACCAAGTGCATCTTTGGCTTTTTAATGTCCAGAAACACACACACAAGCTGGAGAAAAATTAATAAAAGTGAATTTGGTGATAAATTCTGGACAATTTGGTACACTGACCCGAAAAAAAATTTAAGAGACAGTAATTAGACCTTGTTTTCAAAAAAAGTGACATGAATGACGATTGCCTTGCTAATGCTTATTATAAGCTTAGAAAAACCACTTTTCATCAAATATTAATTTATCTCAATTCGTTGTATCACATTTCAACGCTTACGAAGAGGAGAAAAAAGCCACGATTGCAGCCATAACCGTACAACTTTTGGTTCCTTCATTTTTCCGCTAGGAACCAGCTAGCCAGCTGCACGTGTTATCATGGCGTTTTTCTCCTTTTTTGAGCGTTCAAATGGAAATACCAATAAATTGTGAAATTAGGCTAATTTGTGTTTTCTTAACCAAGAGAGATGTTTTTATTGTAATTAAGACGTTAAAAACATTTTTAAAAGTGATTTTTATAAGACGAGAATAAGCATTAGCAACTCAAGCACCATCTATGTCACTTTTCTGAAAACAAGGTCTAATTATAAGTCCTTAAAGAAGTATACGAAAACTTTACACACGCACACAACAGCAACATACACATACCACACTCATGTCAAAACGGCAGACTTGTGTGCGTAGAATATCGTCAATTAACCAGTCACAAGGTTTGTCATTGTAGAATATGAGCAGGAAATTGATGATGTTCGGTAGATCTGTGCTCTTCACCATTTTACCTGAAAACCAATTAATACGGTGCCAACCGTCAAAACAACAAAAACAATGCTTATTTTTCTTAGATGGTTGGGATTAATTAATCAGACTTTTAAGATTTCGTTTCTCCTACTCTAAAATTCCTTTCTCTCCTTTACTCGACAAAGTTCAAAATAAAAAGCTTTTCGCAAAATCGATAATTGTGAGAAAACATTCAAAAAATGTTCCTCGAAGTCATAATCTGAATGGCATTTTGTTGGCAACAATACAAACAGCAGCAGCAACAACAGCAGTAGAGAGTAGCAGCAGCAGCAGTAGTAGTAGTAGTAGTAGTAGTAGTAGGAATTAAATGACAAAATATAAAAATATTTTATCATGTTTAAAGCAAGTGTGATTCTTTGTAGTATATATTGAAGGCAAAATAATAGACCAATCACAAGAAAGTTTAAAAGTCGGACAAAAATGGACATACCACATCTTTGTCTAGACTACACACTTTAGTCTGTATCAAATGATCCAATAGCCAATCAACAGGCTTGTCATTGTGAAACATTATAAAAAACTGAACCAACATTGGCAGTTGAACACATTTAAACATCTTTCCTAAAAGAGATATAAAGATGGACAGTGGTCAAGCACTACATATGATTTATCATCGAAGGACCAACTCGTTTTATTATCAACTCTCGAAATCATTCGAGGGTCAAAACTGAAATAAAAAGATCAAAGCTGCTATAAAAAAGCACTCACTATAGCACAAAATGAACAATTATTGACCAAAACACACAATATGGCACTTTCTAGCACATATTTTTAAAATATTCAAGGTCTAAAGCAAAATTTGCAGCATTTAAAAAGTGTAAAAGCCTCTCGAACACATTGATTATTCTGTCTTTCCGCAGCAAAATGAAGAGTAATTTGAAACTTACAAACTAGAAGGATAGGCTCAATCACTTAAGGGTATTTTTATGTTGCTATCTTTAAAAATAAACTTTTTCTTAGTCAGTTTGAAAATGATCCAAGCAGATAATTTTTTTTAAAAAAATGTTATCTATAAAAAGTTTATTTTGAAAGACATCCACATTATGAAAACAACCATTAATGTAATGATTCCGCTACCCGTTCTAGTTTCTAAGACAATTTCAATTTCTCCTTAATGTTGCTCCTGAAACGCAGAACCATCTGTTCATAAATCCATCCTAATCGAAAATTTGAAGGCTAAATCAAAAACAATAATAAAACAACAACAAATAATAAATATAATAACAATAAGGAATTGATTCTTCATAAAATTGTGACCTTTATATTACTGTATAATAAATAATAATAATAATAATAATAATAATAGATGCGTACTCACCAATGAAACCTAATTGGCAAAAATCCAATATAAACCAATCGTGTTTTTCACTGATCTTCTGCAATGCAAACTTTTTCATTGTACTCAAGTAACCCTGTTTTGTTAAAATGTCATCCTCGAGCTACAAACAAACAAAAAAAAAATAACAAGAAAAACCAAAAAGTCACTTCTTTCATTCCGTACCAAAAAAAACCACACTAAGAGACACCTCGAAAAAATATCTAACTCTGCTCATTGGAAGTGAAATTTAGAACCACATATTAACTAGAAAAGTAAAGATAAATCATGTAAAAAAAATTCACTGTACAATATCTTTCAAATTAAACGTTTGGAGTTCGAAAATTATATTACTCACATTAATTATTCAATTTTTAAAAGTTAAAAGTTTTAGAAAATTTCATAAAATATTTAAATTTTGAACGATATCATTAATTGCAAAAACTACTTTACTATGATATCCTTTTATCCTTTCTAGTTTCTTAAACTATAAACACTAACAGCTTTGGCACACGAACCACTTTTTAGTGGTCGAGTTCGACTACAAAATGGCGTCTTTTCATACCAATGCATTGCAACCATTGTGATAACATTTTGTAGTCAAACTCAACCACTAAAAAATGGTCCATGTGCAACGGCCTCAGGCTCAGGATGCAAGAAACTGAATATTCAACTGAAACTCTTTTCAGAGGGCTCAAAGTTGAAGTTCACGTGTCACTTATTGACTTTGGGGAAGGGGGGCTACATTTTTTTTAATAATAAACTTCCGATGAGCATTCTAAAACAAATAAAAAGCATTATTAATAATATTATTTACCTGTATGTAAAATGTTCCTTTTGCTTGAGCATACATCATTAAAAATGCAAAATCAAGATTCTGTTTAGTCCTCCATCTTATTTTTTTTAATAAAAAGAAAGAAAGACGAAAATAAACAAAAATTTAGATGAAAATAAATTTAATGAAATTTGAAAACAACGAAAGAATTTAAGAGAAAAAACAAATGAACTCTCAAAACGAACTTGACTCGATCTTTGGAATCTCCAAGTGTCAGTCTTAAAGTGTCAAAATCAGGATAAAATCCTGCGGGAGGAGCGACAACTTCCAACAAACCAGTTGCTATGTGTTCCTGAAACCTAAAATTTAGTAAAATTCAAAAACAAACATAAATAAATCACTTCTGTCCGATCCAAATGAAGCTGACAAACGTGCAATAACATGAGTTCGAGACAAAAAAAAACAAATAAAATGCCAGAAAAAGCAGATTTTGTAAACAAAACAAACCTGAAACAACTGTCAGAAATACTGAAGACAAAACCACAACACATTTGTGTGACACAACACAAACAAAATTGGGTTTTGTTTTTGTTTCTATAGCTGTCCTACGTAAACTACGCAACTTTTTTATTGTTTAATATTAACTATTTACACTACACAGACAAGAGTTGACAAAATGTTGCATAATATCGAAACAAAACAAAAACCTTTTGATGTTTACCGACATGCGGTGGGACATGGAAATAGTTTGCAAAATTGCAGACCAAAACGAAACACAAAAGTCGCAGAAATATTTTAGAATTGTCGCCAATTTGTCTCGAAACACTGTTTTGTTTGCATTTTGTCAGCTTGATGTAGAATTGGGGCAATTATAATTGAAACAAATTTGGAATATTCTCAAAGAAAGATTTCAGATTTCATTACCAAAGGATTAAGTACTACTTTAAAAATTAAGATATAATCAATTTTGGATGTGGGGTGATGATCGAGGGTGGCGGAAAATTTAACAGGTTGGAATTAATTTGTGAAAAACAAGGTTTATTTATGCTTCTAAATTAAAAATTAGCAACAATTTCGCTAATTTGAAGAAAAGAGGTTGTGGGGATTTTTAATTTGAAAAAAAGAGACGAAAATTCCGCCCCAATTTTTGCTGTTTTAATCTGTTTGAGTGTGAATTTAACCACCTGGATCAGCTCAGAGGGGGAAGAAAAAAAGGATGAGAGTATTTAAATCAGTACTAAAAATAAAATTAATCTCATTATGTCACACAGACAAAATTAAATCTATTGGGAGGGGATTTTGTACTTTTAATTTGAAATATAGTTGTTTTTGTCACACCCTAAGAGCCTTTTCACACGAATCACATTTAGCGGTCGAGTTCGACTGCAAAATGTAGTCGGCTTGGCGTCAAAACTGACCATTCGTTCACTCAATAATACTAGGACCACTTTCTAACCACTGCAGTCGGCTCGAAATTGTCAGTTCTGACGACAAGCCGACTACATTTTACAGTCGAACTCGGCCACTCAAAAGTGGTTCGTGTCTAAATAAATGGTCTTAAGTTTGTTGCAACAAACGATTCGTTAAGGTAGTTTTAAAATGCAAATGCTTCTCGAACTCTTGATTATTCTGTCATTCAGGTGCAAAATAAAGAAAAACTTGAATGTGTTTTAAAAACTAGAAAGGGTAGCTCAATCACTTAATGATAAATTTCATGTTGCGTATCTTTCAAAATAAGCTTTTTATATAAGTTTGAAGAAAAAAATGACCCAACTTTTTAAGTAGATGACATTTTAAATTTTGTGTCTATAAAAAGTTTATTTTGAAAGATATCAACAAGAAAAGTAACTCTCTTAAATGATTGAGTTTAACCTTCTAGTTTTTAAAACACTTTATAGTTTTTCTTAATCTTGCTCTTCTGAAAGACTAGAAAGAAGAATAATCAAGAAATCGAAAGTAGTAAAGAATTGTTTCCTAAAAAAAAAGTGGTAGCAAAATTAAACGCCACGATAACTTATTATTATCCAGATAAAAACGACAAAATAATGAAAAGTAGTTATTCTAATTGTCGTGAGGTGGCGCAAAACAAAACTAATTAATATAAATACCCCCCCCCCCCCCCATTTTGACTACTTTTTGTTGAGTTTAACAGCAAATTGGGAACAAAATAAACACACCCAGATAATTACAAAACACACACACGGAACAAAATTACTTAATTTTCGTTAAAACAGTAAAAAAAAACCTTAAAGCATTTAAAAGAAAATAAATAATGTGAGGAGAAAAAGGAAGAAAGCGTTTATATATGCAAATTAAGCTGTTTTTCGAATCATTAGAGCTTCAATTAGTTTCTGTTCAATTAGAAAACAAACAAAAAACTTACAAATTAAAAAAACAGTTTAATTTTGAATAGATTTTCAAATACAATTATTTGAACGCCAATTATCCGAATCATTATTTTTATTTATTTATTTTTAAGTACAATGAAAACCAAAATTAGATGTTCGCGAACCACTCGGGAACTGTTCGAGAGCTGCTCGCGAGCATAATGTATACACCAACAAATTAGCGTGTTTGCGTTCTCATGGCGAACAACTCTCGAGATGTTGTTTGTTAGTTCGTCAAGAGTTCGCGTTTTATTAAAGATGGCACGACAAGCTCACTCACGTCTAGACCGGATTCTCTGTTTGGCAGATGTTAGAAAACGAACAATTCGATGTACCGCCTAAAGAGCGAACTTTGTACCGGTTCGCGAACAGCTCGTACTGTTCGCGAGCTCTCGTCTAAACCGGGTTCCGTTTCTGTTCGCGAACTGTTCTACAACGGCTTGCGAGCTTAGTCTGTACGCGGCTTAAGATGATTTATGAACAGCTGATTTTCGAACAAATTAAAAGAAACTAGAAATTGTTTTAGAAACTAGAAAGATAGCTCAGCACAAACTTAAGTGTATTTTCATGTTGATATCTTTCAAAATAAACTTACAGCAGTATATCGTAGGCTAAGCTTAAAATCGAATCAGTTTCAAACTTACATAAAAAGCTTATTTTGACAGATATCCATCTACATTGAAAATACGCTTAAATGAGTGAACTTTCAACTATATGCCTTTCTAGTTATTAATTTAAAAGTTTTTTTTAGTTTTTACTATTAGTGTTATAGTAATATTGTTTTTTGTTTTTAGTTCTAAAAATGTTTTACTTTTCCATAATCCAACTATCCTAAATTTCGAATAATCATCACCACCAATTAAATAACAAATTAATTCGGATAATTGGCGTTCTAATTACTGTCATAATTTTACTTGTTATTACTTACTGTTTTTGTATTTCTTTTGCTTGACTGTGAACGTAATTTGGCTCAGTCTGTAATAAGACAACAATAACAATAATTAAAACCTACTTTATTTATTTTTATATAAATTTTGACAGAAATCACAGAAAAGAAGAAAAAAAAACAATCATTCATCATCATCATCATCATCATCATCATCATCATTCATTCATTCATTCATCTAATCTTTAAATTCTTAAATATGACAATGACATGTAAGGCAATTGTTGAAGCAAAGTTTTTAAAACTTCATTTTTCTTTCTCTATATATACCGTAATTATTATAGCCTACATTAATGAGTCAAAATGTTAATTTACATTTTTCACTTCAAAAAGTCACAACATTTTTTATCTTAGAAAAGAGGATCATTAAAAAAAAAGTCATTTTTCTATGTTCAAACTTCTTAAGAAGAGAATTACTTTTCATCAGATTTTTCTTTCTAATTTAGTCTTTTTTTTCTATAATATTATATATTTCAACTTCTATTGTCATCATCAATTCAAGCTGTGTACATACACGTGTTGTGTCTATGGCTTATAGGTGGTAGTGGTGGTGGTGGTCCTCTCCTATTTCCTACTCTTTTGGTAACAAACGTCAATTGTTATGTGGTGACAAAACCGGAAATTTAATTTCCATACAAAAGAAGAGAGAGAAATAACAAAAGACAGAAAAGAACACCATACATTTTTACTAATTAGCTTTCCTTTTAATTATACCTTTGGTAATTCGTATGCTAATTGAATATGCTATTGTTGTTCAGTTAATGAAAGGCACGTGACATTATATATTAAAGATGGAAAGAGAGAGAGAGGGTAAGGGTGATTCTCTACGTGTAGATTAATTTTCAGAATTAATTTACTCTTTCTCTCTCTCTCTCTCTCTCTCTTACTCTCAATTAGTTGCTATGCTTTAACTAGACACATTTCTATGATGGTATTCAGATAGTTTAACATTTTTAATAAAATTGCATCAGCACTAATATCCAGGTGTATAAAATTTAATGGATGTAAACATTTTTTTTTTAAAAAAAGAAACTTATAAATGAGAATTTTTTTTAAAAAAAAAGTTTCTTAGAAACTAGAATAGACGAGATTTTGAATTTAAAAAAATGACTCTGCAAGTAGCCAAGAAAGCCTGTGGTAGAGGGACAAATGTTCAATGGCGGCATGTGAAATGCATAGTCAAAACTCAAAAGATGTCAAAACCCAATAACAATTACAATAGCATCTCATCGTGTTTTGAGCTAGAAGGCGTTGACCCCAATGTGTTGATAACCACTGGAGGTTACAAGTCTTTTAACCTTTGTCTCAAAAACTGTTTCGAACGGTACTATACTGTAGTTATCCAACCACCACAAGTAACAATCATCGGGGCACAAAATACTACGGTATTTTGGTAGTTGTACTGAACCTTCAGGTTAAAACTACAAGTGCAGAAAACGCTAACTGAATAACGTGACTAAACAAGAATTTCTCTAATTTAAATAACTATATTCTATTTATTTGACAGAACGTATGCAGAAAAAGTCGGTTTATTCTGCACGTGTGTCATCCTAGCCTAACAGGTTTCTAAGCTCAATATTCGGATATAAAAACAACAACAGCTAATTTCCTTTAGAAATCTGAGCAAAACAGGTTGTGTTGTCTGAAAAGCTAGTTTTTTTTTTCTACTCCATAGACACACTAAGAAAAGTTGCAAATTACAAACCAGTCCGATTCAGTGGAGCAAAACAAACTGAGACAAACTGAAGAAAATTGAGAAAAAAAAGGTCTTTATTTACAGAAAAGAAAGTTGAGAAAGGACAGAATGAAAAAGATGAATTGTAATCTTATTTTTCATCTTCTTCAAAACAAGATAGATATGTTATGTATATATATACGAAAATATATACAGTAAACTTATAAAGCAGACGGAGAAAAAAATCGCAGGAGAAAAAAAATCGCAGCAGCAGAAACAGCAGCATTCAAGCGCAAATCAATGGAAAATTCAACACTTTTTGTTCAAACTTCGTTCAAATAACATACATCATCATCAGAAACACAACCAGAAATGTAAAACAAAAAAAAATATCTCACATTTCAATTGATGATGATATCATGTAATATTGAATTTATGTTTGTATTTGAATACATTAGAATTAATACGAGTTATCAACAATATTCGTTAATTTAATACTGAACTTGTAAAGTTTTAATTAGAATTTGATATTCATGCTCCGAATGTTATCACTTTCAATTTCTCTTGTCCTCAAAATGAACATTTACAATTGAATGTAGAAGGATAATGAATAGAAAGCTTTTTTTTTCCTCATTAAATAGATCCGAATGATAAACAATGAAAGAAGTGAAGCGAAAATAAAAAGTAAACAATAAACAACGAAACGGACAGACAATAATATGGACACAAGACTGACCACAACCATATACAACTCATTTCATTTATAGATATACAAAACCAATTACAAGTTGAATATAAATCTACGAAGAACAAATGCAATTTGTTGCCTTTGCACTTTACAATGAAATGTTGTTTTTTATTTTAAAAAAAAAACCTTCAGTAAAATTGGATTACAGATATAGGCTTAAAATGAAAACAGTGAAGATACAGAAATCCTTAAACCTGTCTGCTTTTCATTAGCATGGGGAATGCATCCTACATTTCTATTCCCGCTCATCCGGTTCACACGTGCAATGATTTTTTTTTGTCATGATCATTTCTACAGAAACACCACAACCACGCCCACTCCGAATTGGCTTAACTTTTGAAGCGCCCGTATTGCACTCAGGAAATGAGACAAGTCTTGTCTTGCAGACGTCACTGGAAATGTATTGCATCCTACATTTCCATTTCCGGCTCCTCCCATTCACGCGCAATCATTTTTCGAAGTTGAATTCTCTCGCGAGCATGTACAAAAAACATGACATGACGACTATAGGACGCCCTTCCAGTTAAAAGTTGAAATTTAGTGAAATATGGCTATACTATTTCATATACTATTCTAGTTTTCAACAAAAATATTTCCTAGTAAAATTTCAAACAAATCTTTCAAAACTCAAACAGGCGTTTTAAACTTTACTTATTTAAATAAAGAAATCAAATGCGAATTTATATGATAAAAGTTTAGACATATTTTTTTTGAAGACTGTAGCAATTTGCAGGACTTATTAATTTTTAATCATTTTGATTCAAGAAAACCTTCTTGAAAGAAAGAAAATCTTTAAATATTTCAGGAAATCCTTGAAAACCCCTTAAAGAAACTTTTAGTGTCTCGTAAAAGGTTTCTCTCCTCCTCCTCCGCTACTGTAATTTCATTTCAATAATTCACGATGGTTTGTGGTGCTGGTGGTGGTGGTGCTGCCCTTATATTTCAACCTTAAATAAGATTAAGTTATGAAATTAAAGATTCAAACAAATCTAAAAACAAGAGAGCTGATTTACCACCCCTTAAGGGTTAAGGGTGAGTGCTCAAAAGAAATCACTCAAATGCTAATAGACAAACTAAAATTACAAAGTTAAGTAACAAAAGAAGCCTCAAATTAAATCATAAATTAATGGAGATTTAATCTTCTAAAGCTCAACCGACAGTTAAACCATATGTAAATTTCAAAATTACATAATGTAAAAAGAGAGAGAGACCAACACAAATTAAATATTGATTTTATATCCTAAACATTAAATAAATTATTCAATATATATAAAAGCATTTACGAATACTACCCATAAAAACAACATGTAACATAAAACGATTACATTTTAGTAATTACTGATTATTATCTTCAAAGCTAACAGACATTCATTAATGTCAATTAAATAAAATTAGTTATAAAAAAAAATGTGACTGTTTGCAGTGATTGCCAACCACAAGGGGCCAGAGAGAAAAAAAAATCTTTCAAATCGAAAAATATTTTTGAAGCAAAAAAAAAAAAATAAATTACATTTTTCTCACTCATCCTCTAGATACTCATAAAAACGGGAACTTTTCTTATATATAAAAAAAATTCAGCCAAAATTGCATAAACCATACATATATATATTTTTGGTATCATGAAAATTTGATTGACAGGCAATGAACTTCCGTTTCAACGGGAGGTCGTGTCTTTTTATGACAAGAATACACAAATGGCTCTCTCGCTCTCTTCATATGTTTCCGGTCGTTTTTTCTTCATCATTTTTTTTTACTATATATAATATATAAAAAAAACCTGGTTCCTATTGTGTCATTTTTTGTTTGTTTGTTATTTTTAAAATATATTCATGTTTTTTTTTAAAAAAAAAACCCTCATATTAAAGAATATCTGTGTTTTATTGAACACCGTCATCAATCGTGATTTACTTCTTCTGCTTCTTGTTTCGATTTTTCATTTTCATTCCAGCCCCCTAAAAAATAAGATATTGGACCAGTGTGTCTCATTTTATGTTTAAATTTTTAATATTAAATCTAAAACCCTAGAAATTGATGTTTTCAGTATGTTTATGGTTGAATATTTTACTGTATACATCAAAAAACCTTTTTCCCAGTTAAGGTTTTATAAACCAGAAAAAAAAGGTTTCTAGCAAGAAGATAACTACGAACGTAATTTGATACGTATTTAAAAATTTAAGACTTAAAATGTCTTATCTAAATAAGTGTAACTTGACTGTAGAAATGGAATAAAAAAAAGCCCTTTTCGCAAATTGATTTAAATTTTAATATGTACACATGAGCCATAGAGAAAGATAAAACTACTTTAAAATTCTTTTCCTTTATAATTCACATATAATTTAAAGAAGAAAAAGAAACAAGTTTCTTAATATCGTAATTTTCTTCGTATTCAAAATATCATTAAGGATTTCACGTTATGATGTTTAACACCTTTACAAGAAAGTGAGTCAACCATTAAATTATATATCCTTTAGGTAATGTACCGCACTTAACAACCAAATTGTAGATTTGTAGAAAAAAAATTTTACTGTACATTTTGCACACAAAATGCATTATGTAGCAATACTTATTCACTTTCTATGCAAATTAGCCGTTTTTTTCTTACTGTTTGAAACAAAAAATAAAAAGTTTACTAAATTCACTTAGAAACTAATTCGTATAATTGCAGAATTTCAAAATAAAAGTAACTTTTCTCTAGAGTGTCATTTTTTAAAAATATTTTCATGAAGTGGTTATTCTATTATTCCTATTTAATAATGCTAAATTTCTCTCATTAATATCGCAAAATTATGTTCCGAAATAGACATTAAAAAGTTTAACACAAAAAAAAAATGCTAAACATAAGCAACCGAAAAAAAAATGACGAAATGTTGGTTGTTTTTGGCTGGTGGTGTAGCAACAAAATGCAATTTGTGAACAAGCAACCATAAAACCACTTAATGTATTCAAATTTAGAAAATAAGTTTAAACGGCTAAATATAAAATATCAGGTGTATAATGTAAAGGGAACTCCTAAAGTTACATTACAGAAATAATTCAGTTTAATGTTAGAAACTGCAACAATAGAAAAAAATGTAATAAAAATTACTTTCATAGACAATAAAAAAAATGATTAAAATTGCAAATAATTTAAATATATTCACCTAATTATTCTAGTTTCCAACATAATTTGAATTGTTTAAGAAAGTTGCCTCTAAACAAATTTCATTTGCATTATAAATAAGGCAACAAAAAATATTCTTTCGATTAAAAAGTTTCGTTTAGAGGTTAGAGTTCTCTTAAGAGTTTATCATCATTGAACCAAGAGTTTTTCCCTAGACTTTTTAGCCTCTAAACAGTCATTTTGATTAGAAAAAAAAATCAATATTTTTCGCCTTAAGATGGTTTATGAACAGCCGATTTTTGAACTATGATTATTCTGTCTTTCAACAAAGCAAAATTAACAGAAATTGAAAATGTTTAGAAACTAAAAAAATAGATTGATCACTTTTGAATACTTTCAATATTGATATCTTTCAAAATAAACTTTATTTTTAACAGACAGGAAAAGCTCATTTTGAAAGATGGCAACATTGAAAGTATCCTTAAGTGATTAATCTACTTTCTAGTTTCTAAAAACACCTTCAATTTAACTTTATTATACTTTTCTGAAAGACAGAATTAATCAATCAAAGTTCGAGTGGCGTTTATATACTTAAAAATCACCATAATTATGAATTTATGAAAATCTTCTTCTCAAATGCTAATAATTTACATTGTTAATAAATTTTATCATTTTGGCAAAAACCAAACTATCACTTATAAAGAGAATTGAATGACTTTTATTTTGATGTTATTTTCTATCACTTTAGCCGTTATTAGGTTAGAAGATATGAATTTTTGAAAATATTTACAGGCCCACCTAGTAGGCCTATATATACACAAAATTTAGTATTTCTCCTTATCTTTATAAGCTTATAAAGAAGAATGGACAATGATGACGACAAGAATAACAAACGAAACAAGAAGGCAGATGGTCAAAGAAACCAAATTTGACTCAAATCCCATCTGTTATTTATACACAGACTTTAGCCAATTCCATCATCGAGACATTGTCAAAATGTAAAAAATTGACCAATTTCATCATCAAGACATTGTCAAAATGTAAAAAAAATGGGCAGAAAGAAAAGACAGAAAGAAAAAAATATTGACATTTTTTAAAAAAATCGATCCTCAAAATACTTTAAATCAAAATGCGTGCTTGTGTATATTGGATGACCAACGTAAGAAAATAAAAAGCCTCCACGCCCCCCCCCCCCCCCACACACACACACACACACACACAAGCGAATTTCAATACAAAATTGAGAGATGAAATTTGCTGAAGAAAAAAAAAAAAGAAACCTATGTAAATAGCTTTGAGTCTAAAAACCTGGTTTAAAAACGTTTAAAAAAGAAATCATGGATGAAATTCTAGTCGCTTCAAGCAATTGACGCCAAACTTAAATAAATTTTTCCATCAATAAGCAATACCACCACACATAATTTGGAAATACTTGACGTCACACAATGCAATAATCACATTTTTGTGTTTGCAAAAATGATAACAGGTCATGTACATACATATATATATACATCCATTAAAAGTCTATGTAAACCTCATATAAAATCCAACTAAAAAAATCCTTCTTTTCAAAAAATGGAAAAATAAGAAGACGGTTTTTTTAAGAATACAACAGAACAAATAAGAAAAATAGTTTTTTCTTCGAGTCCGGTTTTATAATATTTAAATCCCCAAAGTGAATATGGACATATATAAGAGAGCTATTTAGTATTCAAAAACAGAATAGAAAAAAATGCATCTTAGTATAAAATACGAAATGCACTTTTTTTTTCTTCAGTAGAAAACGTCTAAAGTAGACAGATGCATCCGAAGCAGCTATAAATGAATTCAGGTGTGCAAAACGACGACGATCAATTAAGGTTTATAGAAATAATGACACACACACAAGAGAGAAGGAAAGAAAAAAAACATTTCAATTTTTTTCAGTAATTGAATTTGATGTCACGTTCCCAAGCTGTCACATTAAATGCAAATGTTTATAGAAAAACATAATTATAATAAGTAGATAGTGGGATGATGAGGAGGAGGATTAGGAGGAGGGAAAAGAGCCCCTTTTACCCACACATGGTTCTCTTTATACAGGTTAGGGTAAAACGGCCATCTTTGTTTGTTGTCATGTGACAGCTGATTACATAGAAAAATGTATGCAAAAAAAAAAAAAGAACGCACAAAAAAGTTTTTCGAATACAAAATCTGAAAGAATGTCATCGTGAAATGCCGACTATAAACGTAGAGTAGCATATTTTAACCAACAAAAAAATAAGATAACTACATAAGAGTAGTAAGTCAGTCATGCAATTTGCACAAAACGAAAATGAAAAAGGTTTTGTTACAATTGCCATGGTTTCATCGATTTGTTTCAGTAGGAGTTTTGTTGTACGTTTCAATCGTTGTTCCCAATTATACTAAGTTATGAGTCTACCTGGTGCTTAAAATGTTACAGAAAATCAGTGACGTGATGAGAGAGGATTCCTCCCTGTCATAGATGATATGACAGCAAGGGCCCGCAATAGATTAATATACACAGAAGGGAAACTCGGTCATTAATTAGCGCCAGAATTTCTTCTGCGCATATACCTACTTTCAAAATGGCAGCTCCGTAAAAGACAGGCAATTAGAAATCGAGACAAACAGAAGTTAACTACGCCCTTTTTATGACGACCGGCAACTTCTAATTGGCTTGTTGTGTGGTTCGACGTGGAAAAGGGCGGAGCATGTGACGTCAGACTACATAAACCCAACCAATTAGAAGTTGCCGGTCGTCATAAAAAGGGCGGAGCCAACTTATGTTCGTCTTGATTTCTAAATGCCTGTCGTAGAAGTGGTTTAAGTAACTGAATTAAAATGAAAAGACTTCCTTTTTAACTGCCTGTCACAACAGCATCAAAGGTGCGAACAGACTTAAGTTTTCCTTTTGTATAACATGTCATATCAAAACTAACATCCTTCAAGGCAATTTTGACATCACTTATTTGCTGTAATATGTTCAGCATCCTAAGATAATTACTTAACCAGAGCATAAATGATGTAAATGTATGGAAACTCAATTACACATTCTAGGAAAACTAGATTGGATTCGATTTTTATGATTTTCTTGAGTTTTCTGAGACTTTTTTTCTCTACATTTTCTTTTTCAGGTCAAAACCTTTGATTTGTTATGCACAGTAGTACTGTTAGGCCTACAGTATATTCAAACGAAGAATGTTTGTATACAATTCTCCATTTGTTTATTAATATAGAACATAATTCAATGCATAATTTATTAAATTTATTGGTAAAAATACGATGGTTAGCACAAACTTACTAAATAAAAAAAATTGACAGTTTTGACAGAATTTGGCTTCACACCTTTTATAGCTAAATGACATTCGGGTGTTTAATATGAGGTTTTGTTTCTTTAGGAGATTGACTTTTATTGCACAGTTGTGTTCTATATTGATACTAAATCACTTCTGAATGAAACAAAAAGTGTCAATTGTAGCCTCAAACACAATTTCAAACCATAGAATGGTTTTGACTTGTATTATTTTAGTATTCATACAATGCTTTCGTTTTATAGCATGTATAATCCGAGGATTAATGATGCGAAGAACAAAGGAAAGATACCCAAAATAAGAACAATGTAACACTGTCATTTATGTTGTACTAACTTTCTTCCACCTGAAATCAATAAACTTATCAACAAAAAAAACCTGTCAACTTGGTTTTTGTCTTTTTTTATTTCCCCTTTAAAAAAATATGAATTCATTACATATCAAAAGGGTGGCTACAGACGATCAATTCTGGCTTGTCAGAACCAGGTTTTCTTAAATCCTAGATTGTCACAGTTCAAAATCACCATAGACGTTCACAAACCCATTCCTGTAATTTTCATTTGGTGTTCTTTTGAAATTGTTATTTGGGCAGAATCTATTTTTTTTACCTGTTAAGCTAATTACTAGGGTTCGGATTTGTATGCAATAAAAATATAAAAGTGTATGTCAATTATATTACGGTATAAACAAATGTTACATTTTTGTCAGCACAAATTTTATTTCAATTTAAGAGGGCTCCATAGAAAAATACTTGTGTAAACTGCAAGGTAGATGGCGCCTGCAACCTCCATTAGGTGACAAACTACACTCGCCAATTAGTTGAATTAAAATGCAGCCTTTTAGCTCTAAAAGCGTCCAAAACAACCTTAAATTATCAGCACGTTAACAAGCTTATACCCAGAACATAATTAAAGTGAAGCGAGCACGTGTAGAAATAGCGACGCAACTTAAAAGTTTGCCACGTGAAAAAAATGGAAGGTGATTCATAATTGAAGAATTGCAGTACATTTATACAGAGGAGGGCTAGTGGCGCCATCTAACGCTTCAGCGGACAAAAGTTAAAACTGCAATTAAAAATTAAAAAGGAATGTATTTTCTTCATTTCTCTTTTCTCATTTGAGAAAAAGCAGGCATTTTAAAATTTTAATTGCAATTTAAATTTGAAATAAAAATTGTATTTAAAAAAACCACAACGACTTACAGTAGTTTACAAGCCAATATAATAAAGATATAATTAACTAATAATTTTCTAAAAGAAATGACGTCACTTACCTCAGCAATGAAGACAATGATAACACAATCATCTCGTTCTTCCTGACTCATATTCTCGATGAGATTTTGCAAAGTGGTCATCAAGTAACTTTGAATGTCTCGTTTAACAGTAGGAACACCGAGCACCATAGAAACTAATTAATTAGACACAAAAAAAAAGCAACCAACATAAAGATGATGAAGACACATTTTATCGGAAAAGATGATGACATATGGAAGGAAGATTAACTAACAACAGCTGCCGTAAGGAAGGGGGTCGTATTCTTTCTTAATGATTCCTTTAATTAAGTCAAAGGTGGTGCTCAAACTCATCAACATTTATTAGGATGTTTCAAGTAAAAAAAAGTTGATGCATTTAGCTCTAGCTTTGACTTTAGCAATCATTAAGAAAAAACAATATTTAGCTCAAAGCTAGTCATAAACGATGAGATGCAATCTGCAGACAATGTCTGTCCTTAAAATGAATGCCAACTCCGATATACTATGAGACGATAGCTTTTAGCTAAATATTTCTTCGTCTCTTCCTTAATGGTTGCTTATTAAGTCAAAGGTGATACTAAAACTCATGAACCGTTCAAAGAAAGTTGATGAGTTTAGCTCCAGCTTTGACTTAGCAATCATTAAGAGTAGAGATGGGACATTCAAATCCCGCGAATCTTGAAAAATATTCGAGATTCGAAAACTCGAATCTTCACCGCTTTTTTCGTTTTTTGAATCTTTCGAATCCTAATCTGAAAAAACTGTTAATAAAATTTTGGTAAAATTAGTTTTAACTCCATTGACGTCCAATAGAAGCTTTGACTAACAAACTGTTTATTATTAATAATTATAATTTAATATTTAATATTATTTAATTGATTTGTTTCTTCTTAATGAATAATACAGGATTCTTATTATGAAGGATTCGAGAGATTCGAGAACCTTTTAGGATTCGTCCCACCTCTAATTAAGAAAGAGAAAAGAAATATTTAGCTCAAAGCTAGTCATACACTATTATGAGACATAGTCTTCAAACACGGTCTTCCACAGACAAGGCCAGTCATTAAAGTGAACTATGCTTCTTCTGTCTCACAGACCCGTTTCCAAACCCTCAGACACTACGAGATAAACGGTGCAATTCGGTCTGCAGACCGTGTCTCATAGTGTATTTCTGATTTAAGAAGGTTATAATTAAAGATGGACCTCCCACCCAATCAGATACTGGAAGAAAGAAAAAAAAAGAGCAGTGTAAACATTGCAATCCAGCTGAGTTTTTCTTTTTTAATCCAGATCTCAAAAGAAAGAAACTAGAAAAAGCAATCGGAATCAACTTGCACAAATATTGTCTTAATATTGGGGGTCTTTTTTTAGAAGAAAATAACACAAAAGAAATAAAACTACGAAGAAGAAGAAGACAAAAAAAGAAGGAATCAATGAACAGCCGAGAAAAAAAATATCAAGAACGGTTCAGTGAATCTTTAAGCAAAAAAAAAATCCCGTGGTTAATATTGGGTCTCATATTTATAACCCTCTTTTCTAGCCTCTCACCCCCTCTTCCTCCTCTTCTATTTTTTTTGTCTTCACAACCTAAACTATAAAAAAAATAACCAAACAGATATAAAAAGACATCAAAAAATAATAACGATAAAAATCGATTCGCATTTTGTTCAACAAAAAATATTCTATGTTTTTTTTGCACTATTTTTCTTCTTCTCATATCTAGAATAAAAATATGAAAAACTTATTCAAAATTCAAGAGAGAAAAAATTACTAAGATTGCGTGAAAATACGTGAAAAAATAATATTCTTAGTGAAAGGAGAGGCTTGTAACTATCTTAAACAATTCCATTTCAAAACGACGACGAGAGTTGGAGGTAGAGGCTAAAAATATTAGAGGTTGATGCAGAATGCAAGACCAAAATAACATCCTCAAGACTCCACACCACCAGCTTATATTCTTATACCTAGTACACACCTGATAGATTAAACGCATTTAAATAATAAACGTGTTCTACAGAGGCCTGTGAAGGGCAAACAAACAATATGTCATCGAATTCAATTTATTCAGTTAATTAACTTAAATGTAATTTATATAAACTATTGACAAAATATATTGATTTAGTATTTCAATTTAAAAAATATTAATAATAGTCAATTTTTATTTGGTTCATGTCCTTAACTGGATTCCGTAATAATTCACCTATAAACACATTTAATTTGAATTCATTTAACTCATGTGTGTACAAGTAATAATAATACCTTATCTACACCTAAAAAGTTAAATGCATTTAAATATTAAACATATTCTACAGAGCCCTATTAAGGACATATGTCAAATTCAATTTATTCATTTAATATCATCTCCATTTATTGTGTTAATAGAGTGATTCCCAAATGGGGTTCTGTGACGAGAAAGTACGGATTCTGCCAGCTGGTTGATCACTTTCATTGAAATTAACTGTTTACACTGTTTGGTTGATTCAAACGCATTGATCAACATAGGATACCTGTGTAAACTCGCCTTAAGACCTACCGATAATACACAAAAGCGTTGCTAGCCTCCACCTACAACCCTTGTCGGCTGTTTGCAATGAGAATCGTTTGAGATGGAACATTTCGAGGGAAATCTCAACCCTTTTACTCGAAAAAGGGGATGGGAGGGGGGTGGGAGGAGCAACACCAAAACACATCATAAAAAGGTCAGAAAATTTTCACATCAATGTTTTTTTTTGTGTCCACTTCAATTCATAAATTCTTTCACCTCAGAAGGTGAACAAAGGTTTCAAAATCAATGAGGCTTTTGAGAAAATGAAAAACTCTGGTCAAATTTGTTTATATGGAATTGAGAGAAATGGGCTGATGAAAAGTGACGGAGGTCAACACAAAGCCAACTTTTTTTCTTCTAAAATTGAAAAATCATTTCAGAAATAAAAAAAAAGAATCAATAAATCAATAATAAGAAAAATCACAAGTGTTGATATTTAAAGAATAATAAGAAGTGTGGAGAAGAAAAAAAAATCTTACCTCCCGTTCGCCCCCTGGCTAATTTGTAGGCAGGTTGGAGGCCATAAGGATTTCCCAAGAGGTATGGGAGGTAGTGATAGATAGAAGGAAGTTGCAGGTCAAGACTTCCTGTCATGTTTACTAGTAACTGTTGAGTTTCACGCGAAAGGACATCACGTCCTAACCATCCAGATCCATTTCCGGCCATGGCCGCTTTCAGAAAGAAACAGAAATTATTAAAACACTCGGAAATAAAATGAAAACCAAATTGCTGAAAGTTTCTTTTTTTTTTAAAAAAAAAAAAAAAAGGTTTTACATCCTGTTGACAGGCAATCACTGCATACACATACTGAGTTTCCTCTTAAAAATCGTATTCTTAAGATGATTTTCGAACTCTTGATTTATTCAGTCTTTCCCAGAGTCCATTTAAGAGAAACAAGTGTTTTAGAAACTAGAAGGATCGCTCAATCATTTAAGGATATTTTCATCTTTTAAAATAAGCTTTTTATGTCAGTTTGAAAATGACTCAATTTTAAGCAGATGACGCTTAGATATTTTTTTTTAAATTTTTGTCTATTTTGAAAGATATCAACGTGAAAATAGCCTTAAGTGATAGAGCTACCCTTCTAGTTTCTACTTTTTAGTTTCTCTTGATTGAGACATTTTCACTTTTAAGACCACTTTTCGATTGCAAAATGAAGTCGAAGGTGGTTGGGTTGCGGTTGCAATGTATTTTCTATAGAAAGGCTCAAAAGTGGTCGGTTTTGGGCGACAACCTCACTTCATTTTGCAGTCGAAAAGGCTTTAAAAAGTGCTCTGTGCTCTTTTTCAGGAGTTTCAGCACTACCTTTGACTTACAGTAGAAATCATTACGAATACAACCCTTTAACAATAAAATCTTGTGACCCTTTACTAACTTACTATCTAACTAGTTCTAAATTTCCAAATACCCCTTCTTTCCAAGTCAGTAAACCCTAACAAAATCCAGGATCACGTTGAATCTTATAAGCTTCAAGCTTTGTCGTCATATAATGAACCTTCGAATAATAAGAGAGAGAGAGAGAGAGAGAGAGGTATTTCTATAGTAAGAAATAAAAAACCCATTGCCAAAAGGACACTAATCAAATGATGGCCATGATAAAAAAAAAAGCTTTATCCAAAATGTGGTCCTTAAAATGGCAACCAGCTTCTTTTTGTTTGTGTTTGTCTTCACTAACGCCGCCCATTTCCAGCTTTTATTTTTTTATTATGGCTCTTCAATTAGCTGCACAGAAAAAAGAAACCTGCAACTTTTGAAATTGTCTCTTTGTCATTTTTAACTCATAATCCATTGTGATTCATCTACTAAAACATGTAAGGCTATTAAGGAATGGTTTACACATGCAACAAATAATTCGACTGAAAAAGGAGTAAGTGTATGCAGAAAAAAACGATGAAATATTTTCTTCTTGCAACGCAGAATTACATCTTATCAGCCAATAGGAATGCGTCTTTCAAATGCGTCATTCTTTATGGCCTCTATCTCTCTCTCTTCCTATTTGTTTTCTCTCTTGCTTTCCATAAACTCAAAAACTGTTTTTGAAATATTTTCTATTATAACGTGTATAAATCCGTTGAACGCAAAGAAAAGCAGAAATATAGCTGAATCTATTAAAAAAAATTCTTATTTTTTTGCGCATGTGTGATCCTGGCATAACTCTTAGCTAAGAATAAGAAGGTTGGATATATCTTGCTTTTATAATCTATTTTTAAAAGAAGTTGTATACAAAAGCAACAAATCTTAGCTTAAAAGTGTATATATGAAAGCAATATAACGTTTAGAGAAAGAGATAGAAAAATATAGAAAAAATATAGAAAGAGAGAGAGCTTTTTGTAATAGAGAGAAAGAGAAAAGAGAGAGAGATAGGGTAGTAGTAGTACATGAACATCTTATAAAAGCATATTTTCCTTCTTTGTTACCAGTTTTGTTTGTATATCGAGTTACTTTTCAGGATTTTCTTTTTTCATTCCAAGAAGAAAAATAGTAAAAAATGAGAGAGAGAACGAGAGTGAGAGAGATAGATATAGAACGAGAGAGAGAGAGAGAGAAATGACGTCAATTTTATATTGAAAGTGAGATAGAAAAACGAGAAAATGGTGTAACTTTAAATACATGTTGGAACAAAGTGGCGACTGGCGAGATAGTGATAAGAAAAACGCGAGTAACTAACTTATCTCTCATCCGTTGAGAAAATACATTTTATATTTTGAAACATCCACCTAATAACTAAAACTTAAGCCTCGTTTTCACGATGATAGTCGTTGTCACGATAGTTGCTGTCATGAGAGCAGCAACTATCGCGAGAACTATCATCTTGAAGACCACATGATAGTCACTATCACACACTGTTGCGATAGTGACTATCACAACTATCTCATTTGACTAGATAGTTGAATAGTACTGTCGCAATAGTAATAGTTGTTGTGTGACCGCCTCTTGTAGAGAAATATCCACTTTGTAGGGAAATTTGGCTTCTGGAGGGAGAGAGAGAGGCAACACTGTTTGTTGACTCAATGATATCTGTGAAGTAGACGTCACACTGTCATGTGACAGACAACTATCACGTTACTTCAAGACATGTAAGACAGTTGCTATCATGAGAATGAACTATCACAACTTTCATGACAGCTACTCTCACGATAAAACTATCGCCACCGTGAAAACGAGGCTTTAAGGAGTTTTTTTCTCTCTCTGAATAATCTTCAATTTTTTAAGAGCCGTTCACAGAAGCGCGACTTTTAATGGTCGACTGCGAAAAATGGTGTCGCCAACGAAACTGACCACTCAAGTAGACTCTATACAACCACTACTTATAGTTCATTCAACTATATCAAGACCACTTCAAAGCCACTGGCAGTCTAACTTGAATGGTCAGTTTCGGCCACACGTCAACAACTTTTTGTAGTTCATTCTTGACAGCTAAAAATCGTTCGTTTGTGAACAAACGCCCTATAGCCAAAATTCCACATAACACAAAACGCCGACTAAAAATTAAAATTAATTTAAATAACATTTCTATTCTATTTACTTTGCAGAAAAGTAGACAAGATTTAAGAGCAAACTAAATAGAATTATTTAAATTAGATAAAATCTTTTTTTTTTCTGTCGAGATTTTTGATGCATGTGTGATTTTAACAATAGAAAAATTAATTGGCATTAAAATTTAATCATGTTTTGTAATAACCAGCAGAAGAAAATAAAACAGCCAGATTAAGATTGGTGATCATTATTAAGTTTTTTGTTGTTGTGATATAATAATAATAATAATAATAATAATAATAATAATAAAAAGAAAACCACGAACTATATTAAGAGTTGTAACCAAAGAACTTAACCCTAATGGTCAACACACAAAAGGGACACACAAATAGCCTCAATATACCACACATGTTATAATAGTGTATTTTAACCTTAATAACAGTTTTAATGAACGTTGTTTTGATCCATAATGAAGTTAAACCATAGATAGAGAAGCAAAAAAAAAACCGGCCCTCCTCCAAACGAACATTATGAAATAATGTGGCCGGCAAACTGAAGATAATAGTTGCTGCTGCAACTGACCAACACTTACAACTTAGATCCAAATGACCAGTGTTTCAGACTAATAACATATTATGGTTTGGGAGCAATAAAAAGAAGATAATTTTATCAGCTAAACAATGAAGTTCCAACCCCAAAAGCAGGCAGGCAGTAGGAGCTTATTATAATGACCACCAAAAACAAGAACCATTTTCATAGATATTTACGGGTCAAGTTTTTCCCTCCACATTTGTCCATCCATTATTTTCTCTGATCAAACAAGGGCAATTAATATAAATTGCAATTGCAGCTAAAGTGCTCAACAAAATGTCGGCTATAAAAAAATTAAATAAAAATCGTATTCAACTTTTATTATTCCGATTTTCTTTTGGGATTTTTGTTGTGATTTTTAATTATTTTTTTGTGTTTTTATTTATTTTTTGTGATTTTTTTTATTGATTTTTTGTGAATTTTATTTATTTTTTTGTGATTTTTATTTGTTTTTTATTTATTTTTTTGTGTTTTTATTTATTTTTTTGTGATTTTTTTTATTTATTGTGGTTTTTATTTATTTTTTTGTGATTTTTATTTATTTCTTTGTGATTTTTATTTATTTTTTGCGAGTTTTATTTATTTTTATGCTTTTTTATTTATTTGTGATTTTTTTGCGATATTTACAGTATATTTTTTATTATTTTTCTATAAGTACCTTGATTTAAAACAATGTTAAACTGTTGTCTCAAAAGAAGAACATCTTTTCTTCGTTCCTGATTAAGCATTTCCGAATGATGTAACCGTTCTCGAAGTTCTGCAATTTTATGTTGAAGTATTTGTTCTTGACTCAAATCTAAAAAACAGTACAAAAAAAGAACAATGAGATTTTATTGATTACCTTCATTATAATCATCATCATCATAATCATCAAAGTGTTAAAAGAACTATCATAAAAAAAATATTACAGAATGCTGCAAACACAATTTTACGTTTCATTTTAGAAACAATTGTAATAAAAAAAATAAAGACAAAAAAACGTGCAAAAGATAACAACAAAAAAATGAGAAATTCATTTGATTATTTTGTTAATTTATTGAAAATCACCTAACGTGTGTTTTTAGATATTTCTTTTTTATCTAAAATGAACATAAGAGGATCTTTTTTGATCAGAAAGAAAAAAAACGCCTACCAATTACGATAATTGACTTTTACATTGTCTTTCTTAGCTTTCTTTTAATCTCTTTTACTTTGAACTCATACAATTTTAGATATGAGAAAGAGATAAGAGAGAGATGCAAGTCATTAAGCCATGAACTTAAAAACACCCTCAGAAAGAAAAAAAAAAGCTTTTAAAATATTTATAACAACCATTTTTTTAGTGTTTTAGGCTCGGTTTTTAGCTTTCTTGTAATCTCAAGTAATGACAACCATATCAGTTTTGAAACATAGGAAATAAGTGTCTACAGTTATCTTGCACAGAGATATGATTACACTATTTGTCAACTCAAGATTACTGACTAGGATATGTTAATGTGTTTGCAGCAGAGAGTTCTGATTGGTCCACTGTGTTATTCCAGCTAAGATTTATTAGAGAATACATTACTCTTAAAGAACTTTAAAAGGCTTTTTATTTAAATAACCTAACCATATGAAATGCCTTTAGTTGTCATTAGGGCTCGGAATTTTATGCAATATCAAGCAAATGTTTCTCAATTTGTGGGAAGTAACTATACTACTGCAAATTATTTTTTTTTATAATCAAAAAGCTGGTTAGATGCTAGCCAGTGTCTTGTTGCTATCAGTTAGTTGTCAACTAGAGTTCTAGCCTCTAACTAGTATTTTTGATTGAAAAAAACAAACATAATTTTGTTGTTTCTTCACAATCCGTCCTTGGGCAACAAATTGAGAAACATTTGCTTGATATTGCATAAAAATTCAATCCCTAGTTATCATCATCCCAAATGACTTTCATTGTGACTCAAAGATAAAAGAGAATCCCATTGATATTTTCAAAATGTTGATACAAGAGTACAAAAAAGACGATTTTAGAAATCCGTCACAGAAACAAAATTCCACATTTGAGAGTATTTAAAGAGACACTTGTATATTCTATTAAGTGGATGACATTTCAAGGAAGATTGATTACTTCCGATGGATCCCATTTAACCTAAAAAAAAGGTTGGGACCAGCCAATCAATAAAGAAGACCTTTTCTGACTTAGAAAAAAAAACCACTTTCAGCATCTTTGACTGGTAAAATGGAACCCAATGTCTTTCCATTTCATGAAAAGATAGAGGGATTTTCAACATTTTATGAGGCAAATAATAGAAATCTCCTTCTCTCTTTCTCTCCATTCAGTCAGTACCTTAACCAAACACCTCAAATGTTACATTGATCTAAAGAGAGACGGAAAAGACCCCCTTCACCCTTCATGATCGGAACCAATCGATTTTAAAGACTCCAATGCCAACTTCTCATAGAAAGTGACAACATTTATTATACCAAGGTTGAGTGACTTAAGTCACAGTGACGGTACTAGAGTTCAATATAATTCCATGGCCCACCAATGCGCAACTTTGCTTTCCAATGGTACCCGGGTCACTAAAATGAGGCAATTTATTGCCAAAACGTTCAAAAGCTACTTTTACAGTTTACAAAATAAATTCCAACAGTAATTTTCTTGATTAAATTGCCACATATCTGCCAACATCTTTTTCAAGAAACAGTTGCTGAAAAAACCAACAACTTTTCTAGTCAGCAACTTAATATCTATCTAGCATCTATAGCATTCTAGTTTGTAGTGAATTATGAATTTTTTTTCCTCCTGCTTTTAAAGTTGCTTCTAAAGAAAAAATAATGACTGTTGAGCCACCTTAAAAAGGACACAACCTGTTTTTCATAAATTCATTCTACTCGCAACCTAAAGCTACCCAGGTTTATCAAATTTCAAGGCATTAAATGGGGTTCACGTCTATATGATGAACACAAGTCCAAGAAAATGACATTTTTGGACAAGGTCTTTTTTTTCTATCATATCTTCAAAATTTATGTCCACCATCACCTGAATACCGACCAAATCATAAAATTTATAAAAAAAAACGAAATGATGACCAGGAAGGAAGAACAAAAATGAAAAGAAGAACCCTGTTAAGGATGGTTCACACATGAAAAAGGCATTTATCTAATTTGAATAATTACATATTCAACTTAGCTGGCTGAATGTATTGGGCAAACAAAAAAAAACAGTGAAAATGTTTCTTCTTGTCACGCGGAAATATCATGTTTTCAGCCAATAGGAAAATGTCATCCTATAAATTCATCAATGTCCTTGAAACGCTTTCTGTTGTAATGTGCGAGAACCCTTGAATGCGAAGGAAAGCAGAATATTTAGCCGAAACTTTTTTTTGTCTTTTTCTTTGTGGGTGTGTTCCGTTCCTAAGCACTAATTTATTTTCACTTGTAGCTCCTTCGAAGCCGCTCGCAATAAGCGCTCAAAACAAATTGTGAACGCATAGCTGACAATTCAGTTGGCGCCATCTATTGTTCAAAATTATGAAACCTTTTATATTCAAAATGATGAAGAAGCCATAAGCCATAAACTGGAGCTTGTTTTCTACGTTTTTTCGAAAAAAATGGCGGCTTGTTATTTTTTTCATGATCTTTTTTCCACTTGTTCGAGCGCTCTTCATCGAGCAACGACGTTTATTGCTCAATATGCTCGACGAGCGCATCGAGCGGCTCCATTCGAGTGGTTTTTTTATTTGGTGTTTAGATTTCAAGCGCACATCAAATTTGCTTGAGCAGTTTCAATAGTGCTTAGAAACTGAACGCACCCTTTATTTGTATTTTCTGTTTTCTGTATGTGTGAACACAGTTGCCAACAAAAAAAATTGAATCACAGATTCTTAGTGACCCAAAAGGAGAATAAGAAGAAAATTGGAAATCTCTAAACAGAATCCCAATACTCTCAATTACAACAGAAGAGAGAAAGAATTTTCTCTGAAGATCTGACTTCAATTTCAATGAATAACTTTCTAAGAAAAAGGGGTTTCAAACCATTTATATATTTAAAAAAAAAAACACTTTTTAAAAGATTTTTAAATTCTGCTCACAAATTCAAGAATATTATTTTAATGTTGACGCATGTGCAGTTTAGTCTCACTTTGGATCATAAATCATACATCCTACAAATATGATTGTGTAATGGGTTTGTCCATGAAAAAGGTTTTTTCCTTTTTTAGAAAACACGGAGAGAGAAAAAAAATCTGTTTACTTTCATCATCATTTTTTACATATTTTATTCAATACAAAATTCAAAACCGCAAATAACATCCTCCATATTTGCATGGAACTTATTCGAATCACTGTTGAAATGAAGTCACTTAAGGTCCAAATTCAAGAAGGGAAATTTAGCACTTGCACTTTAGCTTGAATATCCTCTCTAACTAAGGTTTAAACTTCGGATGGGCCATTCGAATCTTCGAATCCCGCGAATCTTGAAAAATATTCCAGATTCGAAAACTCGAATCTTCGCGATTGAAACGTCTTTCGAATCCTAACTTTAAAAAAAACTGTTAAAAACTTTGGTAAAATTAGTTTTAACTAGTTTGACGTCCAACAGAAGCGTTCACTTACAAAAAAATACTTGAGTGCCACCTTGAGTGCCACACTTGTTTTTTTTATTAATAATAATTTAATATTTAATATCATTTCATTTATTTGTATTTTCTTAATGTATAATAGATTCTTACATGAAGGATTCGAGAGATTCGAGTGCCTTTTAGGATTCGGATTCTAAAAAAATTAGGATTCGTCCCACCTCTAGTTTAAACACAGAAAAACTAATGGTTTTTAATGTATTCTTTGGAATAGAAAGAAATATTCAATGTTTGAACATAGGAGGGGGTTTATTAAAAAAAAGCTAATAAGACTGTCATATGACAGTAAATTATCATAGTTAGCTCATCAGTCAAAAAAAGCAAATTACAAAAGATTACAGGGTGCATGCAAAAAGCACAGGGTGGATAAAAAATCGGATTTATTTGATTTAAATCGGATATTTTTTTATTTCAATCAGATTTCTGTTTTATTTATTTAAAATTTCATAAAATTCCTCTTTTTTATTAACTGAAATTTCACGCTCAATATGGTTTCTTCATCTGTCAAGCACATTATTGCGAGAAAATAATTACAGAATTTAAAAAATAAAACAATAATTTAAATCAGTTGATTTTTATGGCGTTGCCAATTTTTTTTAAATCAGATTTAAATCATTATTTAAAGCACGTCATTGTAATGGAAGAAAAATCACTTATTTAACTCTGACACAACACAATTACTGTATATTATTGTATAGCAGTTTTAAAATGTCATAATCATAAGCTATGCGGTATCATAACTTCATAAGATATGATTATCACGTTTATGATTTTTTCTTCTTACAATTACAAAAAAGTACTCTGCTAGCAGCCAGATAGGAATATGACAGAGGGACATAAAAGTCCACATGCCGGCATTGAGCATTGTCAAGCACTTATGTCTTTTCTGCCCTTTGTTATTATTTCTTTTTTAAAAATAAATTACAAATATTAAATAAAATGTTTTTAGCAGGAATTTTTTTAAAAAAAAAAACTTAAAAATCTCGTATTTTTTTAAGTAAAAAAATTTTGTTCAAACAATAAATTTTTTAAGTCATTTCCGTGAAAATAGAAATTCTTCCATTTCATATTTTCTTATGTTTTTTTATCATCCATTGTGTATATAATGAGAATAGATGTTTTAAGGAGGTCATGAAAAATACAAACCATTCTTAAAAAGGTCACACTCACATACATTACAAATAGCATCTTTTAAAGTTCTTATAATGGAGGAAAAAGTTGGGTCATAAATTGAATGAAACAACAACAGAAAAAAACGCAGAAAAGACAGTAAAAAAAAGCAGCTCATGGACAACAACTAAATTATTATTTTGATGTTCTTTTTGTGTGGCTTTTTTTTTTATTTGCTTCCTAACAAAAATAATACAAGAAGGAAACAAACAAAAAATACCAAATTTCTTATTGGCCCAAATTCGAACTCTTTTTATTTTTACGTATGTTATAATATTCCTGAACACGTTTTAATTTTATTTCATGTTATTTCTTGTGTGTATTTTGTGTATGTATCTCACGTATAAAAGCCAACTGTTGACGACGGACGACGTCTAAATCATCCCCCATCATATCTCACACGACGGAATTGTCTTTTTTTCTGTCTAGCTCTGCTTATGTGTTTTTTTTTGTCAAAAATGTGTGGCCCATTCAGGTAGGTAAAGTTAAGGTCGTATTTTCTAAACGACACACCATAGACAAACACACACACACACAAAGAATTGAAGAGAGAATTTTCAAATATGGCTCTCGGCGGAGTGATAACAAAAAGTAGATGAAATTCTCCCTTTTTTATGTTTGTGATCTTGCCATATCCAAAAAAAAAAACAGTCAGAATAAATTCATAATTTCAATTCTTTCATATTGTAGGCTTAAATGTAAAATATATAAGTGGTAATACTAAGAGACCTACATAACGCCAGTGGGGGCTTTTTTTTGGCCTGCGCTGTTCATAAACTGGCAAGTTTATGAACTTTGTGGGGCTTCATGGGCCTCCTGAGGAGCATGGTGGCCTTTATTATGGGTTGAATGAGTCAGGTGGGCTTTTATGTGTTTAATGAGTCAGGTGGACTTTATGGGTTCAAATGAGACATGTTTGGCTTCGGTCGGCCTCATATTATTTATAGGCTGAGCTCAGAATAAAGTGTCATTGGCTCGGAATTGTTCGGTATAAAATGACATAGGTTTAACTGTGCCGCCATTTATTTTTTATTATAAAATGTGACCTAAAGTTTCAAAATGTTGAGTTATGAGCAACAGTTATTTTGATTTCATAATACTTAACAGCAAAACCGATTAAAGTAATAATCATAATAATCAATTCAATTTCTTTGCTTGTGACGTCATCAAATTGATAACGATGATGATTCAAAAGTTATGCCACGTTTATAGTCGGTATTTCACATTCAAGATTCTTCTTTCTGATCTTTTTTTGTTTTGTGTGTGAATGTGTATACTTTTTATAGGCAATATTAAGAAGATAAAAAATTGAAAGTTTTCTAAAAACTAGAATTAAGTACACCATTATAATCTTTAAAAATAAAACTTTTTATGACAGTTTGAAAATGATCCATTTTATGTGAATCAACATTCAGTTGAAAAAGGGAATTCCAAATTGTCATTTAAAAAAGTAATATTCATAGAATTATTGTCATAAAAACCACTTTTAGAATCTCATTTCTTTTAAGGGTTGATTCCCTAAAGAAAAAAAAGGGTTGATTTAACTAGTAAATCCACCTTATGTTTGTAAATATGTAATGTCTCTTCTTAAGATCCAAATTCAAGAAGGACAATTGGCACTTGGACTTCAACTTAAGAGGGGCTTCCATAGAAAAAAAATACTTGTGTAAACTGCAAGGTAGATGGCGCCTGCAACCTCCATTAGGTTGCAAACTACACTTACCAATTAGTTGAAATTAAATGCAGCCTTTTAGCTCTAAAAGCGTCCCAAACAACCTTAATTATCAACACGTGACAAACTTACCCAGAACACAACATAAGTGAAGAGAGAGCACGTGTAGAAATAGTGATGACGCAATTAAAAGTTAGCCACGTGAAAAAAAAGAAGAAGGTGAGTCAGAGTTGAAGGGTGCCTGCAGTACATTTCTATGGGAGAAGGGCTAGTGGCGCCATCTAACGCTAGAAATACAAAATAAATGATCTACTTGCATTCTTAAACTCTCATTCAACTTGTACTCTTTTTCAAGAGAATTCCAACATAGAAAAAAAAACACTATTCAGTGAGTGTGTTGAAACCTCGAGGCCTCATTACAGAAAAAAATCATAAAATTCTGACAGTCATACCATAATATATCATTACTTATGTGCTATTAATTTATAACTATCATATTATGTTGTAAACCTATCAATGACAGTCATATGACAATATTTGTCATAATAATTTGTTTGTAATTTGCTTTTTTGTGACTATTACACGGTTATGAGCTAGATATGACAATTTACTGTCTTATTTTTCTTCTGTAATTACAACCAAAAAATGGTTCAAAATCCATGAAGATCAAGTGTTAATTTTAAATTCGTGAATTCGGGCCTAAGCTGTTATAGTAGCATCCCTCTAACATTGTTGAAATATCATTACTTAGTCAGATATAACATAAACATACTGTAAGTGCACAACACTCTACTCTTCTTCTTCATTCCCGTTGTTGTTGTTGTTTGATTCCGGTGGGAGAAATTAAAAGCCGTTACAGAAAATACTAGAATTTTGTAAACACAAACATTATAGATCTAGGAAGAGAAATAGAAAGAGAGATACAATGGGGTAGAGGTAGGGGAGGGGGGTGGTTCCTACTTAATTGTCATCTCAAGAGACCAGGAGGCAAATGAACCCAGGTGCATAAATGGAAATTTTTGGGCACAAAAGTAACTTCTTTTTTTTGCAAGAAAAGAAATTTATATTTAGAAATAAAAATAACAGACCTAAAGTATATTCATATTATTCATTTTGCTCACAAAAATATTCACAATTTTAATGTCCTTTCACATTGAAAATGAATTGAAACTAGTTTTTTTTGTTCATTACTATTATTATTCGGTCAAGTTGAACTCTCTCAAACAATGGACAACAAAAACCGACAAAAAATAAGAATGGAAGGTTTCAACCCATTTTTATATCTATGTACATACAAATGTATGTATTATGTTTATATATGTGTGTGACAACTGATTAAAGTCACAAATTTCGTCAATTTTGCGGATGTTTGGCTCAGTGAAATCACAAAAAAAAAATAGAAGAAAACAAAAATAATGCAACAAATATAAGCAAAATATTGACACTTTTTTATTATCTGAACAAATAAAAGAGTGGAAATTGTTGTCAAATCGATCAAAGAGAGAAAGAAAAATCACATAAAACAGGAAATTGTGACAATTGTCTCCTACTATTGTCTTATGGGTATTTTTTAATGTAAATATGGTTAAACTGTGTTTATATAGAGATAGATACAGAGAAAAAGAGAGGTTTTGTGTTATTTCCACTTTAAATTAAATGAACAGAATAAAATAAAAGGATTTTCCGCTCTTTTTTAATTATATTCCGTCTTTTTTTCTTCTCTCTCTCTCTCTCTTTTAAAATTAATTCTTTTTTAAATCTTTTTTCAAAACAAGCAATCAAAAATACTCAATGTTTGTTCTTTTTGTTACCTCCTTTTCAGCATTTTTTTCTATAAAGAAATACGCTGAATCCGCAATATGAGAAATAAGAGATAATGGTTCACACATACAGAAAAAAATTCGACAAAAAAGGAATCTATACAAATTTAACTAATCCAAATCATAAGCAGAAAAAAAATGAGAAATCGGTTCTTCTTCTCAATCTTATCAGCCAATTGATATTCGTCATTCATTAGCATAATTTTTTATGACTCCTCCTCCTCCTCCTCCTCATATTTTCTCCTATCTTCAATAAACTCAATTTTCTTGTAATGTTTTTCTTTTGTAATGTACGAGTACCCTTAAACACAGGCAATTAGAAAACGGGATGAAAAAAAGTTGGCTCCGCCCTTTTTATGTGACGAACCGCAACTTCTAATTGGTTTGTTGTGTGGTTCGACGTTGAAAAGGGCGGATCATGTGACGTCAGACAAACAATTAGAAGTTGCCGTTCGTTATAAAAAAGGGCGGAGCCGATTTCTGTTCATCCCGTTTTCTAATTGCCTGTCCCCTGAACGGAACAGAAATAAAAAAAATTACGAAATATAACTGAAATTTTATTCTGATTTTTCAAATTTCTATTTTTCGCTTCTTTTTTTCTGCACGTGTGATCTAAATCATGAAGAATGAAAGGAAGAGAAAAAGATACAACACCAATTCTAACAGTGCAATTCCATGTTATTTCAAAACTAGAAAAGCACATTCAATTCCTACAACAACAACAACAAAAGACAACTTTCAAATCCAATTTGTTCCAAGTTTCTTGTCAACAATTGTGTGATTTCCTCTCTTTCTCTCTTCCTTGTAAATTGTATTTCAAGTCAACAGAAAAAAAGAAATCACAAACTTTTTTTTTTAACACAAGAATAAAATAACCTTAAGACCCACAAAAATACATCAAATGGACCCCAAAAACTACTTAAACTAAACACTCTACACTTATACAAGTAAGTATTCGTGGAATATACAAGGATAGTAAGAAAGTGACCAATTCTGTGTTGTCCCACCAATTGTTGTTTTTAAGTCCAATTTGGTTTTACTTCAAATCACCAAATTTGTACTTTTCTAAAATACTAAAAGTAACAATAAAATTGAAGGGACACAAAAAAAACGAGAGCTAAAAACAGAAGTCTTAATCTTGTTTCACCTCAAACCAAATGGTTAACAATAAAAGGTGACGGTAAAAAGATTAAAAAATAACACGGATGATGGAGTAGAAAAATCCTTTAAGTAAATAACAAACATCAACCTTTCTTCCTTAAAGTGGTTTGAAAGTGTAAACGCGCCTCTAAAACTCTTGATTATTCTTGTCTTTCAAAAGCAAAATTAAGAGAAACTGAAAGTAGTTTAAAAACTAAAGGGTGTTTTTTCATGACAGGCAGTTAGAAATCGGAGAGAACTTCAGTTATCTCCACCCCTGTTATGACGACCGGCAACTTCTAATTGGTTTGTTGTGTGGTTCGACGTTGAAAAGGGTGGAGCATGTGACGTCAGACTACATAACCAATCAATTAAAAGTTGCCGGTCGTCATAACAAGGGCGGAGCCAACTGAAGTTCTCCCCGATTTCTAACTGCCTGAGTTTTCATGTTATCTTTCAAAATAAGCTTTTTAAATCAGTTTAAAAATGACCCAACTTTAAGAAGATGACATTGTTTAATTCTTATGTAAAAAAATAAGTTTATTTTTGAAAAATATCAACATGAAAATACTATGTAGTGATTTAGCTACCATTCTAGTTTTTAACACACACTTTCAATTTCTCCTTAGTGTTGCTTCTGAAATGTAGAATACACACACATACCGTTGATTTGCATAGTGTGCTCCGCAATGGCACACTTAGTGTGCCGCGGTTTTTCCAACCAAAAAAAAATACCGCGCTGCGAGCAGAAAAAATTTGGGAACCTCACTTAGTGGCTGCTGCACATCATACTTTTTCAATGTAAACTGGATAATTTGGAAAGTTTTTTTCTAAAAGGAGACACAGCAGTTCAGAAAAGTACAAAAGCAGAGTTCAGATAATAATTTTAAAAAATGTTTTGTAACTATTTCTTAATTACAGTTTTAGAAGAAAGAATAAAACCATAATTAAAAATAATGGCGCCAAAACAATAAGAAACTTTTCTTTCTTAATGTTGAAATTAACTTCAAATTGGTGTCTCTTAAAATATCTAAAGAAGACAATTAAGGAAAAGAATGTTCCTTAGAAAAAATGAAATAATTGTGACTGTTTCACTCTTAAGTGCATACAGGGTGTGTTCCTTCTAGTCTAGTAACTCAACATCATAAAATATGTACTAAGAATTTATCAAGAATGATTCATAACTACATTTTATGCAATATCAAGCAAATGGTTCTCAATTTGTGGCCCAATGGCCAATTGTGGCATAACAATCCCACATTTAGATCAACCCACAATATTATGATTCTTTCAATGAGAACACTCGTTAGAGGCTAGAACTCTAGTTGACAAGCAACTAGACACCTAGCCTCTAATCAGTTTCTTTTTATTAGAAAAAGCATAATATTTCAGTTGCTCTGATAATGATGATTACTTCATAATTGGCAAATTGGGCCACAAATTGAGAAACATTTGCTTGATATTGCATCAAAATCCAAAGCAAATCTAGATATTATAATTCTCTTCATGTTAGAAAAACCAAATACTCGATCCAAATTTAACATTTTTAGACATTAGTATTCAAGATAACCTCTGAAGAAAAACGTTTTAAACTTTTCGGTAGATTTCCACGGACCACTAGGTGGCGTCACAAAATGGTTCTTATGAAGAAAGTCATTTAAAACTATGGCTTGACAATGACCTTCAATATTACTGTAAACAATAAAGAAAGTGGGCTGTGTAAACACCTCCTATGCAAATAGTAACCTGCTAAACAACGACAACCACCTTTTGCAGCGTCACAAAGTGGTTCGGGGTTAGCTAACCTTATACCTGTGTACACACACGTGAGTTAAATGAATTCCAATTAAATATGTTTAGGTGAATTATGCGGAATCCAGTTAAGGACATGAACACCAAATAAAAATTGACTTTATTATTAATATTTTAAATTGAAATACTAAATCAATATTTAGTCAATAGTTTCTATATTATATTTAAGTATTAACTCAATGTGTTCAGATTATTAACTGAATTAAATTGAATTCGATATTTTGTTTGTTTGTCCTCTACATGGCTCTGTAGAACAAATTTATTATTTAAATGCATTTAAATTATCAGGTGTGCACTAGGTATTATTAGACACTACTGTAAGACTGCATTTACCTTGATATACACACTCATTAATAATTAAACAGGATACCATAATTATTCAGGTGTAACGTCAGCACACAAAAAAAAATGAATGACAAAATGAAAAACATTGGACACACAAACAAAACTTCAATCGAAAACCTTTTATGAACATACAAACAAACATTCATACAGCTGATACAATATTATTTGTATTGTTTGGACTGTATCATAAAAAACAACTCCAACCACAACAACGTATTGGCAACAACAAGAAAAAAAACGCCCAAATTGTATTTGTAAAGAAGAAAATAAAACCTTTTTACCATTTGTTATAAATGAGACAAACACACATTAAGAAAACAACATAAAAAACAAAACAAAAGTCAAGGTGTCTGAGTGAAACTGAGTGTCATGGATACTTAACTATTTTTTTTACTGAAACAAACAAAACTTTTAGAAAATGCATTTTAGATGAAAGTTCCATTTAGAATAACAAAGTAGCAGCCAAGTGCTGTGTGTGTGTGTTCTAAGTGATTGCCTAAGTCCAGGGAAAAGAAGTATTCTCACAAAGGGTGCACCACAACACCCCCCAATTATCATTCATTCCACAGAGAGAGAAAAAAAGAGTGACAACGAATAAGGAGCGTTAGTTGTAAATTCTAACTAAGAAACAACCTCTATTTAGAAACAAATATTGATTCTTGAATCCCGAAACCTGTCAATCTCTTAACACAATAGACCTCTCTATATATATATATATATATATATATATATATATATATATATATATATATATATATATATATATATTTATCCCTCTCTCCTTCAATCCTCTTTGAAAACAAGTTCAAATGGACGCCATTTGTTCAAATGTTTATTCATTAAGTAGAAAAAAGCAAAAAAACTCGACTTCAATGTGATGTTGTGTTCAGAATTGCGTGATTTATCGTTCACCGTTCACCCCTAAAAAAACGTTACTTAAAATAAAGCTAAGCTTAAATAATACAAGATTATTTTAAAAAAACTTCATGCAATGAGCGCTAAGGAAAAGTTTTTTTTTTCTTAGTCTATAGAATTTAAGCTAAGCTTTGCCTTAAGCAACGTATTAGAATATAAATCTTTAATTAGTCTTTATTTTTCGTGATTCTTAATTATTTAAAATTAAAAAATCAAATTAACTTCCGAGTTTTATTTAGGAAATAAAAAGATGTGAATTTTTAACCTGCAAAATTTATTATTTTGTAAAAAAAAGTACAATGGAAACCAGGACACCTCGAAATGAAAAAAAAATTCGTGTTAAAAGGAAATTCGTATGCTATTCTCATTGACCAGTGTAAAAAAAATATATATTTCGTGTTATCCATTTTTATATGTTAACGAACTTTCACTTTATTTAAAATTTCAATTCAATTATTGCTTGTAATGTAAACCAATTTGTAATAAAAACAGTTAAAACAGTTTTGCTAGAAATTTTAAAATAATTATAGTTAGAATACCAACAACAATAATAACAGAAGTTCCTGCCTTGAATCGTTTAAAGTTTTAAAATAAATTAAATCAAACATTAATTGAAATATTTTTTTTTCTGCGTACTCAATTTCCATATAAATATTATATTTATAATTATTAATTTTTTTAATTAAAAAAAATTATGATTATTTTTTTACAACTCTGGTATTTATTATTTTTCTAAATATTCTGAATGAACAACAACAAAAACAACTTGTAGGCCTATTGCAAAAATGTATTTTCAATGGACATATTTTCCATTTACATATTAAGTGCACTAAGAAGAACGTCGTTTAAAATGTAAATTTCAAACACAAAATCATGAATCATAGTCAGAATCACCCCCCCCCCCGCCACCACACCACCATACCACCCAAAAAAATTCCATTTTTTCTAGAATCTCCTCCATTGGATAAAATTTCGTGTGTTTGCGTCAATGTGTGTAATGTTTTACAAATAACAAACATGACAAACAAAAAAGAACAATGGAAGAGGGGAGAAACCTCCATTAAATTGTGCCAAACATGATTAATAACAAATTTCAATCAAAACCTCATCATCATCATCATTTTTTAGATTTTTATTAGTATTAGGGGCTTTGGCACACAAAGACACTTTTAGTGGTCCATTTAGACTGCAAAATGAAGTCAAGTTGTCATTTGTGTGCCAAAAGTCCACCTTTTTTTCCATGACGCAGCCACCAGCTGCGACAACAAAGCCAAAAGTGTCATGTGTATTCAAACTGTCGGGCACCCTTTGGCACAAAGGCAACTTTCTGAAAGACTTTTCGACTGCAAAATGAAGTCGAAAGTTACTTTTCGCCATCATCGCAATGTATGGAAAGACGCCAACCCTGACACACACACACACACACACACACACACAGGCGACTTTTAACTGTGTGTCAAGGTTGACATCTTTCCATACATTGCGATGACAGCAAAAAGTAACTTTCGACTTCATTTTGCAGTCGAAACGTATTTCCAAAACGAAATCTCACTGTTTCAACCTTTCAGTAGAAATCTAAAACCAAGGATGTGATTAATTAGGCCATTTATGCCCACAAATGACCCATGTCCCCCCCTTCATCAACATAATAATCATCATCATTAACCATGTGTGTAAAAAAATCTAATCAAAAGAAAGGGAAACTTTTATGTTTAACTTTAATTTTCAAGTGAGATTCCTCATATCCGTTGTGGATGTTTACAAGCTAACAACCAACATAAAAATAAACAAAAGTTGAAGTATTAGATTGACGTCAAAATGTGACTCAAAAAAATATTAGTAGCAAACAAATAGAAAGAGAGAGAGAGATACAAAAAAAGCATCACTAATTGCTTTAGACATAATATAACAAATCTCATCAATCAATCCCGATCGATAGATTTTTCTCATTGAAATTGAGTACCATACCTTTTTGTTGAAGCAGATAACAATGGCCCTGAGAAATAGGGATTCAATTCCATCAAAGTTTATCTCTTGTTTTCTGCTCTTCCGGTTCAAAGATATTGGTGGAAGTTATTTGTCAAACCGTAATGAATTACAATACAATACATTGTAGTTGCAACTAGTAATGTTCAAAGTAATAATGGTAGTTTTAAAAATTTGAGTATTCTGTCTTTTAGAAGGAACATTCCAGGGAACTGGAAAGTGTGTGTTTTTTAGAAACTAGAAAAGGTAAATCTAATCACGTTATAGCTTGATGTTGATATCTTTCAAAATAAACTTTTTATTTTAGTTTGAAAATCTTTCCAAACTTTACTCTTTAATTTTTAAACCAATTCTTCACTTCCTTTTTTAAAGTTGTTTTTAGAAGTACAGTAGAACGTCGATTATCGGAACCAATTTTTTTACTTATTCATACGAAAATATTACTTATGGAAATAAAAAAAATTCTTTGCAATCGGTTTTTTTATTCTTTGTTCCACTTTTTTTTTTCATTGGGAGTTCGATTATCAGAACTAGTCATATGTCTGACATTGGTTCCGATAATCGACGTTCTACATGTAAATGCAAAAACACCTCAAGATATGGTTCGATATTTCCCATTGTCACCACCATATTGATTTAATATGAATCGTGAACAAGTGTGTGTTTTTATGTTTGTGTGCAAATATGTATTCTGAAAGAAACATTTCTTCGTAAGTACTTCACCTAAGACTTTTAAGTTACTATTTGAAAAACACACGCACCCACGAACGACGACGACGACACAAACAAGAAATACCTTCAAATACTACTTTTAAATTACATACAATGCACTTTTTTGCTTCTCTGTAATGCATTTCAAACGTAGTACTTTAATATTACATTCACTTAGCAATATATTGCATAAATATACATACAAACGGCCAACATTCTAACAGAATCTACATTTTTGTATATTTATAAATTTAAAAAAATCCCATTTTTTTTTTACTGACGTAAGCAATAAAAATAGGAATTCAATTTCAACGAACAAAATTCGATAGAGAACAACAACAATATACAAAGTATATATAAGATATAGGCCTAACTTTGGTATTTTATAATCAGCACTTATTTTTTTGCTTACTACCACAATATAAAAATGCATTTTTTGAACTCATTTTCGCAGTTGCCTTTTCATCATCATCTTTAGTTGCGCCTTTTTTATAAAAATCCTTCAGATGCACTTTTAAAAATAACACGAAAATTACAAACTTCATAAAATGGAAATCATTCATTTTGTACAATTTACTAGATAATGTGCGAAAATACATTTCTGTAGTAGAACCGTACAACTACTACTCGTGTTGGGACTCATATTGGGACCAGTTTTCATTTAGCGTCCATTGTCATTATGTGTACACGTTCATTAAATGTCCACTAATACGTAATGCGCCCTTATAGCTCAACGTCCTCCCCTAAAGCAACCATGTTCGTTTGTCACTTAACAGCTGATTACATGGAAACCCAGTAGGAAACCCTGTAATGGCCGCTTTAAATAATCGAGTGAGCTAAGCGCTCACTAGCGCCACATGCGCGCCTCTGGCAATAATAACATAAACACACCGTGACCATGCACCCTCCACGTAAACAATTTTAAGTTCAGAAGAAATACAAGTTCATCCGTTGTTGTTGTTGTTGTTGTTGTTGTTGTCTTCCTCCAATTTCCGTTCAATTTTTTTTTTCTACCCAAACCCACCTTCTTGAAACTCCTTCCTTCCACTTCCATCTTCCAAACATTTGGAAAACATGCTCGTCCTAATGCACTTTTCCAATTCAAGAGAGCGGATTTAAATGACTTAAGGATCTTCTCCATAGATCTCTCTCTCTCTCTCTCTCCCTCTCTATATCTATTTTTATATCTAAACTTATAAAACATTACATTTTCAACCAACACCATCAGCATTGTTTGAAAAAACTGAAAATCACCTAATGGCTTCAACCGAAACTGATTTATTGAATGGACGGACGGATGGATGGATGGATGGCACACCATACTTTTCAAACACCTTCCTCCTACGACTATAATAACTTAACATTAAAGGAAGTAATTAAGTCGATTAACTAATATATAATTTGATCAAGTTCATGAACTTTATTTTTAATTGATTTCACACTATCGAAATTAAAATTTTTTAATGTTTGAATAAACACGTTCAATGGAAATGTGTAACCTAAGAGGCCGCCTCACTCAGCAGCACTTTGTGTCTTTACCAATGTTTGTCATGTGTTTATACCGTGACATTCATTATATTAATAAACCGATGTCATTAATTAATAGTTTTAACTTTTAAGATTGGAATGCACAAGACCAGTTTTTAACTGTAAAATGAAGTCGAAGGTGGCTTTGAGCTGTGGTTGCAATGTATTTTCTACGGAAAAACTCAAAAGTGGTCGGTTTTGACGACAACCCAACTTCATTTTGCAGTCGAAAAGTGGCCTGTGTGCCAACGGCCTTATAATTTCAGGAAAAAGAGGGGGGAAAAACCAACCATCTGAAGTTTCAGTTAATAAAAACCACAGCCACATTTATTACTTTGAAACGCTCTTTTTGGCGTTCACTATTTAATGTGGTTGGTCATCATCCATTATTCAACCTATACCTTGATCACACTAAATTATTAATTAATCAACTTAAATATTTCACGTGTTTTCTGTCACTAAACTGATATTGATTGAAATTACCAACATATATAATGGTTAAGTGATTTTTTACCGTAATTTCCGGTTTTACGACTTGAAGAAGAATCACACATGCTGAAAACCCAGCAAAAAACAGAAACAGAAATAAAAAATCAGAATATTTCCATGGTCAATTGTTGCACTGAAAGATATGAGGACACTCTTCTGTTAAATATATTTCCTTACAAACTTACAAAGTGAAATTCCGTGGGATTTTATTATACGTGTTTGTGACTCTTCCCATATGCTGTCTCAAGATCATCACAAACAACATACTAAGCATATTTTCATGTCAACAACTTTATATCAGAATGCACATTTTTTGCACTCAAAATTTGAAAAAAACGGTCATAAGTTTATTTTTTATCCTAAGTCTGTTTTCGTTTACTCTTCTAGTATTTAATATTCTTTGAATTGCTTTTTAAAAAGGTGAAACAACGTTAAGATTGTTTTATAAAAAGCGTATTTTCGAGCTTTTTTAATTCGTCGTTTCAGATGTAACACACTACGAAAAAATTGAAAGTGTATTAGAAACTAGAATGGCAACTGAATCATTTCATTGTATTTTCAAGTTGATATCTTTCAAAATAAACTTTTTATCTAAACAAAAATTTAAAAAATATCGTCTACTTAAAAAGTTGGGTCATTTTGAAAAAAATCATCATCAAAACACCATTAAGTGATTGAGCTACCTTTCTAGTTTATAAATTACTTTGAAATTTCTCTTCATTTTGCACCTGAAAGACAGGCGTTACAGCTTAATGGATAATTTTTTTTTCTGAACATGTAAAATTACACCATATAATTTTTAGTTTATTTTTTAAAAAACATTCAGGTCAAATCGTGTGCTCAGAATTCAATTTCAAATATGGGTTAATATTTATTACCTTCATATATTTTTCATTGTTACGATCTCTCAAATGTATGTGTTTATCATAACATATTATAACAATAACAACGAACATTTTAGATAAATATCATATTCGATATTAATAATTATTATTAGTTCATTCTTAAAAAAAGTCAATGAACGTAGTAAACAAATATGTTTACAATTTTCATTTTTATTTCAATTTTATTAATGGAGGGGGGGGGGATTAGAAATTCAATACAAACTCAAATATTGATTTTCATTTCATTTCAGTTACAACCAAAACAGAAAAATGAAACTGAAAAACACAAATATTTATCTTTGTATTCATTTTTATATTCATTTTAATAATCATAAAAGTAAAACATTCCAAAATGAGTCCCATTAAAAAGAGAAATAAAAAGATATTTATTCATCGCTTTTATGTTTTAATTATTCAATTCAGACTTTTAATTATCCAAACTTTCTTTTCTTTTTTAGCTTTCAAGCTTTTTTTTTAGCTGGAAAAAAGAGGAAGACAAATTAAAACTGTAACTAATTTACATTACTTTACATAATTTACTTATAATTGGAACAACGTTTAAAAATAATTTTAAACCACATTTGAATTTCAACGTTAATTCCATTTTTTACGATTCCAACCAAATTCTTTTTTTTTCTCCAAATTTCTCAACTTCTGTCATCTTGGTTTCTATGTTGAATTGAAAATTATCACCTCACTCTTACTATCATGGTGCGGTTCAATTTGAAACGACCACGAGGGTTGGAGATGGAGGCTAACAAAGCTTCTTCAGTAGTTAGTTGTTGATAATTTGATCTAATGTCACACTTGGCACGCTGTGTTCCAGCTGGAACGACGCCAAGGATTGCAGGCGGTTCCTAGCAGTGACGTGGAGGTAACGGAAAAAAACCCCAAACAAACGAGCTGTTAAATAGCATAAAGTTTATGCAATTTGGAGCGACACGAAGCGCAAAGACTGAATTTAAATCGAAATAGTTTATTTTAAACGATAAATTAGCAATGTTTTCATCTCACTGCTCTGAGCCGCTCCGTTCTGCTACAATTGTGTATACTTTTTGTCATAAAACCGCTCATTTGTTTATTCTTTGTTAGCATCTTTTTGTCACTGCTAGCCTCCACCTCCAACCCTTGGCGCCGTCTCATTTAGAATCTTTCTCCAGCTGGATACGGAGCATGTGACGTCAGACTACATAACCAACCAATTAGAAGTTGCCAGTCGTCATAAAAAGGGCGGAGCCAACTTCTGTTTGTCTTGATTTCTAATTGCCTGTGCTGGATACAGCCCTTGACACTCATCAGAACAGCAAAGACAAGGCAATTACTTTTGCTGCATTTGGACTATGAAGTCCCTCTGCCACAGGCTACTGAGCTGCTTGCAGAGTATTCATTCAAATTCAAAAATTCAAACAGGCATGTAAAGACAGGGACACGCAGACGTTTGCTCCGCCCTTTTATGAGCGTCAGACCAAATATCAACCAATTGGAAATTGAAAAGGGACGTCAGACTACATAACAAACCAATTAGAAGTTGCCAGTCCTCGTAAAAGGGGCGGAGCAAATGTCTGCGTGTTCCTGTCTTTGCTCTTGTCTGTCTCATCAGATCCCCTCTCCACTACTGTATTAAGAAAGGGGAAAAGATAGCCTCCTACCTCCAACAATCTCAAACAAATACCTTTGTATGCAATGAGTGCAAAATAAAATTCGGGGTCCTAGATACACACACACACACTTTTTCGAAAACACTTGAAAATCTCTTTTTTAAAGAAGCAAAACCAGTTGCTCATTAATAATAAGTTAATAACATTTTCTCAGAATACATTTGCCTAGAAACAGAGAGAAAGTGCAAAACTAGGATCTTAAATTCTACATTTTTTTTTCTATTGTGTGTTAGAAATTCCAATTTGAAATGAAATCCACCACACAGATCTCAGATTTCTGTGTTCATATTCTCAGAACGAGAGAAAAAAAATGTATGTATAATGAATCCAAATTTGGAAGAATAAGAAAAAAAAGGCTTAACACATTTTTCTTTCATTATTGATTTTCATTCTACATTTCTTTTATGTACTTTCTTTTTTATTCCAGACTTTTTTTCTTCTTCTTCTTCTTCTTCTTCTTCTTCTTAATTTAGTTAAGGTTGTTAAGATCCTATTTTAATCGAAAATGAAAACCTTGAGATTGAATTGCAAAAAACCCATACGATTATTGTCGTATCATCATCATCATCATCATAATCATCATCATCGTCGTCGTCGTCTTCACGATGATAACCAACATTCCGACAAGAAATCAATTTTCATAAATAAAAAAAACACTTCTTGGAACGTGAAATTTGAAGAACTTAGTAAAAAATTGCAATCTACATCCGGAATCCGAACCCACACAACAATACTTGTGTAACAACAGCTTGACATTGTTAATTTATTGGGTGTTATTACTTGAACGAAAAAAAAGGTCCCATTTGTGGATTGGAGGACTCGAGCTAGAGAACTGCATAAAAGCCCAATGGCCCATGGGCCTCAGATGACAATTTTTTTTTAAAAAAAAGCTCATGGTCTTTGTTAGGAGGCGACTGAATAAACTTGGTCGAAATTGAACAAACGTCAAACTAAATAAGCGCCAAATTAGTTCAATTTGGAGCTTATTTCGTTTGACGTTTGTTTAATTTGGCTTTCATTCAGTTTGGCTTTCATTCAGTTTGGCTTTCATTCAGTTTGGCTTTCATTCAGTTTGGTTTTCATTCAGTTTGGCGTTTGTTGAATTTGGCGCTTATTTAATCTGACGTTTATTTAATTTGACGCTTATTCCCTTCAGCGCCACCCTTTGGTAGCCTTCAATGGGTCTGGTGGGCCATTTTCGTCTTTATGAGTGTGATGATAAGCCAAGTGGGTCTGTTGGCCTTATGCTCTTGGTGAGCTGGGCGCACTATAAAGTAATTGTAGGACTCTTTAATTCAGGCCACCAAAACTTGGCACTTAAACCACTTAAACTTAAGAGCAAGATAACAACATAGAAAACCCGTAGTTCGATTCAAATTCAATCAAACAGGATTTTTCCATGTTGAAACCCAGTTCAATCCAGGGACCGTTCAAGTTGAAGTTCAAAGTGCCAAATTTTATATTTTATATTATTTGGGCCATCTTTTATATTGAACTCTTTTTCTCATATTGAATGAAAAAAAAAGAAAATGATTAAATAAATTCTCTATTGTTGTAGTTACACAGCAGACACACAACTTTTAGCCGTTTTATAAACCCAATTATTAACAACACAATAGACATATCCATCTATCGTTTTATATCGGATAAATATGAACTATAAAAAGTCAGTTTTTGTTAGCTTTATATATAATATACAATAAAAGGGGGGGGGGCATATAAAAGTGAAAAAGACATCACAGATAATCAATTTACACACAAAAGAAGAAAATCTTGTCTTGTCTCATGAAGATCTTCTTCTCAATCTTAATTTTAAAAGGCATTTTTTTTCCAAAAAGAAAAGAGAAAATCAGATCCTAAACTTATGACAAACAACAACAACAAAATTGGATTTTTTTTTCTCTCCACAAACATTTCATATTTTCAGTTTGTGTGAGAAAGCGCCCTCTTTAACCTGGTTTTTATTTGATAAACAATTATTATTTCTCAACACGTTATAATACATGTAATTATGTGTAAAAATATCTGCCAAAAAAAAAGCAACCTCCTCTTTCCGTCCCTCCTCCTCCTCCTCCCCTTTTTACCCACCTTTCCAAAATTCGGTCCCTTTTTCTCTAACTCATATTCGGTCTGTTTTAATAATATTCTTGGATTACCTTGATGTGTCCAAAATGGGACGTATATTATTCATCATTGTTTATGACACCAATTTCCCAACTTATTAAAATAACGATCGACTCTAATTATATAAAAGGACAAAAGGAAATTTCAAAACAAGGAAATTTTCAGTTTTCATCATCAGCATAATAATAATATTAATAATTTATATATTTGGCTAGAAGGAGACTTCAATTGAAAGTAGGTTGTCAGCGCCCCCTTGAGGACCTTTTTTTTTTTTTTGTAAATGCTAAAGTTTGCTAAACTTGCTAAACTTTTTTTTTAAAAAAAAATTAAAAGTATAGACGCCTCTCGAACTCTGTAATTATTCTTTCAGGTACAAAATGAAGAGAAAATTGAATGTGTTTATAAACTAGAAGGGTAAAGCTCAGTATTTTCATTTTTTTAAAAAAGCTTATTTTTATGTCATAAACCATATATTATGTTAAGTAACCCATTTTTTTTGCAAAATATCTCAATGAAGAAGAAACAATGAGACATTATACTTGACCAGAGCACTTTTAAAAAAAAAGAGAATAATCAGAGATTTCGAGTGGCATTTTGATGGCGAAAGCCACTCTCTCTCTCTCTCTCTCTCGTTTTTTTTCCAAAATAACTAAAGAGAACTCTCGAGAGTAAAAAAAAAACTGTCTGAAAGGGGAATCCCATTTGGACGTCAGAAAACCTGGCCAAATGTTACATTATCCATTATGTATGTTACAGAATAAATAACTTCTATTTGTAAAAGAGTGAAATCAAGAAGAAGAAAAAAAGACAAAAGAATGAAAATGTGCAACTGTTCGTTTTTTTTTCCCCGGTTGTTTCTCTTTCTATCAATCTTATATTGCAAAACTGAAATTTAAACTTGAAAAATCCAGTGTTTTTTTCTGTGGACAATGGTAACATTTTTACCCCCTCAACCCCCCCCCCCCCCCAATAAAAACCATTCTTGATTCCATTACAAAAAAAAATAGTACAAAATACAACATGCAAACGATCAAAGTACTTCTGAACAAAAAATTATATAAGAAGAAAACTCGATAATGTAACCTTTTTTTTTTTAAAAAAAAAAAAAAGGTCAACGACCTCCTTATTTTAAGAGTAAAAATGTTTAATTTGAGATTTTTAACTTACACATTTAAAGGCGGTTTTAAAGTTGAAAAAGCCTCTCTCTCACACTGTAACTCTGGATTATTCTGTCTTTTAAAATTGAAAAATATAGAGAAACTTGAATGAGTTTTAGAAACTAGAAGGGGTAGCTTAATCACTTAATGTTGACATCTTTCAAAATAAGCTTTTTACGTCAGTTTGAAAATGATCCAATTTTAAGCAGGCGACATTTTTTTTTTAATTTTTGTCAATAAAAAAGTTTATTTTGAAAGATATCAAACATGAATATAGCTTGAACTACCTTTCCAGTTTTTAAAACAATATCAAGTTTCTCTTAATTTTACTCCTGAAAGACTAGAATAATCGAAGTATTAAAAAAAATCACTGCACAAATTTAATTGCACAAGTTTTCAGTTTTATGTCGCGCCGTTCATGACAAAAATACTCCGAATTAGTGATATCACTAATTAAATTTATGATGTCACTAATTCATATAATCGTATCACTAATTCTGAATATTTTTGACATGAACGGCGGTGTAGAACTGAAGATTTGTGCCGTTAAACGTTACGTGTGCGTGGCCGGCCTTACGGAGACCACCACCACTGTACAGGCAATTAGAAATCGGGACGAACAGAAGTTAGCTCCGCCCCTTTTATGACTACTGGCAACTTCTAATTGGTTGGTTATGTAGTCTGACGTCACATGCTCCGCCCTTTTCAACGTCGAACCACACAACAAACCAATTAGAAGTTGCCGATCGTCATTAAAAAGGGGCGAAGCCAACTTCTGTTTGTCCCGATTTCTAATTGCCTGTCACCACTGTAAAGATATTTTTAAGTAAAACTTCCGGAACCGGAAGACCTTTCTTTCATATAAACACGTGGAAATATCAACTCCAATTTGAGCCACATTTTATTTTATGAACTGGTCAGATTTTTTTTTTAGCCAAAAAAAAAAAAAGAGGGTCACACACATAAAAATCTATCTTCTCTTTTGTAAATCTTTTAAGAATAATAATAATAATAAAAAAGAAGAAGAAAGAGTACAATATTCAAGACACATACAAGTTTTAGTTGAACTTTATTATTCCAATTTGCCCCTTAGCTCCTTAAACTACTTAATGTCCTGAATTGAAAAACCGAACACATTTCTGGCACAAGAAAGAAAAGAAGTCGACACGAATAATAATAAACACCACTTATTATTATAATTTTTTGTGATGTCCCTGAATTCTCTTTTTTTTCTTCTGTCTGTGAATGTGTGTGTGTTTATAACACACTAAAGTTGAAAAAAAAAGGATCTAAACAGAAATACCGATGATGTAATAATTAAATAAGAAAACAACAAAATTAGAAAATTGATTTCCACTTGTTGTGCCGCGTTTACAGTAACTTCTTTTCATTCTCGCAAGCTCAAAAGTTAGGCCAATTCAGAGTGGGCGTGGTTAAAGATGTCTAGGGAATGCTCACAAGAATATAACTTCGAAAATTAATTGCGCATCAACCGCATCAGAAGCGAGAATGGAAATGTTGACGTTGAAATACAGGAAATAAAGACACTTGTCTTGCAGACAAGCCAAGACAATTGGGACATACAGAAGTTGGCTCCACCCTTTTTATGACGACCGGCAACTTCTAATTGGTTGGTTATGTAGTCTGACATCAAATACTCCGCCCTTTTCAACGTTGAACTACACAACAAACCAATTAGAAGTTGCCGTTCGTCATAAAAACGGCAGAGCCAACCTCTGTATGTCCCGATTTCTAATTGCCTGTCATTGAAATAGATCCCCCATCGACGTCTGCAAGACAAGAATGTCTTCATTTCCTGTGTGCAATACGCGCTTCAATCGTTAGGCCAATTCAGAGTGGGCGTGGTTGAGAGGTGTTTCTGTAGAAATGATCATGAAACCTGACACGAGATGAGCCGGAATAGAAATATGTAGGATGCAATACATTCCCAGTGAGGTCTGCAAGACAAGAATGTCTTCATTTCCCCCGTGAGCAAATTCACGATTCAAAAGTTAGGTTAGTTCAGAATGGACGTGGTTTTTCGTGTGCAATCGGTGCCCCAACTTTTATTTCTTTGCAATTTGAATACAAATTTGAAAGAATTATTTCAAAAATGATTAGCATTTCTCCAACTCCTTTTTTTTTTTTTACTTATTTTAAAAGCAGGATTTTAGGTTGTCCAGCCTTTTTTTTTTACTGACCACAACTTATGTTTTACTGACAAGTGTCTTAATCCCCCCCCCCCCTTCACTTATAAGGTATAGCCCTCAAGAGGCAACCAAAAATGTACATTTAGGCCACTGGGCCGCCTTTTTTTAGAGATCATTTCACAGCTTCTTTGCAACTTGCTTCATTTTACATTTATAATTTAATATATAAATTATACAATATGTTTGGAGAAAGTCGGTTACTTCAGGATATATTTAGAAGAAGAAGAAGAAAATAATTAATTTAAAATTATTTTAATTATTTTAAACTAGAATAATTATAATAAATGGAAACAACATTCCATATAAAGTTTAATTTGAAAAATATCATCATCATCATTATGTTAATTTTCTAGTTTCTTAACAATTTTTAATTTTCTGTTTCTAAAAAAAAAAAGACTATCAACTCTTTTAAAAGTATGTCAAACTTGAGTTCAGTTTTTTTTTTTTACTGACCCTGTTGCCCCCCGACACCCGACCCCCTTTTCAGCCCCTCAACCCCCCTTTTTCTTTATGAAAAAATATTAAAAATCTTTAAAGTCTACCCCCTTCACAACTTGAAAGATGGACCACAAAGAAAGAAAACCAGTTTTCTTTGCACGATTTTTTTTTGTGTTTCTTGTTTCCTTCTGTCAAATAGGTTGTAAAAAATCATGTAAGAACTAATTTTCGTGATGATTGATATCAAATATTAGCTCAAGAATTACAAGGACTTTTTATTTGTATATATATTACTTTGTAATAAAACAAAACTAGAAAACTGAACAAAATAGAATCTTCATCATATCCATCATCATCAGAAGAAGAAGAAAAACCAGAAATCAAAAAGAAAACTAAGAATCAAAGGGTTGCTTGCTTATTTCCGGTTTAAATCACCACCGGAAGTGGCATCCAATTCAAACATTTTTTAAAGGAACAAAACCGAAACGTTTGAAAGTGTAAACCGAGAGAAACACGTTTAGAAGAATTTAAATTATTAAATAATTAATTTTTATGAACTTCTAAAATGAATTATTTTTCAATATTTAATTTTTCACAAAAGTGAAAAATTAAATATTGAAAAATAAATGAAGGAGGATTTAATTAGGTCTATAATTAATTAAGAAGAACTTGAAAGTGATACCAAAAAAAAAACTAGAAAAGAGTAAAAAAATAACTATTTCAGGGCATTTTTTTTCTTTCTTCATTTTTCATATCTGTTATAATGTTAAAATTTCAAAATTTAGATTTTCATTTTTCACTTGGCTAAAAATTAACCCAAAATTAACCGAATTAATTCTAGTTTCGTCATTTATTTTTTTTTTATTAATACATAAATTAAGATTGAATTGAAAATTAATATAAAAAATAATAAAAGAAAATTCAAAATGAGCTTAAAAAATAAAAAAGTATAAAAACTAGAAAGAAGTAATTTCTGATTTAATGGACTTTTAAGACGAACCTGTTCGTCACACAGGATATCACCTGATAAATTCTACTTAAGAGAGATAAACTGAGTCAATATTTAAAGTCTAATCTCAAGTGAAATTCAATGACATTTTTAAACGTTCCAATTTTTATCACAAATTTTTTTATCATATTTTATTTTAATGACAGAATGAAATTTATGACACGAAAATGATAACTGATTTTTTTTTAGTTGTAAAAACAGTATTGCCAGACTCTAGTTTAATCTAGTTTAAATTAATCGGTTTCAAACTAAAAATAACTCGTCTTTATTCTTAAAAAAAAAACAATGGTTTCTTGATAACAATAGCCAACTATAACAATTGACTGCTGCTTCCGTGTCAACTTGTCATTAAACCAGCCTTAAGTCTGCTTCACATGAACCACTCTGTGGGACCACTGAAAGTGGTACTTTTTAGCAGACCATTAATTACCGCGACACCAGTTTTTATTTAGCAAATTGACACCAAAGTGGCGATGAGTGGTTGAGACCTACTACAAGTGGCCAACACCGCGCCTATTTGTCAGTGGCGCTCACTGAGCAAAGGGCCATTGTATTCAAAAGTAGTCCGTGTGAAGCAAACCGCGTCAGCCATTTTATTTTACTGTACCACAAAGTGGCCAGTATGAAACCAGCCTAAAAAAGCTCTTGAATACAAACTTAAGTCTTACGTTTAAGTCAGGCACAAACTGCAATACGGAATAGTAACGTCAAAATTACAAAAAATAAAATAACGTTACAGCCAACGATGCATTGACGTAAGAAGTTGGCTGTGACGTCATTTTGAAGCCACTATTTCCGTATTGCAGTTTATGCGAGACTTTTAGACGTAAATTCGTAATGAAAGCCAAAATAAGCGGGTCTCCCTAAAATGCAGAAACTGCAGAAATATATTTAAAACTACCGAAATTAATGTGAAATTGCAGAAACTCATTAATTTGGGTCATGTTAAAGGAAGTTTCTGCAATTCCACATTGATTTGGGTCCTTTTATGTGAGTTTGTGCAATTTCAGGCGTTTTAGGGTTTTTCCAAATAAGCTAAGAAGAAATAAATTCGAGAGTAGTTGGCAACACTGGGCTTTCTGTTCAATTTACAAGTTCTACAAACAAAAAAAATCCTCCAATCTCATAATTCATGTGATACTTTTTCAGCTTTTAAACCAATTTACTGTTAATTAATATCAAATAAAAGCGAGACTTCAAACAGTTCACTGAATGAACTTTTACTTTTCAAAGAAAAGGCACTGAAAGGAAGAAGAAGTTTCCTTATGACGTCATCATTAGAGGTCAACCGAGAACTTTTTGTTCTTTCTCTTTATTTATTATTATTATTATTATTCATAAAATGTCTGCGTATTTCATTTGGGTTTTTTTATTTTTAAACGTTTTTTGTTTAAAAAAAAATACTAAAAAGATGGATCAATAAAATGTGTGTCATAACCTAATTCTATTTTTAAAAAAACCCTATCTTTTTTTTATAAAAAAAAACACCTCGAATCTCATTCATAAACCAGTTTCTTTGAAGTTTTTTTTTTTCTGTTTTCCGCCTCCTTTTTTTTTCTTTCTTCTTCTTCTTCTTCTCTTTATCATCATCATCATTATAAATTGATTTTAGAACAACGTGTGGATTAAGAAGTTTTAATCCATAAACACCCTTTTATAAAAATTTGTTATATTAAAAGGTCACATAATAAATAATAGGAGGTAACAAAGAATACTAACCGGGTCCTGTGAAGATGATAACGGTGGTAAAGGGTACCAATAATAATACAAGAAGAAAGAATAGACCATGCCGTCGTACCAACTTCATCATCGTCGTTTTCGTCGTCGTCGCCGTCGTCGAACGTCAACAATCATCCGAGAATTGAAACCGATCCTTCATTAAAACCGAACCGAACTGACTCAGACACTCACACAAAAAAGCACACCTTTTAAATTAAAAAAACAAACAAGAACTACTACTACTACTTAATCAAGACCTAGAAATCGGAACATCGGTTTCGATTCAAGAACAAATTACAAAAAACACTCGCAGCTTCGAATTAAGTCCTATACTAAACAGCTGCAGCAATAACATGACCCTATAAAAAAAACACCTGACGAAACACCGTAAAAACGAACACCGAAGAAAACGGAACAACAAATTACAGATTGACAAAACGAAAAACCTCCTGAAATTTTACACAGGAAAAAAAGACAGCAGCTATTTTTATCACCAAACACTGTTGCCAGATATACTTATTTGCAAAGCTTACTATACCTGCTTCATTGTTGTGACGTCACCGTCGTTCCCGTAAAAGTTACGATTGCATTCTTTATTCAGATAGAAAAAAAAAATATATCAAGCGTTATCAACAGTTTAAACAAAATGCGTTTTACATTCTTTTGTTATTAATCCTTTTTAAATAGACAAAATGATAGAAGCTTAATTTTTTTTATCAACCCTTCTGACGTCACAAGTTTCTTCGTAAGACGCGTTTAGAGGCACTAGACTAAGAAATAAAGTAAAAAAAAACTTATAAAGTAAATAAAAATAAAGTATTACTTAAAAAGAAATAAAACAGGTTTAAATATAGGCATGTGTCATAGACTTAGGAGTGAATATAATGTGTAAATAATAAATAATGTAATACAAAATAATATAAATTTCAACAAAAACAAGAGTATCTGGCAACACTGACACAGTTCTCAAGAAACTCGCCAGGTGACAGCCTCTACTCGATAAGATAGAAAACTTGTAATTAATTCCGAAAGTTAGCGTTGTGTAATCGTTGACGTCACGCCCGTATAAATCCACAGAAAATGACGTCGTCGACCAATCAGCGGTTGAACTCATCGAACTCACCAGATGACAATATCATAATTTTTAAAAAGAAAAAACATCGATATATCGATTTCCCGATATATTGTAAACACTATTGTATCAATCGATATATCTTTTTTTTTTTTTTTTTTGCTTTTTCAACAAATGTTGACGTTTCAGACCTCCCCCAGTTGTGTGAAATCTTTTTTCTGAGGTAAAGGCCTAAAATTACTAAAAAAAAACAAGTAATTAACAATTTAACAGATTGAAATACGTGTAGATTGGAAATGACTTATTTCAACTGTATATACGAAAGAAATATCGATATACCCATCCGATATATAAAAAGAGTTGATATCGATGTCATATATCGATATGTGCAATATATCGATTAAAATAATTGGCGGGCCTAATGTTCGAACTTAGAAACCACTCCCTGACACATATGTCACACAGGTGAAATCCAGAAAGACAAAGAACACAAGTGGGTTTTGAACACTCCAGACTCCAGAACACACATTCAGAGCCAGAGGCTTTAACCACATAGGCTACCTTGCCAACTGCATTTATAACAGTTTTAACAATAAATATATTATTTATGTTTATTTTTAACAATTTAATATTAAAACAAAACAGACCCCAGCAGGATTTGAACCTACGACCACTGGATCCAACAGCCGAGACGTTACCCACTCAGCCAAACTAACAACTGCAGAAAACACAATACTAAAAGTTGACATAGTTTCGAGGATCAGCCAGGATTCAAATATAGAAAAAAAAAATTCAGCCAAAATAGATGGCGCCACCATCTCCATTAAAAAAATTTTGCCAAAAAGCAAAAACTTTTTTGAAGGTATAGGATTTTTAACGTAGAACCTTTTTAATTAATGTTTCAAATATTTGAAGACAGGGGCGCTTTAATCAACTATTACATAGAGTCCATGTATAAGGTGTTAGGTTAGGTTAGGTTAGTGGGTTAGTGTTGGCTCCGCTCTTTTTATGACGACTGGCAACTTCTTATGTAGTCTGACGTCACATGCTCCGCCCTTTTCAACGTGGAACCACACAAGAAACCAATTAGAAGTTGCTAGTCGTCATTCTATGCCTGTGATTAGAACACAGACACCTGTAGACAGCTTCAGAATTTCTTCGGCTCCACCCTTTTGTGAGCGTCAGACCAATTAGAAATAAAAAGGGCAGTTCATGTGACATCAGACAACAGAAAAGAATTTTAACAATAATTATATTTAAAATTTGTTTTAATAATTTAAATACAAGAAAATTATTGAATTTATAGAGCCCTAACTGAGGCTTGAACCTAAGACCTCCAACTCAGAAAGCAGTGGTGCTAACACAACAGCCAAACAGACAACTGTAACAACACTACTAATAAATTATATTTAGGAATTATTTAACAATATACCAAACAATAAAATAAAATAAAAAAAATTCACTCAAAATAGATGGAGCCACCGTCTCCATTAAAAAAATTTTGCTAAAAAGCAAAAACTTTTTTTGAGGTATAGGATTTTTAACATAGAACTTTTTTAATTAATGTTTGAAATGTTTGAAGACAGGAGGCGCAACAATCAACTATTACATAGAGTCCATGTCTAAGGTGTTAGGTTAGGTTAGTGGGTTAGTGTTGGCTCCGCTCTTTTTATGACGACTGGCAACTTCTAATTGGTTGGTTATGTAGTCTGATGTGATGTCACATGCTCTGCACTTTTCAACGTGGAACCACACAAGAAACCAATTAGAAGTTGCTAGTCATCATAAAAAGGGCGGAGCCAACTGAAGTTCGTCCCGATTTCTAAATGCCTGTGATTACAACACAGGCACCTGTAGACAGCTTCAGAATAATTCTTTGGCTCCACCCTTTTGTGAGCATCTGATCAAATATCAGCCAATTAGAAATAAAAAGGGCGGGGCATGTGACATCAGACAACAGAAAAGAATTTTAACAATAATTATATTTAAGTTTGTTTTAATAATTTAAATACAATAAAAATAATGAATTTATGAGCCCCAACTGAGGCTTGAACCTGAGCCCTCGAGCTCAGAAAGCAATGATGCTGCCAATACAGCTAAACAGACAACTGTAACAACACAACTAATAAATCATAGCTAGGAATTGTTTAACAATATACCAAACAATAAAATAAATTTAAAAAAATTCACTCAAAATAGATAGAGCCACCGTCTCCATTAAAAAATTTTTTCTAAAAACCAAAAACTATTTTTTGAGGTATAGGATTTTTAACATAGAACTTTTTAAATTAATGTTTCAAATGTTTGAAGACAGAGGCGCTATAATCAACTATTACATAGAGTCCATGTATAAGGTGTTAGGTAGGGTAGGTTAGTGGGTTAGTGTTGGCTCCGCTCTTTTTATGACGGCCGGCAACTTCTAATTGGTTGGTTATGTAGTCTGACGGTACACACTCCGCCCTTTTCAACGTCGAACTACACAACAAACCAATGAGAAGTTGCTGGTCGTCATAAAAAGGGCGGACCCAACTGAAGTTCCTCCCGATTTCTAAATGCCTGTGATTAGAACACAGGCACCTGTAGATAGCTTTACAATTTCTTTGGCTCCACCCTTTTGTGAGCTTCATACAAAATATCTGCCAATTAGAAATAAAAAGGGCGGGGCATGTGACGTCAGACAACAGAAAAGAATTTTAACAATAATTATAATCAAGTTTATTCTAATAACTTTAAAACTTTAACAATTATGAATTTTTGAGATACCACTAAGGCTCGAACCTGGGACCTCAAGCTCAGAAAGCAATGATGCTGCCAATACAGCTAAACAGACAACTGTAACAACACAACTAATAAATCATAGCTAGGAATTGTTTAACAATATACCAAACAATAAAATAAATTTAAAAAAATTCACTCAAAATAGATGGAGCCACCGTTTCCGTTAAAAAAAATTTGCTAAAAACCAAAAACTTTTTTTTCGAGGTATAGGATTTTTAACATAGAACTTTTTTAATTAATGTTTCAAATATTTAAAGACAGGGGCGCTACAATCAACTATTACATAGAGTCCATGTATAAGGTGTTAGGTTAGGTTAGGTTAGTGGGTTAGATTCTTCTATCTATGAACGTTGGAACTTTGACATGAAGCCTTAGAGTTGGAGAGAGAAGTGTTTGTTACATACACAAATATGATCTTAAAAAGACCTGAAATTATTTGAAAACGCCTCAAGATGGCCTAAAAAGCACATATAATTGAGAAAAAAAAAACAACAGAAAAAATGGAAATGCCCTAAAAAGGGCTTAATGAGGCCTAAAAGTCCCAAATATATCGATATATCGATACATTATGAGAAAGAAAAATGGCGGCCTTCAAGTTGAAGGTGAGTATCTGTTTTTAAGTTACGGTATGAGCTTTTAGTTTTGCGATAATTTTAAATTTAACAGTGAATTGGTATTTTTAATGTTAAATTTTTAATTGTAGCCGAATGAGGTGTCATGTATTAGAAGTGCGTTCCATATGATAGTGAGGAATAAACACAAGAAAATCCAAACACGGCGTCGTGCTCCGGGTATTGGTTGTTACGCCGGACAAATATCCAATTTCGACGACATTAAGAAGGAATTCTTACCTCTTACAATACCGGATATACCTTTGACACCTGAAGGGACCGATTACAAACCTTCGAAGTTGTTCATGGTCTGGAGAGTGAAAGAGACAAAGGGAAGACCGTACTGGGAAAAGGATATCATTAAAAGCCTCGGTTTAGAGGGAAAAGTATATATAGAGATTACCTAATACTTCTTCTTGGTGTAGTCTATCGATTAAAAGCCTCTAGTCTCGTGTAATAAGGCGAAAAAGAAATACGTTGTCGTACATAGAGAGACTCCTAATCGAAACGAAGGATTTTTAGCGGTATTTCATATTCTAGTCTTAAAACGACTCACCTTTGTTCGTTTCCCTTTTTCAGAAATATGACATTCAGATCGTGAAAAACGGCCCATTATCAAACGAGATGATGTATCATGTCAAACATTTGATTAGAATCAAACCGATTACGTTTCCGAACGGAATTCCGACCGAAGAAGATATCGGAAACACGATGTTGAAGCCGAACGGAGAACTAATCATCAGGAAGACGTTAAAAATGGATTCTAAGGAACTGATGGAAGAACAGCCATTGAACAGAAAGAGACTCGATAGTGAGACTTTGGCAAAACATCTTAGATTACGATGGTTGAATCCTTATAACGTTTAATATTAAAATAGAAAAAAAGAAGTCATTTGTAAATAACTGGGAAAAAAAATAAAAGAACGTTTCACAATTTATACTCTACATTGTTATTGTTTCGTAAGTGTTTTGTTCAATGTGTGTGATAACACTGATAAAACAATTGTTCGCAAACCAGCTAACCTATGAGATTAAAGCAAATCATAATTGAAAGTAAATGAAAAGGAGTCGGAACCAATATTAATATATAAAGGCAGCTCAATTCCATGTTATAGAAAAACTTAATGGGTAAGGGAGCAGTAATTATGTAGCCAATCTTCAAAGATAAAGCTTGCGATGTAAGAGCGGTTGACGAAACATTTAGATTTCTAAATGTTTCGTCAACCGCTCTGACGTCACAAGCTTCACCTTACAGTAAGGGTTTCTATTTCTCTTTATAAAGGTAACTTTGAATATCTTTTAGAAGTCCAGCAACTGTTTTTCATACTGGTGCAAATGAAAAAGAATTTAGCTGTAAGTAGAGGTGACGCCTCATGTGTCCCTCATGCAGTGTTACCTCTATACTTATATTGGTCGTAAATACATTTATTTTAAAAAAAAAAGTAACATTTGATAAAAGTAATAAAAATCATTTCTAGATATTTTGTTGTTGTTGTAAAAACGTATATTGATTTACTTAAGTCGGTGTCAATGAACCGTAATAAATATATTTTCAGTTATATCCAAAAAGATAAAATTTACAGAAGAAAAAACAAACAAAAAGATTGGGCAATCAAAAAATGTACGACAAGACTAGAAGCAGAGCAACGGATAATAGTAACATTAAGCTCCGTCCAGAATCGTCGTAAAAGATTCTAAGACGGAGTGCTGCTAGTCAGCTGCGCCTCGCAAGTATTTGGTCGAGTGTCCGATGAAGAGCTTCGAGACGTTTCTTGAGCGACTTCATGGCAAGAATAGCTAATTGAGCTCTGGGATCTAAAGGAAGAATTGCTAAAGTCCACCAAGTCCAAGCCGGCCCATCTTCCGACTGAAGATAACCGTCCTCGACGACGGGCATCGGACCAAAGTGTTGTACGATACGATTACGAATAGGAGAAGACAAATTTTCAAACCAATCGGTTACTTCTCGGTGAACGGTATCGTGAAGCGTTCTCGTTTCTACAAAGTAAACGAGTCGATGAAGCACGTCATCAACGACCCAGTCCGACGGCGAGGAAGGAACATTTTTTATACCGTTATCGTCGTCCGGTCGATCGCGAAGGCTTTCCACCTTCGCAGTGTGGTAACCGTCCTTCATCCCTCGACGTAGGACGTGGAAACGGCCTCGACCGACGGTATCGAGAACCGAACGACCGTCTGGAAAATACTGAACGCTACGTATTTCCAGCAGCGTGCCGTAGTTGGCAAACCTTAGAAATGTAAACTATTAGATTAACGCCAAAACAAAGATCGAGGAACGTAGTACAAAAAGTACTGACTCTTCGGACGATCCTCTGACAGTTGCACACATTCCGAACTGTCGTGCTCCCGATTCCATACAACGACGAACCATTAGACGATACCTCGGTTCGAAGACATGCAGAGGACAAGGAATGGTCGGAAATCCAACAGTACAAATAAATATCGGAATTTCACGATGTTCTCCTTCTCCATTTCTATTGGAACCCACAAAAAAATTATCAAAGGGCAATTTAACAACAAGCACAAACCAGATCGGAAATGTAACTAAATTGATCGACATAGAGCAAAAACGACAACACACCTCACTAATTCGTTCATTTCGTCCTCGTGGTCCTTCTGTCGTTCGGCATAATCGTTCGGAATGAACATTTGCATGGCTTTGTCTATAAGCTCGGTTACGACATGTCTTCGTTCGGCCAAGTACTAATAATCGTACAAGACAAAAACAAATCAGACGACAAACTTCCTTCGATCTAGAACAAATTTCATTCTCACGTCTTCTAAAGACGTCTTGCAAAGTGGACAACGAGGAAAATGATCTAGGCAACGGTCGAGACAATTACGACAGAATACGTGGCCACAAGGAGTCGTAACAGGTTCCCAGAATAACCTGAAGTGATCACACTTGAGTGTATTTAACGATGAAGATGTAACAACACTTTCAATTCCAATATATACCTATAACAGAGAGTGCATTCGAGATCCTGTTTGTCGACGACGATTCCGTTCACCGGTTTCTCGACATTCTTTGGCTGAATTTCTAACGAAACCGGAAACAAATAATAATAAAACAAACCCAAAACTTGCATTGCAATAAGAAAAGTTTTCATTACTTTTAATACGATCCATTTCGTACTCGCATCTAACTAGAAATCGGCAAAGTTTTTCGTTTTCCTTTGTTGTTAACATGAAATCCGAATTTGAAAGAACTTGTTGTCTTCTTGTCGATGGAGGCGATAACTTTGGTCTTTTCGTACTTCTGTCCAATGGGCGCTCGCTCTAAACTCCAAAAAAGTACGTGAACCTACACGCAAAATCGTCAAGTGACGATATATCCAAACGACAAGAGAATTAATGTCACCTCGCTGTCGTCGTCATCGCCGTTAACATCGTGCTGTTTTAGGCCGCAAACGGATGAAGATTTCGCAGGACGTCGTACCAGAGTCAACAAGAACAAATATTTGTGCAGAACCTAAACGAATAAAAGAAATCAACAATACAACAAATAATTTACTTGTCGCTTCTTTAAAAAAAAAACACACTTTAACGAGCTCGACGACGATTGAAGGAATGTTGGGCTCCAGAACCAAACACTGGAGGTAGGCGACTGCTGCATCTTCGTAACGTCCCAAACTGACTAGAGCAGCGCCTTTTCGATGGTAACCCTGAAAAGTTACTCGTGAATCAGGTGATAAAATATAATAATTGAGAGCTAATCTACCTTGGAACAATCTGGACGAAGTTTTATCACAACTTCCGCGTCGGCCAATGCTTCATTACACTTTCCAACACTAAGAAATGCTCGAGACCTGTTGCATAATGAAACAACATCGTCGGCATCTGAAAGAAGACGATGGAAATTCAGTGCCAATTAGATGACGACCATTTCTTCAGATACACATCCACCTTTAGTGTCTTTTTTGTCAGGAACTATGAATTGTTATATTGCAAACAATCAAACTTCTCACCCCAAATCGATATTGTGGACATTTTCGCTACGTTTTTAAAAGCAACTTTTAAATGAAATTTTAAAGAAGTCGAAGCTTTCATTCAGCTTTTTTATGAAATATTCATTTCATCAGAGTCTTTCACTGCATTCCATCAATTCAGACAAAACTCAGTTTAATAATCAGTTTCATAAAAAAAACAATTATTTGAAGAAATCCCCACGCAATTCTTTAATTTCCATACATTTCATCATTTTCATTAAACCCCAATTTTTTTTTTTAAATTTCAACAATTTAACATCATAAAAATTACATTGAAAGTAGAGAACTACAAAAAAAATTGAAACTGGCCCCAGTTCAGCCCACAAACTTTATAGTGAACCCAGTTTAAAAAGCACATGAGACCCAAACAGTCTAACTGAGCTTTTGAAAAAGCCCATCAAGGGCTTACAAAATCCATAAAATTACTGTCTCATGGGGTTTTATGTCATAAACTTTTGTCCCTCTGCCACAACCCTTCTTTGGCTGCTTGCAGCGTAATTTTTCGAATTCAAATACTGAAGGTCTCTAATTAAAAAAACATCATTTTTGCTCACTTATCAGTTCAATTGGTATCTAAACTCTTGAAGTGATCATTAGGAAAACTTATATAATGGAATTTGATGCTAACTTGGGGCCATTCACTCCCCTACGATAAGATTCCACCTCAGTAGTTACACATGATACGTTTTTAAGCACTTAAAACTGAAACCAAATGCAATTTATTGGTTATGTAAGACACATTCATTCTCCTTATTAGTAGAAAATGCATCAAGTTGTTTTTTATATTTTTTCTTCAAATTATTAATTATATAAGACGCTTTTATAAGTGGTTTTTCCTTTGTCCTTCTTATCTGTCAAATTATTTGATATAATATGCTAATCGAATCAACAACAAAAAAATAGATCAATAAGATAAGAACACAGCAGATCCATCACCTTGTTCGTAAGCGTCGTCATACTTCTCGATGGCCCTCTGAAAGTGTCCTTCTCCGACCAAAACGTTCCCCTCATGTCTCAATTGAGCCCCTCTGTACTGTCGAGGCCACCACTTCTGAAGGACATTCGCAACGACGACGCTCACGTGCTGAGCGCTCCAGACAGACCCATGACCTATCGAAGCGTCACACACGACACATTTCTCGATCGGAGAACCATCCGTTCCGTTAAGACACCGTTTACAAAACGTATGTCCGCACGGAACGGTGACCGGTTCTAGTAAAAACGAACGGCACGAAAAACAGGCGGCAATGTCCGAAACGCAAAGCGAATCGATCTTTCGCTTTGAAGATGAACAAGAAGAAGAAGAAGAAACAATAAACTTTGCGATCCACGCGTTCACAGCTTCGCTCAACATGTCTATCGCGAGCGTACCATTAAGATAACAATAAATGTAAGCAATCATCGCCTTTTCGACGAACGCGTTACCTATTTTTAACATCACCACCGTACCATTGTCGTTATTTTTATCACTGCAGCTCGGATACATATTCGAATCCTCCATTTCTCCCGGATGCCAAATAGAATCGCAACACTTTGATGACGAAGTTTCAACAACAGTCTTCGTTTTGCCTCCTCCTCCTTCAATACCGTCTTTTTCATCGGCTTCGGCCATCGTTTTTCTTGTTGATGATCGACACTCTAAACATTGAATAACAGACGGCATGAAGGTGGTTGATTTTGATGTCTCTTACACGAATTCGTACTCTGAAATCGTAATTGGATGGTTACATAAGAGAGAAATGAACAGAAGTTAGTTGTAACCTGACAGAAACTCATGTCAAATGTGACGACAATAAAATTATAGAAGATTGAGGCTCCTTTAAGTATATTCGATCGTCATTTAGAAGACGACATTCTGATATTCATTCGATCTATATATAATGTCAATAATATCTACTTGAATTACATATACGTCCTTCAACAGAATGAACACAAAAACTCTCTCCCCTCTTCTAATAAACAAAAACTACTACATTAACAGTTACATAATCATAATAATCATCATCCTCGTCGTCGTCATAAGGTGAAATAGGACATAACTTTTCTCTCGTTTTCTGCGATTATCACTCCTTAAAAAAACATAAAACACGAATTAGCATAAAAAACAACTAGTTTACACAATATAAACACGTTTCGTACAAAAACAAACCGATTTTTAACAAAAATATTCATAAAATAAAGCAAAGAAACATAAAAAACGAAGCCATGTGTTTGGCTTCTCTGTAAAGTCCCGTTATATAATTGAAGAATAAACTCTTAATAGTAAATCATAATTGAAAACAATGTATAACAAAACTAATCCAAGCACTCCAAGCAATTGGAGTGATCAGCTTCATATAATATCTACTGTTATGTAATACATCTGTATGAAAATAAAGAGTGCCTAGTTGCGTTTTATTCATCAAACGTATTTTAAGGATTTGGTTCTAAAATGTTTGAAGTCATTAAATTCAATAGAAACAATACTAAACCAAATACTCTAATGAATTGGAGTGATTAGATTATAATAACAGTTCATGTTATGTAACGTATACATATGAACTTAAGAGTGAAACGTTGCGTTTTATTTCTTACATTAGAATTTACGGATTATAATCTCAAATTATTATAATACTTGTGACTCGTGAAATAGATTGAAAATAATAAAACTGTACACTCCGATTAATCGGAGACATTGGATTTTTATAATGTAGTGTGTTTCTATGATTAAGAAGTGCTCCGTAGCGTTTTTGACGTCACGAATAAATAATCATGTGACCGTGACGTGTTTGTTATGATGTGACGTCATTTCCATGTGATATTTCAAATTTTCTCAATGTCATCGTTGCATGTATAATATCGAAGGAGAGTTAGATGAGAATCTAGGCCAACGTAGCTATTTGCATTGTGTCTGTCTGCGGTCACCGTGATTCAGCTCAATTGAACATAAACCTTCTGTATCATTCTAGATTTTACGATTGGTTCGTCGCTTCTACTATAAATACGAGACTCGATCACCTTGATAATCATTTTAGAAAGTATATTCATATACGAAGCAACGGCTCATAATTTGTTCATTTGTTTACGAAAAAAAAAGTATTTTCTCTTGAAAACGAGCCAGAAATTCAGTACATTTTCACATTCCTAGTGGTAATATTTTATATATTTTTAAAAGAAATTTTAATACAGAAAAGGCACAAATATATAGCGATGCTGTGACGTCACTTGGGTGGAGGCGGCTTTGTTTTGTAGGAACAGTTTTACGTCACTGGGGTTTGTTCTGTTCGCTCTGTGATACAGGCATTTGTAGACAGCTTCAGAATTTCTTTGGCTCCGCCCTTTTATGAACGTCATCAATTTTTAATTGGTTCGATACTGGATCTGATGTCACATACTCCGCCCTTTTTATTTATAATTGGTTGATATTTGGTCTGACGCTCATGAAAAGACGGAGCCAACGAAATTCTGAAGCTATATACAGATGCCTGTCTCTGTCTTTGTGATACGTCACTCATTTATGTTGTTGTTGTGCTTTTAAAGTGACGTCACAGTTTTCACGTGATTTTTCTGTCGTTGAGTTTTTTTTTATATCTCGTGATTTTGACGCAGCAAAGAGAAAACGCTTGAAGGATAACGAGTTATTAACTTCATTTTTAGTTGATATTTGGTTGTTATTTCTCTCATTTTTCAGTCATTTTAAGAGCAGCTAAGATGTCAGTTTCGTTCAAGACGTACCTTGTTGGTGGTTCTGATGGAAATGTCGACGATTATTCGTCCGAAATTCGACGTTTTTTCGTCGCATCGGATGTCGCATCCAGTTTTATTTATCTGGAAGAAAAATTGGCCGTCATTTATCCATCTCTCAAACAGAAACAATTCATTGTGCAATGGAAAGGTAGTAAGTCACTATTTTAGAACGCACTGAAATGCAGAAAACTGCAAGAAAAATACAACATTCTGCATGAAATTTACAGTTATCTTTCAAGAAACTTTCAAACAGAAGTAAAAAACTGAAGTTTACCAAAAATAAATCGCAAAAATTTACGCGAAACTGGCAAAAAAACCCAGAATTTTTATAAATTTGGATTGTAAGAATTACAAAACTACGAAGAAACAATAGAAAACTTGCAGCTTCCTGCGTTTTGAACAATTAAAATGCACTTAAAATATGGGTGATGTATTGATCATCCGATAATGTTGGTATCAATTTGTTTACAGACGAAGAAGGTGACATGATCACCATTTCGAGTGACGAGGAACTCATCAACGCATTGAGTTCTATGAAAAGCGACATTTTAAGACTTTACATCAAGGGTATTCGTAATATATAAAGCCTTATAAGTTAGTATCGAACAGAAAGAGGCTAATGACTTTTTTGTTTTTGCTTGCAGTTAAGACCACTTCAGCTGGAGGAGGATTGCCAAAGGGCGGCTACAAAGACGAGCAGCATGCCATGGTGAGCTGCGATGGATGCGATAAAGGCATTACCGGATTTCGTTACAAATGTATCGAGTGTCCGGACTTTGACTTGTGTAGTTCTTGCGAGTCTCGTAAGATGCACTATGAGCACAAGATGATACGGATTCCAAAACCCATTGACAGAGTGAGTCTCGCGGGGTATCCGTTCACACATGGGTCGATCGTTGTTAAACGTTATTTTTTTTTCCTTGGCAATTAATAGAAAGATTACGCTGGATTCATGCCTTGGCTGTTCGGTTCTATTGGACGTCATAATTGGGGACGTCATCGTTTTCCTTTCGAGCACAGACACGAACATCGCCGTCATCGCGGTTGCAACAACGACAAGAAATCAGGAGACGACTCTCAGGAGGAATGTGGAAGTCAACAACAGAAACCGAACGAGCAGAAACCTGCGGAACAGAAACCAAACGAACAAAAGAACGAACAGGGTTCCGAAAACTATCCGATTCAGTTTCAAAAAGTAATGGAAAATATCTGGACTGTATTAGGAGGATTGCCAAAGGAACAAGGTACGAGAATCTCCCTCGTCACTGGAAAATAAAAACCCGTTAACATAAGGAGAATCTTTGTATTTAAGCAGGTGAAGCAACGGCGAGTTCACAAAACGGCGGCAATAAGAATGCAAACGGTCAATTTCAGTTTAATCCCGAAGATTTCATGAAGACTTTGGGTCAGACAGTTTCTGCTGTTCTTGATCCACTTGGTTAGTTGCTTTCGAAGTGATGACAAAAGTTGAAATTTTATGTAAAACATTTCACTTTTTAGGTACTGGAGCAAAGCAAAATGGACAAAACAGCTCCGGAACAAATGGAGCCGGTCAGAATCAGTACAAACCAGAAGAGTTCCTGAAGAACATTGGGCAGACGGTGGCCGCAGTTCTCGATCCTCTCGGTTTGCAATCCATAGAACGTATGGAAACTTCAAGTGCCGTTTTAAACAATAGTTCATTTTCAATGAATAGGAATCGATGTCGAGGTGGACGTTCACCATAACGGTGCTCAGTGCTCTTTCGGAAGTAGAGCTTCATCCAACAAAGCGACTTCTCCTACTAAAGAAACTGCGAAAACACCCGAGAAGGAAGAAGTTGTCATTCCAACGACAAAAGTTGCTGAAGAACCTAAGAAAGATGAACCCGTTGGCGTTCAAACTCCACCTGTTAGCAGCAGACCAGACGAAAAGGTTGGTTGTTTTTTGTTGAAAAAGTTAACTTTATTACTGATGTTTTGATTGTATTTTCTATTCAGGCTCGTTCCGGTTCTCCGACAACGGTTTTGGACAGTGAAACTGGTGACTGGACTTACATCGGAGAGAAGGAAAAAGCTCAAATACCGGCATCGGTCACTCCGACGAAGGTGACTGAGAAAGTGTCTCTGGTCTTTCCGAAACAAGCGTCAAATGGACCCATTCCGATGCCGTATCGAAGTCTGAACGGTAATCCCGTCGGAGGACCTCCGACTAGTTCTTTGTCTGACGAAATGAATCTTATGTCTCAGGAAGTTCAGCATCCAAGTAAGATTTTTTTAATTCATCGATCTGATTTCATAAAAGAGACTGATGGATTTTAACCGTCTCGATGGGTGTTTTGTTTTAATTAGATCCTGTAATTAGAGATGGACTTCAGCAGATGTTGTCTATGGGATTCACGAACGAAGGTGGATGGTTGACCCAACTTCTGGAAGTCAAGCGAGGCGATATTGACAGTGTTCTCGAAGTTCTGGCACCAGTCAACAATCCCAAACACTAAACAGCCCATTTATACACAGCTGATAATATAATACATTTTAACTATATACTGTGTATTTCTTATCTTAATGTTTGGTTTTTGGCTGTGATAAATTGTATTAAATAGTATTCAGTTGCTTGTATTGGGGATTTAATACACATTCCTGTGTTTTATGTGTTTGGGTGGGGAAGTTGTTTTTTGTTTTAAATGTTTTTTTTTTAAATTTCTTTAGTAATTAGTGTTTACACCAGTTGCTTGTTTTTAAATGTCCTGTTTGCGTTATTATGATTTGGTCTAAGGTATATATGAATGTGAATTTTCATTGTATTTCCTCCATGTATGTTGGTATTATTAATGTTTAATAAAACATTCATTTTAATCCACTCTAATAATGTGTTGAATTTATTTTTTAAATAATTAACAAATTATTGTTTTTATTAATATTTATTAGAACTAATTATATAATTGTTTTTTAATTATTAATTATATAATTTATATCAAGCTATTTTAATTTTAAACTTAATAAATATTTCAGAATTAATAAAAACTAAAAAAAAAATTTTTTATAATTTTTATAAAATTTATTAGAATTTATTGTTATTATGAGAATTATTAATTTGTTTTTATGGTGGCTCCGCCTCCAAGACAAAATAAAGCAGACTATTGGACAAATGACGACTACAACCATTTTGGTTGAAAGAACACTTTAAAACGTGATGCGAAATGTTACCAAGCAAGATAAATTCATAAAGTTAAAGCAACTCCATGTTAGAAAAAAAAGTCAAAATTGAGTGAGAATCGTCTGCTTTTCGAAGCTAGAAGGACTGCTAAGGAGGACGGTACAGGGGTGAATCTCGTACGGCATGGCGTGCTAATTTAAAGGGGAACGACATTAAGGTCAATCTTGTACGTCCTGTAATAGGAAGCTATAAGTACAATAAGCGCCCTCTATTGGCCAAACTCACTTTTGGAAACGAATGCTCCATAAGAATTATCTTGTTCATTCAAGATAATGACAAGATTAACCTAAGTGGTGACACGAACTTGTTAGTTAAGAACAAGTTGTAACAAACTTAATATTGCGGTCTATGAGAATTGTTTACGAAATGTATTATCAATTTTTTAGTTTATTATTTACAATAACTAAACTGAGAAAAATTCATTCATAAAAAGTAGATACGACACTTAAATTGTAAACTAGCTTACTTTTCGCATAGTAAGAAAAATAGTTCAAATAGTTTTTCATTTCGAAGTTGTCAAGTTTTTATCGTACTTGCCGCCAAAATAATAATAGGAAGGCTTAGCAATTTAGCACCATGTCTTCACTTGACAAGATGAGTATTATGGGCGTTAGAAGTTTTGCCCCGGATAACAACCAAATAGTGACTTTCTTCAGCCCATTGACACTTATTCTGGGACCCAATGGAACGGGTAAAACGGTAAGAATGTCCATAAGCAACGATGTAAGACTTTCCCCTCCCCACTTATAAGCATATTTTGTCAAAAGTGTCTTCCACCAAGTGTGATTTTGTTTTTCTCTTCTATTATCGAGACAATCATTGAGGCTTTACGTTACATCACTACGGGAGACATGCCACCAAATAGTTCACGAGGAGCCGCTTTCGTCCATGACCCAAAGGTTCTCACCTTTAGAAAGACTACCAACCAGCATTATCGGTCCATCAATAAACTAAAAGATGTAACATGTTATTTATTTCTATCCTCGTTTACTGTAGATCGCTCATGAGGTGGAAGTGAGGGCACAGATCAAACTGAAATTCAGAGATGCAAAGGGAAAGGACGTAACCACGACACGATCCATGGTGGCCGTTCAAAAGGTTATCTTTTGAGTGTCCCCCTCAAGTTTTGTGCCGTTGTCGTCAGTCGAGATGCACGACAGATGACCACTCATTTCAACAAACTTTAAATTTATTTATCTATTCCTGTGCATCAGAAAGTGATTTTTAAAGATTGTTACAAATTTAGAATAGAAAGGAATCATGTACAAAGTAATTTTATTACATGTATATTATTATTATAAAATAAATATAAAATAACGGTAGTTTGAAAACTAATCGTACAAATTCAGTGAAAAACCCGAAATTTCGTTTATTTTATTTTTATTTTGAAAGTTATCTGCATTAAATTATTTATAACGTGGTTTCTTAACTCTTCTAGTTTATAACAAACTTTGATTTTCTTTCTAAAAACATTAATTTCGATAAGCAGCATTGCAGTTTTGAGTTTTGAGCATGAACAGTTACTTTTATTGCTAACTAGGTGTTATTGTATTTTTAAAATAAAAGTTGTAAAACGGATTATATTTGTCTTTCATTTACAGCAAAAGAAACTGGATTTCCGTTCGCTAGACGGCACAATTCTAAGGAAAAACGATGAAGGAAAAGACGTAAGCATCAGTTCAAAATGCGCCGAACTGGATCGAGAGGTTTGACAAACACACAAAATTCAAGTTGAAGCAAATGAAAGAACAAATTAAAAAAAAAAAACCGTTTTCACCGTTCATTTTCATAAAACAGATGGTTGCTTGTCTGGGTGTTTCTAAAGCTATTTTGAACAACGTCATATTTTGTCACCAAGAAGATTCTAATTGGTATAATAAACAGATCGGAAGAAAAGAAGAATAAGGCGTGATTTTTCGCATTTCTAACCGTTTTTATCGAATAAATTAAAGGCCTCTTAGCGAAGGAAAGGCGCTGAAGGTGAAATTTGACGAAATATTTGCGGCAACACGTTACATCAAAGCACTTGATAATTTACACAAACTTCGTCTCGAAAACGTATTGAGAGAATCGAAATTTCCTTTAAATATATTCGAGCCGCAAAGACACAACTTTTGTTTGTTTTAACTTTTTAAGGACAACGAAGCAAAGCTTTTTGCAAACGAATTGAAATTCTTAGCACAATATAAAGAGAAAGCGAATGAGGTGAGAACTCTTATAAAATAAAAGCGGTGCTGGGTTTGACGTAATTTGTTTTTTTCTTCTCAAAACTATAGCTGAAAGCCGATCTTGAGAAAACGGAAACGCGTTTAGCAATTTCGCAGGACAGAGTCAAACGAATTGCAGAGAAAATGAAACCGATCGATGTTCGTTATTTAAATATATAAGAACAACATTAAATAATTCAATTTCTTTTTATTCTCGAACGGTTTTCATAGGATAATTTGAATGAATTACACAAAACAGAAAGCATCATAAACGAAGTTCAGACGGATGTTGGTTAGTAGACATAGAAACTTTCTAAATCAAACTCTAAAATTGCTCTCAGACACAATTTATACAACGAATAAAACTAATTTCGTCGGTCTCTCTTAATCTATAGCACGCAAAGAATCCGAACTAAAAGTCGAAATGAAAAGTTCACAAGAACTTGATTCAAAAATAGTCAACAAATTTGCCGGAAGTGACGAACAACTCGCAAGAGAGATGGATAATTTCAAGAGACAATTGGAGACGAAGAAAGAAGAGAAACAAGAAGTGGGTAATGTTAACTGTTCGTATCGTCATTTCGAATAAAAATATTTTAAATTGATCGTTAGTTGGAATATGCAATCGAGAAACTAAAAAAGGAAACTCCACAATTGGTATCGAAGCGATCGGAGGTGCTGCTAAATCTTGGAAAACTCAGAACGGAATCGGATGTAAAAACGCTTACAATCAATCGAATCTAATAAATAAGAAAGCTGAAGTTCAAAAATATTCTTATTTTTTTGCGATTTGCAGCAACATCAGAAACGGATTTCCGATCGTGACGAGTTGGTCAAAAACGTCTGTCGGAAGTTAAACATCACAGGCAAGTATTTGTCCAAAAAACAAAGAGACTTAAAAGTTAAACTTCGACGCCTCCTTATTTTTTTTTTAAAGTATCGAAAGAACGGCAACAGATGAGCACCAGTGAGATTGAAAGAGTCGAAAGAGAACTCGAAGAAAAAGTTGCATTACTTTCGAAAGACCATCAAAGCGTCAAAGTAAATATTCGATAAACAGAGAAAAATCTGATTGAGGTCATTGTTGTATCTAAATATGTGCTTTATTTATCAGGATAATTATGCAGAGAAAGAAAAAGAACTTCACAAGAAGCAAAACACACTCAGAGATGCAAAGACAAAAATACAACATACAGAAACGATGCGAACAAAGCAGATCGTACGTAATTATATACTGAATGTCGAAGGACACCTTCTGTTACTTAAGGGATTTTGATTGAACGTTACATAGAACGATGCGCGTAACCTCATACAAACGATCAACAAAGAACTGTCGCGTGTCGAGGCTTCGGCACCAAGACTTCAGATCCTCGAAGAGGAACTGAAGCGGAAGGAAAAGGAACTTAAAGAAGTCTCCGATGAAATGAATGTAAAGTCCGTTCAAATCGAACTCGATGGCTTTCAGAAAGACGTCTCTCGATTTGAATCCGAACTCCGTCAACTGGAGTAAGCTCCGATTTGTTTATAAAGAGAATCATTTCACGATATTGTTTTTCCTTTTGTTTTTTTAGTGGCGAAATGATGCGACTACACAAACAAGCCGATGTTCAGGCAGAGTTAGATTTAGCCAGAAAGGAAAAAGTGAATAAAGAAGATGCTATTCGGAGATTGTGAGAATTTCTAGATTCTTATAGTAATTTTGTTCCTTTGTAACCGAAAACCTGTTATCTATTCAATCGCCACCACCAGGAAATCAAAGCACGAAGACGCCATAATACATTTGCTCGGTTCTTTTCCGACCGAAAATATTCAAAAGAACATGGCAAAATTCACTCAGTAATTTTACATAAAACTTTTTTTTTGAAACAAATAAATGAATTATTTTAAGTTTCTTTCTTTTGTTGTTTTTTTAGAGAACTTTCTCGAGAAATCAATAAGTTAAAGACACACAGAGATGGTCTACAAGTGGAGATCGCCACGAACGAATCGAACCGAAAGATGATCATGTTAGTCTGTTTGTGTGATTACAATTTTAACCCATGATCTCGTTAATTGTAATCTACATCTTCATATTAGGAACGAACTTCAACGAAAGGAAGCGGAACTAAGAAGTAATAGCAAGAACAGAAGAGCAACACTAATGAGAAATTAAAAGTGTTTTAAAAAGAAAAACGTATTTTTTAAAAAAAAAAAAACGGTGAAGAAAAAATTTAAAAAAAAAACGCAAAGAAAAACGCAAGAAAGAAAGAAAATTGATCAGTTTTAAGTACTTGTCCCCGAGATTACTGAATGATTCATTTAGAAATGTAAATTAGTGTTCGTTTTTTTGAAAAAATCATGTTTTATTTAAAAAAAAAGCTGGGGGTGGGGGAGGAAATGCAAAAAAAAACCTTTCTTTAGGTATGGTGGTGGGAATCCTGATTGTTTCATAGGGAAAAATACAAAGTATTAGCAGTGAAATGCAAAATAATGAATTAAGAATATAAATTATGTCAGATTCGTGAATTAAATCATTTTAATTACCTTCACTATATGATAGGAAATCTGAAAAACATTTTTTACAACACTAGTTTTATAAACTAAAAAAGGGTAGGTGAATCACTTAATATTATTTTCATGTTGGTATGTTTTAAAATTAACTTTTTAAAGACAAAAGCTGAAATAAAAAACTTATTTTAAAAGATATCAACATGAAAATATTCCTTAAGTGGTTGAAGCTACCCTTCTAGTTTCTAAAACACTTTCAAGTTTCTCTTAATTTTGTTTCTGAAAGACAAGATTAAACTGAATGTTATTTTTTTCTTACACGAAAGGTAGCGAAGAATTGATATTCGAAACGTGCGGAAGCCATAATTTGGACAATGGATTGAGTCAACTTCAAACCTCCATCAAAAATCTTCACGAGTAAAAAAAAAACCTCCAAACGAGAATTCCACAAACGTAACTTAACGTATTCTTGTATGTCAGTGAAAAGGGAGCGTTGACCGGAACCAGTTATCTGTATGGAAAGTTTATCGAGAAGTTGCATAAGAAAGAACCGTGTTGTCCAGTTTGTCATCGAAGTTTCAACGACCAACAGGATGTAGACGATCTAGTTGGAGACGTAATATCTTCATCCGCGACGAAAAAAGGAGAAAACGGATCAATTTTTAAAGATATACGTTTTTCTTATCTCCCGGTATAGTTGAAAATGAAACTTAACTTTCTACCGGAAGAGTTGGAATCGAAGCAGAAAACTCTCCAAGAACAACAAGAGAAATACAACAAGCTTTTAGAAATGAAACCCATTAAGTCACGAGTAATTTCATTTCTTCTTTCCTGCATTACCACTTGAGATGGTTTCACCGTTTGGAGTTAACGATTTTACGAAGTGGTCACAAGTCCCGTGAATTTTATTTGTTTGTTTCGTAGGTCGAATCACTGAGTAGCAAAGAAATACCAGACCTAAAAGCCAGGGTGAAAAAACTGGCAGATGACATCGAAAAGACAAAGAACAGAAAGGCTGAAGTGGAAGAGATGCTCATGCTTAAAGAGGCTGATGAATCGGCTGCGGCTCCGATGCAATCGGATCTTGTTCTGCTCGAACAGAACATGTTAGAGTTAAAGAAAGTGGAGAAGAGAATAGAACAGTCACTTAGTAGGATGATCGGAGGAGGTCAAAAGAACAACCTATCGAAAGTGTGATCGAGACTTAACCGTTCTTACGTTTTCCCCCTCTTAGATAGTGGACGTACGATGGCGCAGGTCAGCAAAGAGAAGTTGGAGATGCAAGCGGAACTGTTAGTATTTTGTGAAAGGAAACTGCGTAGATCCGATATATACTGACACATTGCTATCATTTTATAAAGGGATACGTTGCGATGTTTGCAGAAAAACAAACAGCAACAACTCAACAATCATCTAGAGAGAGTTCAGGGACTTCAGGCCGAAACAAACCGTCTCGGAAGCGAACAGCTCCAGATATCTCGAGACATGCAGAAGGTTAACGAACTGGAAGGACGAAGGACCGAACTGACCAACGAAGTGTCTGCGCACAGGAAAGAGATAGAAGACATCCGTAAACAGATGGGACCTCTAGAGGTTGTGTCCGAATTAACTGACCGACGTAATTTATGTTCGTTGACATTCCCGTTGTTTTCTCTTGTTACAGGAAGAGATCGGCGAATTAAACGAAAAGCTCGAACAACTTATGATTCGAAGAGACAACGATTTGGATGAATCACAACAGAAGATAAACGAAATCCGCGCCAAACAGAAAGAACTGAGCGTGATACAGAAGGAAATAATAAAGTGAGTGACCACTGACTCCAACTAGTGGTCAGTTAAGTCCTCTTTTATGTTATTTTACAACAGATACATAGATAAGAAACGGCCTCAGATGTTGGAAGAATGTCAAAAAGACCTCGACCGAATAGATAAACAATTGCAGTCTCTCGAATCAAAGAAACAGGAGACAACCGATCAGTGGCAACTCCTTTGTAAAGAGATCGACAACCAGCAAGTGATAGACGAAGACTTTTATCTCTCGGTTTCTTCCATTCGTATTTTAATCTTTTTCTTGACAGACACAAGTTAGAGACCTGCAGGACAGTTACCAGTTACGAACCAAACAGAAACACATCCAGTCGGTCAAACAAGATATTGCCGAATTGAAGTCTCGTCTCGGAGGCTACAACATTGACACGATGCGAACGTACGTTAAGATGTTTTAAGGAGAAATTGAAAGTGTTTTATAAACTAGAACGACCGCTGAATCACTTAATAGTATTTTCACGTTGATATCTTTCAAAATAAACTTCTTATAGACAACAATTATAAAATATCCTCTGCTTAGAGTAGGGTTACTTTTAAACTGAAATAAAAAGCGTATTTTAAAAGATATCAAGGTTAAAATATCCCTAAGTGATCGATCTATCCTTCTAGTCTCTAAAACACTTTCAAAACACGAGCAGTATGAGGGGGCCGTTTAAACTTTAAAACCATCTTAAGAGTAGGTCTAACGATAGGAAGGACCGTAACGAATATGAATCTTGTGTTTCGTTTCAGAGAAAAGAAGAGCCTCGAAAAACAGGCGGAGAGTCTGCGTGCCGAGGTAATCGATTCTATCTTGGACCTCAGAATCACGTTCAAACTACGTTTTTTTTTATGTCTTCTGTGTAGCGAAACAAAGCGGAAGGAGGACAGCGAGAACTGGACGAGAACATTCGCAAGTTACGCAAAGAACTGTCGAGTAGCACATACGGAAACGCAGACAAGAACCACATAGAGAAACTCATTCAACTGAAGGTTTGTACGAACGAGTTTTTCAACCTTCTTCGTGTTTTGATTGTGGTTTAATGTGTGCGTGTTATTTAAGACGACCAAACTGGCAAGTAGTGATCTCACCAAGTATTCTTCTGCGTTAGATGGGTAAGGAGGAAGAGTTATCAAAATCATCTCAAACGCTCCAGTTTGTAATCGATCCGTATCTTTTCAGAGCCATAATGCAGTATCACAGTCTTAAAATGAAGGAGATCAATAAGATCGTAAGAGATCTATGGAACAAGACTTATCAAGGGAACGGTAAGTCAACCGTTTAAGATCGTAAGTTCGCGTTCACGGTAACGGTCTACGTATTTTTTTTTTAAATTAAAGATATCGACTTCATCGAGATCCGTTCCGATGTCGACGAGATATCGAACGTATCGTCTGCGAGCGGACGTAGGAAGCAATACAAATACAGAGTGAGGGGATCTTAGAATAAAGAAGACATGTAACGATTCGGAATCGGAAGAAGTGAAATATGTTCGGATCGTTTTTAGGTTGTCATGATTAAAGGAGATGTCGAACAGGATATGAGGGGACGCTGCAGTGCGGGACAAAAAGTGTTAGCATCGCTTATCATTAGACTGAGTCTCGCAGAAACGTTCTGTATCAACTGTGGCATCTTAGCTCTGGACGAACCAACAACGAATCTCGATAGAGACAACATCGAGAGTCTGGCCGATGCCCTTTCAAAGTAAAACGACTAACACCTTTGTTTGCATTCGATTCAAACATTCTTTGGTGTTTTTTTTTAAGTATTGTGAAGAGCCGTTCTCAACAACGTAACTTCCAACTGATCGTGATCACTCACGACGAAGATTTTCTCGAGAGGTTAGGTCGATCGGATTTTGTCGACTATTACTACAGAGTGGGAAAGAACGAAAAGTAAGTTTTCGCTCTTTTAGTTTTGAAAACAACGTTATGGTAGTTTTAAAACGTAAATGTTGCTTTGAACTGTGGTTATCCCGTCTTTCAGGAACAAAATTAAGAGAGACTGAAAAGTTTTTTTTAGAAACTAGAAGAGTAGTTCAATCACTTAAGGGTATTTTCATGTTGATACCTTTCAAAATAAGCTTTTTTTTATCTTAGTTCAAAAAAATGATTCAACTTAAAAGCAGACAATAGTTTTTTTTTTCATTTTTTTGTCTTATTAAAAAGTTTAATTTGAAAGATAACAACATGAAAATACAATTATTAAGTGTGATTCAGCTACTATTCTAGTTTCTAACACTTGCAGTGTTTCAGTATTGCTCATCTGCTCATAAAATACGAGCATACTTTAATGAAACATTTGAAGAAACAAAAGAGTTCGATTTCCATTGTTCTCTTTCATTTTGCATATTTTACGAAATGGATTCAAATAGTTGTTTATAAAACGTGTTAATCCATAATTTATTTTTCTTGTTTTTACAAAAAGGGGGAACTCCGTAGTCAAAAGATGTCACGTTCAAACTCTACCTTAAGAAGAAGAGCCAGCAGCAGGAAATGTTTTCTATTTCCATTGTTGTTGTTAACAATATAAATGTGACTCATTTGAGCAACTTTTTCAATCTTCTTTTATTTGTTTGTTTTTGTTTCTTGTTGCTATAATTTCATAATAAAACAATTTGTACGGATAAGATAAGGAAGGAGATTTTCATAAATCAACTCGTCGTCGTGTTGTAATCAATTTGATATATATTCTAAAAAAAAAATTAAGGTGTGTGTTAGACCTTAGACTCTAAGAATAGAAACAACGACCAAAAGAGAAACGATCGAGAGAAGAAAAAACCGAGACGTTTAAGGTTTCAAAGCCAGACTTGGCCTCCGAAAAACGATGTCCGAAAAGTTCGTAACTTTAGTGGTAGGAACCTTTGTTTGCCTCCTTCTTCTTCTAGTTGCTCGTACTTCGTCTCAGGTCAGTCAGTATAAACGTCAGAAAAGTGAAATTTCCATTGTACTATCTATATAAATAAGCCTCCTATCGGTAGTTCCATTTTGTAAAAATTTAAGGTTTTCAGTCAAGCTTTTTTCAGCAGAAACATTTTGAAAGAAATCAATATGTTTTAGAAACTAGAATAGTTGGTGATAATGCTAAAAGTTTTTTCATGATGATATCTTTCATAATAAACGTTTTATGTCAGTTTGAAAATGGCAAACATAGTTTTTCATGAAATGAAGTCAATGAAGAAAAAATAAATAAAATAAAAACGCCTAAACTATAAAATGTTTATTTTTTAAGATATTGTCATAAAAAAATTTAACATAATCTTTTACCATTCTAGTTTTGAAAACAATTTGAATTTTATTGCAATGTTCTTCTCGATCAAAGTTTACTTGACGTTTTTGTGTTCCGAAATATCTTTAAAACCACTTTTAATTAAATTAATAGGCGATTTCGTGCGTCCAACACAATGACTGCCTTTTAAACCAATTCTGCGAGAGATCGACCACGTACACGTGTCAACCGTGCAAAGATTGTAGTCCGTACTGGCGATACAACGGATACTCTTCTTGCGTACAGAACATACTGAGCGATTGCGGACCATGTCAGGACGGGTAATTATATATTTATATATTAGTACTGAGAGAAACGTTTAATTTGTACTTAAATAATGAATCTGTATTGTTAGATATCATGAAGTGGAACACTACTTTTTGGGAGATCGCGTGGAAACGTGCGCTCCGAATAAGGCTCACCACGAAACACAAACCACAGTCACACTTTTATTAGTGACATTTCTACTCGTTAAGTTCATTTATTTATTAGTTGAAAATTGTTAATAAAGTCAACTGAATTAAATTAAAGGTATTTTATGTGTGATTCAATAAGTGCTAGGAAGTTCTCGGTTTTAGAATTTCTCATTTAAAAACTAGAAGGTGCACAGAAATTTCCTTCAAGGGTTATGTTTGTATATGTATTTTCTAGTTTCTTTTAAATTTTCATTCATTTTCACAGAGCTGATTAGTTTTTTAGAAAAATATTTCGTGTTTCGATTTTTACATGTTAAGTAAAAGCTAGAAGGAACACAGAATTTTCCTTTTAGAATTACGTTTGTAAATACGTTTTCTAGTTTCTTGTTTATGTTAAATGGATTGAGGCGCTCGATTTTTTATTTTGTATTTAAAAACTAGAAGGTACTACGCGGGAATTTCCTTTCAGGGTTAATTTTGTGGCTATATATTTTCTAGTTTATTATAAAATCTCATCAATTTCTACGGATCAGTTTGATTGCGATGGACCGGATTTTAATCAAGGGTGAATGATGCGTTTTTTTTTTGGAGGAGGAGCGGTGTGAAAAAAAAAAAGCGCCAAAAACGTGACGAAACAAACCACGTGACAGCGTCACACATCCCGGAGGAAGGTCATAAAAAGGTCAAACGCGCACATACAACAAATATAATAAAATAACGAAAATTAAATTACTTACAGATGTTTCTTCAATCGCATTCCTTATAAGTAGTGAATGCCGACGCCATACTATCACCATCTACGTAAATGAAACTGTTATTAAGCACAAAAAAGGCCGCAAAGTGGACAGAGAATGGACAACAGCAAAAACACATCAACACATGGGAGCCGCCATCTTCTAAATAACCCCGCGAAAATATATATGACGTCACACCAATGCTGTGCTCATCCCAATCCTGATTTCCCCCATCATTTTTAATACTTATCCCCTATCTATTGAAAAAGTAAAACAAAATTAAAATTTATAAAATTGTATGAAAGGGAAACAAATGTGAAAATTTATTACCATTTTCATAGAAAGTAATAACTGTATATTTTCATTTTCTGTGCAAGTTGTAACGATTTTTTGTATGCAATCTTATATTTAAATAAAATCAAAAATTTCAACGATATTACTCTCAAATCCATTCTTTTGATAATAATAAATTATAAACAAATCTTTAAATATCAAGAAATGAATTCCAAATAACAAAATACATAATCGCTCTTTAGCGAGAAAAAAAGAAGAACGATAATAACATAAATAAAGTTCGCTACGAAAAAGAAATATTAACATCGAGACACAAAAATTAATTTCAATGAAAATATACAGTATCATTATTATAGATCTAGTTAATAATACCGCGTATATAAATCACACAAAACAGTAATTGTATAATTGAAACTTACATTTGTTAACTGAATATGTTATTCACTCTTATGATAACATTATTTTCAATTAAAAACCACTTGACTAGACCTGCAGGCAACTGAGAGATAGAATAAGTCACTAATAAGCATTAAATTAATTAATTAATTAATCACGGATCGAGAAAGATGATACAAAACCTGTGAGAGTAACAATTAAAAGAAATATAAACACATATCGATCAAACTGTGGGTTTACGAACGAATCTCTATCCGGAACACAGTGAAACCAAGTCCACAACGGGAGAACCAGAATCCATGCTGTCTGCATCGTCACTGTCACTGTTGTTCGGCGTTTCAGGATCCAAACCTGGATCTGCGATCGCGACTCGGGCATAGTCGTCCGTGTCTATCGATTTGCAGAAATGGATCGCATACTTAAGTTTTTCACGTAAAACTTCTTTGCATGAGTAACGAGGCATTTTCAAAAGGAAAAAGCAAGTGTAGCTCTCAGGAAGAAAATGATCCGGTGGACTATACTTATCCAAAACCTACAAAGATTATATCAACATGAAAATACTCTTTAAGTGTTTGAGCTACTATTCTAGTTTCTAAAACACTTTCAAGTTTCTCTTGATTTTGGTTCTAAAACACAGAATAACCAGAAATCGAGAGCGCGTTTATGCTTAAAAGTCACATACACACCTGCAGAACAAAATCTCTCCCTCGAAAGTCGGCGATGGTCCGAGGCAATCTCGTGCGTCCCCAAACAAAACGTAGGAATAACGAACGTTCAGTGTTTGTAAAATCCTCCATCACTTCCCAGAACCACTGCACGAGAAAATCAGATACCTCGATCCCTTTATACGTTGCAACCGACTTCAGCAAACCTAATGGAATGTCGGGACTACCACACACCTATTTTGTTTTTTAAAAAATACGTTCATAGTGAGTGATTCAATTAAAAAAAATAGTTTATAATTAATATAATGACCATCGTCTCGAGTTCGTAGCCAGTAAAGAGGGAGAGCAAAGGGGCAGGAATGACGTGAGCCAACCCTTCTCGTACGGCGGCCACTTGCTCATCGTATTCATGCAACCGATAATTAAGAGCCAAACGGACGTATTCTGCTCTATTCTCCATTGTGATACACTTAAACTTGGTGCTCAACGGAACATCATGACCAGAAGAACTTGGAGTGCTAAATGGCATGTCCATATTCTGAAATGCCTTTTCTTCCATGTCTCTGATACACATTAGACCTGGAACATAATCTCGATCCACTTCCGTTAAGTCGGCCGTAGTTAGGGCCATTCCAGAAAGTTGCTTCCAAACCGGTTCTGCCAAACTTAGACTCAGAGGGCTTCCGGTACGAATAGCTATTCCCATTAAAATACCTTTGGAATAAAAAAAAATACCATATGATTTATCTTCTCCAAGTTACACTTGTGAGTAATTTACCCAAGAATCTAAACATATTCATGTGGTTTGCTGATTTCGACATCGGATTGAGAAGGAAACAATCACGATTAGTTCCAGCTTCATCTCGTCCATTGGGTGTCACCATCAACAAAGGCAGACAGCCATTCTGTAATTCATCGCACATCTCTGTGATAGAATCACTGTAGCCACCGCCACAATCATCAACACTTTCACCTGTAAATGTGACAAAATGAAGCTCATTCTGGTCTACAAAACGTAAATTTATATTACGTCTTACCAACGAACTTTACTTTCCAAACTCGATGTGGTAGTAAAAGGCTTTCGGGTGTCAATAAACTCAATTTAGATACCATTTGGCCGAAAACACACTTGGAACCTTCTGGACCGGCCAGACCTCCCTTATTACGAGTACGACGCACCTGAAAACACATCACTTTATAAAAATTCACGTTGAAACCATGTTAAATAAGGAAATTCCCACTCGTGTTAGGACATGGTGCATGAAAATATTTTTTTTAATGTGGTTTTAAAGTAAACACCACTTGAATTCTGGTTAAATTGCCTTTCACAAGCAACAACAAAATGAAATAGACACAGTTTTAAAAACTAGAAGGGTAGCTTAATCACATGAGGGTGTTTTCATGTAAATATCTTTTAAAATTAAATTCTATTAAGTGATTCCAGCTACCGTTGTAGTTTCTAACATGCTTTCAATTTCTCCTTAATGTTGCTCTTGTGAATCGCAATAAAAGCAGTTTTAAAATAAACCGTTCATGAAACAACTTATCAGACAACTGTGTAATTTATTCTTTTGTTTGAAATACTTAAAACTACTTCAGAAACGGTTATAACTTATAATCATTTTTCTGCACCACACCAACACTACAGCGCTAACAGAATTTGAGAACTCTTAAAAAAACCGCACTTGAATTCTATTAAGTTCGATGACTGGACCATGCTGACGGTCACGAACCATCGTCGCTTGAACCACTTTACGAAAAGCTGCCTCCTGATAATACAAGAAGCAAATTTATTCAGAAGTTCCCAACAGAAACAAAAATATAATCTCAAATAAAATCTAAAACCTTTGCCGACGAGACCAACACTGAACGCAATCGATCGATTCCAACAGTGAGGAGACTTCCTTGTACAAGTTCAACGGTTCCACCATCCTCACCAATAAAAGCTCCAACTAATGATGTGGAAGAAGCAGCCGTAGCCATACCAAGATCAAACATTGCAATAGACGGACAAAAGAGATCCGAAAAGTGATGTAAGAGAACGAGTCTGTTTCGCAAGACTGGAATCTCCATATCCCGCAAATGGTCATACTCCATCGGTACACGCGTTGGAAGTTTTCCAGCACTCATTGGTTTGTTCGTCGACCAGGCAAGTGTGTGTGCCGATCCACATGCAACACGGTTAATCTTCTTATCTAAGACGATGTAACAATCACATTTAATTATTGACTTTTGAGTCTTCACATTCAATCGATTACTTTGAAGAGCAACAACGAGACGTGGCCTTTGAATAGCTATTGTGGTTCCGTCACCAAGTTGACCTTCGTCATTATCACCCCAAGTGTAAATCTCTCCAGTATCCGTACAAGCGATACAATGAAGAGAACCAGTAGCAACACCGATCACTTTCTTTCCTTGTAAAGTCGTCACTTTTCTTGGCCTACGAACGTGGTCGTCAGTTCCGTGCCCTAAACGATGATAATCACCTTTTCCCCTTTTAATAGAAATATTGAAGTGAAATTTATTAATATAAATGCATATAGAAATTAATGAAATGTTATAAGTTATATGTTAAACCTACCAAGTGTAAACACTTCCCGATCGAGTGAGGGCAACAGAAAACTGAGATCCACATTCCACTTTGATTACACCGAGACCAGACAATCCCTCGATGACCATAGGCACCTTACAGCCATCGCTGCCACCTCGTCCAAGCTTTCCATAATCCCCATCTCCCCAAGACCAAACATTGTCGTTATCAGTTATGCAAAGAGTTTGAGCATCTCCGCTTCCACATGTTACTGCCACAACTCTATAGTCCAAAAGAGCTTCCACCTTTGAAAATTACCCAACTTTATTGTAATTCATTATTAAAAAACAATTTGTCATCAATAATCTTTCTTACAAGCTTAGGCTTGCACTGATCATCACTATCACCGTGACCCAAACGTCCATAACGACCCTTTCCCCAAGTGTACAGCTCGCCATTCACCGTAATACAAGCACTGTGTGCCCCGCCACAAGCAACATCCAAAACATCTTTTCCGCGAAGAGATTCTATGACACGAGGTCTATCCACCGAACTTTTATTGCCGTGTCCCAACTTCCCATCATCTCCTTCTCCCCAAGAATAAACCTCGCCATCGGCGGACACAGCAAGGCAGTGTTTTCCACCAGAGTTTACAGCTATTTTTCTGATGAAAACGTGCTGAATACTTTCGAGAAGAGTAGGAGTGCTGACAGACTCCGTTCCTCCTATTCCTAACCTACCAGCAGCACCATAACCCGTAGCATAAACCTGAAAAAATAGTAATCCAACATTAGCATTATAAAAAAAATGTTTATTTTTTCATTAGAGAAAAACGATGGAAAATCTTTTTAAAAACGTTTCTGTTTATAAAAACATCTTAAAATATTTTAAACTACAACTAAAAGTTTAGTTTTAAAGATATCATCCGTGCATCTTCGTTTATTCATCCTATTACAAATAAATATTGAAGTTCTTTCCTAATCATAAGTCATAACATAACCAAGACGAAATGATTTTGGTAATAATTTTATTTATACCTTTCCATCAGAGGTTAATGCGAACAACGTCTGTTCTCCACCGATCAGTTGAACCGGTCTTAGAGCCGAAAGTGCCTCACAAGGAGTCGGTAGTTTAACTTTTGCACCTTCCACACCTCCCAATTGACCACGGTGGTTATGGCCCCAACCGTAAATGACTCCACTACCACCCCAAGACAACGTCCAATCATCGGGTCTCCTAAACCAAATCGAGTCAGGTAATAAAAATCAAAGTAAAAACGAAAAAAAAAACATCAATGCACCTGTTAAGCCACAAAAGAAGTTGAACGTCATGTTCATGCTGAAACACCGAATTGTCCTCGTGTATCTTTCCTATCGGCTCCGTTTCGGGAACCATCTCTTGAATCTTCTTCTGCACTTCGTCAGTAAATGCGATCGGAAACGGTGTGCGATGAATGAGTGAAGAAGCAACACGAGCAGCCAAACAATAACGACGGAACCAAACCCATCTATGAGTTTCTGTACAACACGGAAGACAGTCCAATCCCAAATCTGAAGCTAGAGCAACGAGTTCCTATTCAAAATTAAAAAAACCTTGTTAATAAATAAATAAAACACAACATTCTAAAGTTTATGAACAAACTTGAAAGAAGGGGCTATGCATAAGATGTTTGCCTCCACGAACAATTGGATCTTCGTATTCAAACTGTCGTAATAAAGCTTCTGGTAGACCTTTTACGAGCGATGAAAGTGCGGTGTCGCTCAAAGGCTTGATTAAAAAAACGTAAAAATTCAGTCTGTCTTTAAAATATGGCTCGGTTTTTGGACAAAGTTTGGTTATACCCCCGGCCGAGGACTACATGTTTGATCTGGTGACAAATCGGGAGTCGAAGATGTCGAAAGAAGGGCACTAACATTGATGCTAGGTCCAAATCCCGTCATCAGTAATTTACGCAACTTCTGAAGAGCCCACATTCGTTGCGATGCGGCTAAAAACAAGAACACGATCAATGTTTACTACACGACAAAATGTTTAACAACGAGAGAAGCTTTATACCAAGAGTACTGCATTGAGCACATCCGGCAAGTGCAGCAGCCAGTCGAGAAACGACACGAAAATCCATCGGTACTTCCATTCGAAGATCCAAAAGACAAGTAACCAAATCAATGGATGGACGTGATAAAAGGGATCGATCGGACAACGTATCACAGGGAGCCGATGAAGGTAAAACTGGGTATACAGTGAATCGCCAACCCCAACCATTCACGGATGCATCGCTACTAAACTTCCAACGAAGTTCATCGCCCGCGATACGAAGCTCGGTTGACCAATCAGACCACTCGCGGCCTTATTCAAAGAAAAATGTTGTCATTGTGCTCAAACAAAGTGTGGATTATAAGTGAAAATATACCGGATCGGATGGAAACAATCCTTCCGCAGCTATCCATTATAGTCAACGGATCGTGCCTTCTTTCTGTGGAACACTGTCGATCGAATTCCACTCTTAAACTTTCGACACCTTCGATTTCAGAAATGTTATTTAATGAATTTAAAATTAAAGCTTTATCTGTAACTACAATTGAAATGCAGCAAAAACCGTTTAACACAAAAAACTGAATAACATGAAATAGATTTTCGGATCCTGGCCATTAGAATAGCATTTATATTCTTTTAACACGAAATTCTTTTAATATGAAAAAATATTACAGTCCCTTGTATTTCTTGTTAAACGGTTTCCACTGCCATACCTACCAGGAATGTAAACGTGCCCAGTTAGAGTGACATCGTCCGTGTACGGATGTGCACTCTCCTGAACAACTGGTTGCGGGACAACTCGACCACCGTTTACATCCAGAGCCACATCTTCCAATTCAGTGACACATAATTCCAGAAGCATCTGAGCAACCTTTTTATAACAATAAAAATACAAACTTGAAATACTTCAAAGAATGATCCCAGTGATCTTTATTGCGTGTATCACCTCGGGACGAGATCTCCCCATTGCCATCAGAACTCCGGTTATCGCTTCCTGAGAATGATCTCCGGCTCGATCAGCGACAGCCAACTTCAACAAGTCGACGAGAACTCTCGAATCATCTAATGTTAACTTAGTAGAAAAGTCATCCAACACGTGAACGGAATCACCACCAACGTCAGCGTTGGCCGCCTTAATAAGTGTTAACGCAAAACAGACAAAATGTCACTTTAGGAAACACTTTCTAGGTCACTTATTAAAAAGCCAAACCGTGGATAAGTTGAGAACGTGAATGCTCGTAGTCATAGCTCCTGTCATAAGACTAGTGGCAGACAGTGACGTGTGCGATTCTTTTGAAGCGAGACTACTCGAACTGGGCAGTGAAGGCAAAGCTCTCGTAAAGTCAACGGGTAAATCTTCATCAGACAATGGTGTCATAGGACCTCCCTATATAAAACAAACCAATAAAAATAGAACATATCAATGCTAACATATTTATTAAAAAGTAAAACAAGGGCCTCTTTACACAGGTTAGGTAAAGCGGCCATTTTTACGTTATTTAAAGAAACTCAAAACCAAAATCAAAATATTTTAGAAACTAGAAGAATAAATCAATTCATCTTCATTCTTCGTTCATCTTCTTATCTTACAAATAAACTTCTAACGACACTTTCGAAAATAACCAAATTCTTTGTTTTTGGACGATTTTATTAATTCTGGGTCCAACTTAAGATGAAAAAACAATAATTAGAAATTTGAAGTTGCAATCACAAGTTAATTAATAAATATTATAAATTTGAAAGGCTGAAAATCCTCTTAAATGATTAATTTGTAATTAGTAATTTCGTCTCACAGGAACGTGTGTAATCAACTACCACGAGATAATGAACATGGCCGCTTTGCCTAACCTTTATATATATAAAAAAAACCTTAACGGTAAACATGCGTACCAATCCAGGTAAAGGTTGACCGGAACTGTTCGTCATTTCAGCCACATTAACCAAGGCTTCACCGCCACCAATAGCAACCTCATTTCGTGGCAACTAAAAGATAACAAGGTAACAACAAAAAACGCTAAAAAAACACAAGATTTTGATATACCAGTCTCGATTCTGATATGACTTGAACAGAAATGTGTGACTCAGACGGTGGTGGTGGTTGAAAATGTGAGCCAGTTGAACTCGAAGCTTGAAATGTAGTTTCTGGTAACTTCTCATTGGCATCTTGATGTACAGTTACTCGTGGTACAACCTCCACAGCCGGAGATGACCTCAACGACGAAGATAATGGGCAAGGCATAGAAGAAACCTCTGTGTGAGGCAATAAGGCAGCAACAACGGCACCTCTAGCAAATGTTATCTGAAGAGCGGTTAAAATGTGCTGCAGTGCTTGCTGTTGAGCATGTCGATTGTCCATCGAAAGAACCATTTTGGCAAGAGATGGATGAGAACGTTTGCCATTTGAACCGCCAAGGCTCGAACTCTGAGCACCGGATTCGTTGACAACACAATCCAAAATACCTTCAAGTAAATGCAAATCCCAGTTCGTTGTCAAATAAACGACTAGAAACTGAAGGAGCGCTATTTAAATAATTCCAAGTTACCAATGGCGGAAGCTCCAAGCGGATCTTTAGAAGTTGTAAAAAGGACGGGCTCTTGCGTACTCGAAAGATATGATTCACAGGTAGTCCAAGCAATACTGTGTGACGAACCACAAGCTACTCGTGTTATTTTAACACCCTCTAAACCGTGAACCATAGCTGGCTTGCGGTTTACAGTTACTGTTGCGTTGCCCTGTTGACCGTGATCATTGTCGCCCCAAGCATACACCTTTGCAATATAAAGAATGGCCATTATTTTAGTTAAAAATTTCTTTTAGAATATAAATAAACAAAAAATTTTAGAAATTTAAATAAGGACTTCAAAACAATTTTATAAGTGTTAGAATTGGCAAACTGTTCGACACGCACGTGCAATGAATATGAACGAAACTTCATATTTGAGGAAACGATCGAAACAATGTTAAAATGACATACGTGTCCAGAGTCGGTAACGGCCAAGCAATGAAGAGCTCCAACAGCAACATGAACAACTCGTTTTCCTTTAAGCCCTTCAACTAACTGTGGCTTGCGAACATGTTGGTCCAATCCGTGCCCAAGTCGAAAATAATCACCTTTTCCCCTAAAATACCACAAATAACAATCAAACAATAAAGGCAAAACTCAACAATAATTCTAAATAAATCATTATTCACCAAGTCCACACTTGTCCAGATTTGGTAAGAGCAAGTGAAAACTGCGCTCCACTATCAATTTGACAAACTCCAAGACCATTCAGTCGCTCAACATTGTGTGGAACATTACAACCTTCACTTCCACCGCGCCCAAGTTTTCCAAAATCTCCATCACCCCAAGAATAAACCATTTCTTCGTCCGTCAGAGCCAAAGTCTGAGCGTCACGACTACCACATGCCACTTGAATGACACGTTGACCTAAAAGTGCTTTAACCTAATTAAGTAAACAGATTATAAGATCCATCTGACACGACAGACTGAGTATATTTAATGCTTCATACCAGACGCGGTCGTAACTGAGTAATATTGTCGCCGTGACCCAAGCGTCCGTATTCTCCTAAACCCCACGTGTACAGTTCACCACTGGACGTGATGGCTGCACTGTGAGCACTGCCGCATGCGATATCACGTATTCTTTTGGACTTCAACGTTTCGATCATTTTAGGTGTGTCATAATTTCTAAAATGAGTTAAATTCGTTTTCATAAAAACAAAAATCGTTGAACACCGAGAAACGCATTTTTTTTACAGTCTATTTCCATGTCCTAATTTTCCGTCGTCGCCCTCACCCCAAGAGAAAATCTTTCCATCAACAGTCAAAGCAATAGCATGTCGTCCACCTGAATTACAAACCATTCCACAATTAGAACTTTCTATACAAGTAGTTATTCGGCTTCAACAGGTTAATTTACCTGAATGAACAGCTACTTTCTTTACAACATACAATCCAAGTGCCACCAATTGTTTTGGTAAAGGAACATTATAATGATGACCTAATCCTAATCTCCCATTGGTTCCTTCTCCACAAGCATAAACCCTTCCTTCTTGAGTAACTGTTACACAAAATTCAAGAACGTGTCCCAAATTTTTAGAAGTGTTTAACATTATAGTATGTTCAGCACTGAGAAATTAGGAAACTTTCTTGGAAATAACAAAAGTTTCAGAACGGCAGGAAATAAGATGCATAAGAATACTTAAGTAAATAAATACGTTAACTGCACTCAAAATTAAAATCCTGATTTTCCCAAAATAAATTTTTATTCCTGAAAATTTCCTGAGATTTTCTTGTATATTTTGAATTCTGAATTTAGCTAGTTTTTTGTTCCCGAATTTCCCAGCCTTGAGTATATTAAACCATGATTACCAATAAACAAACTCTTGGAGCCACCGGCAATATGAACTGGTTTCAACGAAGAAATGCTTTCCGATAACACTGGCAGCTTAATCTTTTAAAGACAACACTTAAGAATCGAACATAAAGTTGAATCAAAGCAAACCATTAATTACCTTGGATCCTTTCAGACCACCCAATTGATCTTTGTCATTAAGACCCCAAACGAAAACACGAGTCGAGATTTCTCGCCTACATTCGCTCTTCACCCTTTTCGTCAAAGTAGCATCCTCTTCGACGTCATCCGTATCTAAAGCCAAAAACGCCATCGGCGAACAGATTTCTTCTTCGTCCAACACGTGCTTTCCGACTATGATTAACCCGTGAATTTTACAATCGATGCCACAACTACGACATTGTTTCACGGCTATCTCGATAAAGTGATAGTACTATAAAACAAAAGAATTAAGTAAATAATCTTGCAAAATGATGTAATTTCCAAGCAGTACATCATCCACATCCGATAATAAAGTGACGAGTGTATCCATAGCTCCAATATTAACTGTTACAAGTTCTTTCATCGTAGTCAAAGTGTCACCTCCGCTCACAACTACAACTGACGGCATGTAGCTCGAATCGGCCGGATCGACCAACATCCTCAAGCGATGAATTAGAATATCCGGATGCATCTCCAGACGTATCCAGTGCTACAATCAATCAATTTTGTTATAAACTCGAAACATAAATTCGCATAAGAAGAAATTTCTCTTTGAAAACCTTTCCCTGAGATCCGCTGCTTTGCCAGTAAGATCCAGTCTCGTCGATGAGCCTGTGTGCCCAACCATCACGAGACGACACGGATAAATTTTTAACACACTGGAACCAATCATCGACGAGTAAGTTTCCATTCGTGCTCGTCGTTTCTGTACGTTTGTAATGTCGGCCAGGGCGACCGGCATTAACATATGGACTCCCTTGAAAATTATTTAAACAAATTAAACATTTAATAAAAAAAAAAAGATCTCAAAAGAAACAGAAAAATCCAATCATAAAATGGTACCAGGTTCTTGAATTCTGTAAAAGGGATGTCTGTGAACTTGTCTCTTGTGAAAACAAGTTTCGCAGAAATCAAAGTCCTTACACACTCTACATTTGTAGCGAGGACCACAAATGGGAAACGCATGACAACCATCACAACTACAAAACGAAATATGTAAATATTAAAAACTCGTCAACAACAAAAAAATGTTTTAAGGTGACTCAACAATGATTTATAACTTATAAGTGTATAAAATGAAAGTTGATAATTTGTAAAAAAAAAAATTCCAGTAAAATAAAAAATAAATCAGATAATTTGAAAACCGATTTTAAAATTTGTTTAGAATTTTACTTATTTTTAGAGATTTTTTTTTCTTTGGTGTATAAACAGCCTGAATACATCTTCATATACAGAATTTTCAGTTGTTGAAAAAGCAATTATATGCAAATTTAAATAAATAAAATTATATTTAAATAGAGAATACAAATTTTTGACAAGAAAACCATGATTTTTACCTCACTGCTGTATTTGCAGAAGGTTGAAAAATGACTAAAATATATTTCTTTGCATATTTGTTATTAATAATTTTGAAAAATCCATAAAAATTTACTTTTAATACACACTTGAAAGTACTTTGCAAAACAGTCCATTTTTAAAATTAATTTTTCAGATGCTTTTAAAAAATGTTCATGACCATTATTGGCAATTTTTTCTCAGTAATAATTTACTGGTGAGCCACCTAAAGAGATCTAAAGAAAACACACTTGACATTTGGATGAGTGCTTGGAACTAATTCCATTTCGGATACAAGACCAGTCCAATTCGTTTGCTGAGGAAAGTCAACTATAACATCGCGGCCACTATAACTAATGCCTAACCACAGTCCGAAAAAAAAAACCAAAACATTTGACTTCAAGCAGTACAAAATAAATAATGTCAACACGTACTGGTGACAACTCCAACACTTCTGTGTGTGACACTACCCCACTTATACTTCGGAGTAGAAACCGAAGGCTTAACACGCACTCTGTCACCAACTTTGATCTGACCTGCTCCAGAACCTGAACAACATTAAAATAAAAAAAAAACTTGTCAATAACAAATATAGATTTGCATCGAATTTAAAAAAAAACTACATCACCAATAACTGGAGAGGGAAATCCGAGTATCTCGACATGAATATATCGAACCCAATAAGATCCGGCTTTTCTTTGCCAATCTACTTGAACGTTCAGGTCATGAAGACCATCACGATCCAACTAAATGAAAAGAATTAAGGTTTTTTTAAGCGTAAACGACCCTCATTCACAGGTCTTTCAGGAGAAAAATTAAGAAAAGTTTGAAACCGTTTTAGAAACTATAAGTGTAGCTCATTCACTTCGAGGTATTTTTATGTTACCATTTATTAAAATAATTTTTCATGTGAGTTTGGAAATTACCCTGGAAATGATGCATTGTCTATTAAAAAAAGTTCATTTTGAAAGATACCAGAATGAAAATACACTACTACTGAATGAATCTGCTACCAGTCTAGTTTCTAACATAATTTCAGTTTCTTTTTAGTAAGCCTACTGAAACACCAAATAATCACAGTTGGAAAATCAGCAGTTCATAAAACATATTAATGTAAAAGATTTAATGATTTGTTTCGTTGGTTTATATTTTTAAAAAATACAAAAATACCTTGATGACCTGACCAACATCACTTTCGTGAACCTCTTCGTAAGTTCGACAACAACGGACCATCATTCCAGGCTGAATGTTGTCTCTAACATAAACTGCATAGTCGCCATCGTTGAGAAAATCGATTCGTCGACGATATTGCAAATTTGTCGCTTGCGTTAATAGATCTTGAAAGGAACCGTCAATGTCGTCAAACTCTTCAGAAACCGAGTCGCAGTCAAAACCTTGTTCTGCCTCATCATTAACATCTTCCTGAAGCACCAACAAGTCGCACAGTTGGTCTTGATGTTCAAGAATCCAGCCAACGAGAGCTTCTGGGCTGGGCACTAACTCCAATGTGCCACCGAGAGCCTTAATGGCAAGTTCGACACTTTGACGAGTAAAACCCATGTCTATTAATTGCTGAACAACGGGTCCTGGTGGTTGAGACTGTGGACAAGACGCCGATTTCGAACGCTTCGCTTTGGACGATTCGTGCGGCGGTACAGACGAGGTGGGTGATAAAGCGGCAGCATTTAAAGACCCCACACTACAGTCACCTTGTTGTTGTGAAGGATTTAACGATGCAGCAACAGTTGCAGTTGGTGCATCTTCAATCGGAGCATTACTAGGCGAACGTTTAGTCTCGGCCATTAAAAACTGACAAAGTGCCATTGCAGCTGACTAAATAAAACACACAAAAATATTTCAGATTATAAATAAAAAGGCTTTATGAAATTTTATTAACCTCCAGCTCTTCTCTGGAAAAGATTGCTTGAACTGGCGATGGTTGAGTGGCTTTCGACAAAAGCAGCTGAATGAGAATTTCTGGCGAATGTGACTCGACACTCACAGAATCCGAAGTGCTGTTCTCATCGTCAAGATCATCCGTTCCCGATACAGACCATTCTTCGCTTATGGATGCAGCAGCAGCTGTGTTACCATCGTCAATCACTGGTCGGCTAAGAATTTGCCTCAAGAGATCTTGCTGAGTAAAAATTACTCTACAGGCACGAATGATACCCAGCAGTAACTGCTGCTGTTGCAACAGTTTAACATCGATTGTACTGGCTAGAAATTAAAGCACAAGTTACAAAGTGCACAAGAGGCAAAATGCTAATACTTTTTTTTTAAACTACCATTAATAAATTCAAGATTAAGAGCTCCGTTAGTTCGGTGGTTTGTGTATATCTGATCTAACCGACGGATATCTGCAACCATAGTGAACAAAGATACCCACACTTGTAGCAACGTTTCGGTAAAAATCATTTTTTCCAAAAAGAAATCAACGACAGGAGCCTAACAAATAACAAAATCAAAATTTTCAACTAATTCCGTACAAATGAGAAAGATTTTGGTAAAACCAACCCTCTTTATCTGAGCTAGCGAGTATTTCACAGGAAGAAGCGAATCGTGATTCTGAATCGTAAGTTTCCCTCTCGGAGATATCTTAACGATGGTACCGATGCCCAAATCATCAACAATAACGGTTCCCCCGAGCCTCGGTCGATTATCGACACCACCGATCATAGCCAACGATGCAATAGCGGCCGCATGAGTGACAGAATTACCACCCTTAACATCTTCTGACCAATGGCAGAGATAACTTCCATAGTGAACCAATGCCAATTTGGATCCAAGAAAATCGTTTATAGTTGAATTCCAAGCAGGTAAAGAGTGCAGCTTGCGAAGTAACGATATGCATTCTTCGGCCACTGTGCTCGTGTAGGATGCCGTAAGTGCAACTCTAGCACGTACTGAAACCTTACTTTTACACGTCAACTCTAGAACGGCATCAAATATGTGTGTGTCATTAAAACCAAATTTCAGTTTCCAATATCAAACCACAGACCAATGGCCTGCAAAGTTGGATCGTTTGAACATAAAGTCAAAATATTTCCAAGCAGCTGCACAATTCTGTCAACAAGATTAGTGCGCTCCGAACAGTAACAGTCAGTGTCCCAAGATGGAAGTGTCGTTCTTAGTATTCGTAAAGTAAGAACCTGTGACAAAAATAACGTTTTAAACACATCACTCTGAACAATTACCTCAATAGTTAATCCACCTTTCTGTATAAAGTCGAGTAAGGCGTTTCAACAATGTTCAACAGAAGACTTATCCATGCCGGAGTTGATAACGCTTTGCTTACGGCCGGAGCCGCAGCAATAGCTCTTATAAAACCCATCGTAGCCCATTCGTGATGTTGTTCTTCGGCGATACGAGCTGCAAGAGAATTATTCGAACCCTGGCCTAAAACACACACACAAACAACAATATGTAAAATTTGCAAACTAGAACCGGAGGCATAACAAAGAGAGAGATGAATAACCTTGTAAAATATCTTGAGATCCTGCTTGTACCAAAGTCCTCATGAGGCTACAGAGTGTACTAACTGCATCATTCTGAGCATTGTCCGCATGCATTCCAGTACAAAGAGCCAAACAACGTAACAAATGATAGCAAACACACTTCAAATTTGAAGTAACATTCTTTCCGATTAGATGCTGTATACTGGAATCGACATTTCCAACTTGATTGCCTCCATTGTGAACGATCTCTTCATCTCCAGAATCGGAATCCGTTTCGTTTTGTGTCGCTGGAGGTTGCTCGGCTAATTTTAAATCATATTTCCCCTCTTTACCCATTCTGTACGAATTTGTGCTGCCGTTGTCCCATTGCACTCGTATCCATCCATCCTCTCCCAATTCACCGATCACTCTTCCAGTTCCAGGAGGTGGTCCATCCTGAAATTATATTCCAATAACTATCTAGTAATCAAAAGTTGCCCACAGGATAATTTCATAGAGGGGGGGGAGGGGGGCGATTCCCAGCACTACTGCGTGGGTATAAGGCTCCCGTCCTCGACAAGAAAAAGGGGGTCTTCTGAGGCCAGTTGAGCGCTCGTGACGCATTTTTAGAGCTTTTAGAGCATTTAAACATTTTTCGACTTTTGGCCATTCTTTGAAGAAAGCCAAAAACTAGTCTTGGCTTTTGACCTATTTTTTGGAATTTTAAAAATTTTTGAATCCTTGTGTTTTTCCAAGATTTTTGGAACAACATTAAAAATGGCTTCGATAAGGAGGCGACCACCCCCCCTGCCCCTATGTGCGGGCGCCCATGCATACATCCGATTTCTTGCATGTGATGCCTAACCTGATCACCCCACTTCCAATCGACTCCACGTACGACTCTCGTTCCTATCTTCATCATCGAGGCTAATTCGGTTCCACTTAGAGGTAAAACTTGAGGTCTACTTTTTCGCAAAACTTCTTCAAACATGGCACACACATCAAGGTCACCACCTCTATCCTTTCCTGATGACATTATGTGACTTTCAGGACCTTTGAATAAAGCGAAATAACTTGAGAAAAACCCTTTTCAAAATAGTTTTCATCCACATTTTAAAAACTTAATAACCTATAATTCGTAAAAGTGTTTGCATCATAGCCAAGACTCCAGAGTTATGAACAAGACTGACTTCGTGTGCACGGTGGTCTGCCGTCAACATGCCAATAAGCGTTAAGATGAAACGAACAGATGGCTGAGCTCCGAGTTTCCAATTTGAAACCAACTGTTGAAGTTCGAACACAGAGTCAGTAGAATCTTTTGATCTTGCACCACCACCACCAGTGTTGACACCGTTTTCTAAATCTAAGCCGCCTGCTGCTGCACAACTAATAATGTTAGCTTTGTGTTGTTCGTCTAGAGAAACAACAAGCGTTCTCAGCTCCGAAATGACCCACGAGGTCAGACGCGAAAACGTTAGTTCCAACATAGCACGATCGTAAGGTGGAATCAACTCAACGCCCTCCAAACAATAAGGAATTTTACTGAAAATAGCAACTTAATATTACAAAATACACATTCGCACATCAATACAAAAATACCGTTATTCACCTGCTTCTGTTGCCGAACTGAATTGAACACTGCCATCCATTTAGAAGAAAATACTTCACCGAAGCAATAAGATAATCCTTTTTAATCAAATTCAACATGTTTTCTATGCCCTTCTGGCGCATCTTTGCTCTTTCCACCTTAACAAATAAAAGTACAAAATGCAAACAAAAAAACGCATTTAACCAATCTGAACGATCGTACTTGACAGTGCAATGCTTTGCGTATCGTCTCGACTGCCACAGCTTCATCCCGAGTGACAAATTCTATTATTTGGTTTGTCAAAGTAGAACTAAATTCACAATTAACGACACCAGTAGTTGGTGCACGTTGGATCGATTTCACTTTCATTTCAGAGAAATGAGGAGTATCGTCAACAACAATTGTTGAAACGTTTTCCTTTAAAAAAAATAGTCGTAAGCATAAGCAAGTAATCAATGAAAGTTGTTTGATATTTCATAACACTTACATCTTCAGGCAATGTTTCTTCATCAATTGAATCTTCAGTCTCAACCTGTGACGAATTTGGTTTACTCTGTATGCTTTCATTTAAAATATCTTCTGGCTTTGAAATCCCTATTATCAAAAAAAAAAAAAAAAAGCGAAAACTTACTGATAAAACAGAAAAAAATTCTAAAGTCACATGTTGTGTTTACACTTCGACTGTCGTTGGTCTCGAATGACTTGTTGAGCAACCTGCTTCCATTTCGACACCGTGTTCAAGATCTTTAGATGTTGTAATGCATTCACTTCGCTACTTGTTGCAGCACGAATCTCATAAAAGAGGAAACGACAACGTTCGAGGACAGGAACACAAACCTCTTTGTATGAGCCGCTTAAATCTTGGCGCGTCTAGAAAAAGAAAACGAAGAGCCAAAGGACAAAACTTTTATACAAATGAAAAATCAGAAATGCGAAAATAGCCATTAAAATTATGCATTTTTGTGCAAATAGAAAATAAAGCCAAGAAAATTGTTAGTTTTATCGTCAGAAGCAATAGCTGAAAATGCAAAATCAAAACGACTTAGTTTCATGAAACCCGTTTTAGAATTTTTCACAACAAAAGTGTTTCTTTAAAAAAAAATTGAAATTATGCATACTGATGCAAATCTCAAAAGATTTTACAATTTTTGTATTTTTTTGCAATTTTATTTTTTATTAAATTAATTATTATTGCAGATGTGGCAATAGAAAAAAAAGGTTCTGAACTATGATTATGCGTTTTGTGAATTTTAAGCAAACTTTTCGTCTTAATAATTTCAATGATCTGAAAGTAGACAACAACCTTAATTAGTGACCACTTTGTTTGATGTACAACACGAACTAATTCGGCAAGTTGTTTTGGCAATTTGACAGAGCCCAAACTGCCATTTCCCAGTTCAAGGCTCTGTTCAGCAATGGCAAGTGCAAGTCCTCCAAAATTGTGATGTTTCAGAAGAACAGCCAACAAAAGTCTAAAACAGTGTTAAACGATTACATGAAATAAATAGCAATAAAAATCGTTTTCAGCATTTTCACCTTCCAACTTCTTCGACAGGATGATCAAATGGAAATTCCATGTGAATAACAAGATGTAATTGATGACAATGCTGACTTATTACAGACAAAAACACTTTAACACAAGTGTCCTGAATTCGACTTTCGGCAAGCGACTGTAAAAAAGATCCAGTGGAGGATCCATCAAAGAGACTACGGTTTAAAGGAGTCCTTTCTTCGATGCTCAAAGCCTTCGGTTCTGTAGGAGTCGTACCAGAAGCTATGAAAATAGTCACACTTTAAAATACCTGTTTCTCTTTAGAATGCACTTGTTAAGTTTATAAGAACAAACCAGGAGTTCCGGCACTAGAACCCGTGTTACGTATTTCTCCTTTTTCCTCTTCGTAAGGATTAATCGGCTGTAAAGCCTGTAATCCACCTTTGAAAAATTCGGCATTGATCCAACGTCTGCACTCTTCCTCGGTCGGCTGAAGCAATAAGCTACGAGCCTGAGAACTGGCATGTAAACCGAGAAGGAACGAAAAGTTACGTTCCGTGTCCATCAGTGGAGATGACAAAGTACTGACGTCTGCAACTTCGACTTGATCCCGATCGGGCTTTATCAAAGAAACATAAGTTAAAAAAATACAAGAAAACATAAAACAAGAACAAATATACATCAATATAATTGCCAACTAAAAATGAAGACATCATTTCTCTGGCTGCCATCGAATGATGCATAGATTCGAAAGCTTGAGTTGCATCACGACCTTATTGAATAAACGTAACAAAATTTACTAACCAAATAGTAAACATCAAAGTACAACACAAGAAATGAAGCTCAAACCAGCATATTTTAAAAGCATGTCTGTGCTGCAGAGGCCCTGAGATCGGAAATCATGTATATCATAAACTTTGCCGTGAATCACAATCCACAATCCACCTTCGATCGTGTGATTCTCTAAATCGGACTTTCTTATGATGGTCAAATCTTCTGTCGATTTAGAACTGGGAGTTGAAGCGGCAGCTGAATTTGACGAATAACCTAAGCAATAAACTAATAATGAGACTAACAAGAATAAAACTAATGAAAAAGCGTCGAAAACTGTTCTCACTGGATAAACCGGGCCAAGCTAACTCCTCAGTTTCATCTTGTGCCAAACCCGGAGCTAATTTATTGAACTTATCCAAGTGATCGAGAAGTACGGCAAGTAATGGTACAACATTCACTTCTTGCATTACATGAGGCAAATGAAGTTGAAGAAGTGTCAAACTTATGACCAGCTCGGGCAATAAAACTCCTATAATAATTCAAATCAAATCCTTAAGATTAGTGGCTGATTAAAGAAATTTAAATATCCCAAGCACAATCTAATTTTGAGGCAGCTCTAACTAAAATGTTAAACTAAAATGCATGAATTGAAATTTCAAATTTTGAATGAATTTTTAAATAAACAATTTATAGTTTTTATCAATTAATAAAACGTTAAAAATAAAAATAACTAGTTTACGTTTTCGTTTTTCAAACCTGCTATGTCACTTTCCATGACAGATGCAACTGAAGCAAAATGTCGACTGCTGATAGAAGCGATACTGGTGGCCACCGACATCGAGTCGACAGTGTGCATACAAAGAAGACTAAGGTACTTCTTAAGAAGGGTTGCTGTTCCTTGGATCTCCAGATCTGAAAACAATCATACAACTCAGCATCACAAGATTCAAAATGTAATCATTTGAGAAAACCATTCGAATACCTCCAGAGGAAGTTGTCGAAGAAGGAATGGAAGATTCACTAACGTCGTCCTTAACGTATAACTGTGCTACCAGAAGACGCTGAAAGCGGAGCAAAAGTTGCATAGAAGCAGATTTCTCAGTTCTCTCGTGGTTATCTTGGCGTCCAGTAACAGCAGAACCGACGAATGATCCAAAGGACATTGTCAATGTAGACGAAGACATCGATGTAACTGTACTTGAAGGAATCAATGCTTGAAGGCGTGTCATAGTTTGTGTGGATATGTTTCTGAAACAAACAGTATATAACTTTTTTCAAAGACATGCAATTTGAGCAATAAAATATCATAAATTGTTGCAAAATAAATGTAAAGGCTGATTTTATGACATATTGTGTGATGACAGGGTTCCTACCAAATATCAATTTTAATTTTCCACGAGTTTTTCAGATTTTTTTTGTATTTTTAGTTTTATTTCCCATGATGAACATAAACTAAGTTTTGGTAGAAATGTTTAAAAAAACTCCTCATTGACCAGCTTTAAATTATTAATAATAAACAGCGAAGCAAACAATTAAAAATAAGATGGAAGTAAACAGCTCTAAAAAAAAATATTTAGGGAATCTTGATTTTCCTAATTTTCCCATGGATATATTTGTTTTTGTATAAATTCACTGAGTTTCTAACAAAATTTCCAATTCCCTGAAGGGTTTTCAGGGATCAGCTTAAACCTTAAACAAAAACCAAATAACTAACTAAACAAGAAAGTAATGTTTAATATAAATTTACCGAAGCAACTGTTTGACTAAATGAAGAAGTGGTATTGTCGTGCTACGATCTTGCATCGATGATAATTCTTGCGCCCTTTTTGTCTCGGTTTCAAGTAGCGCCTGGTCCGTCATTAAACCACAAACTTCGCCACTAGCTGCATCATCCTTGTCACCTTCTTTATCAATTTCCTTCTCCTGTACATATAAAAACGAAAACGACATTTCGTACAAGAGTAACAAATACAAAAGATGTTCTTTTCATACTTTCATGTCTTCTAATTCTTGTCTTTCAGCTTTGATAGCTGCATGAATAGCAGTTTCTAAACCACCATCAGCCATCAAGCTTCCAACAAGTAAATTAGTCATGAATCTACGTCCGGAGCTCAGCAAAAACGATTCCACCTGAGCACTACTGCTCGGAAGAAGAGAAGAAAGGGCACGAGCCCTTTCGTCAGCCGTTGGCAACAAGATACTCCAACCTATCTGCAAAACGGCTTGTGCAGCAGTCTGAACCGTCATTACAACTCCTCCATTACTAGCAAGTTCTACAACGCGTTGTTTTAGGCTAGACAATAATCGAGTGCCCGGTCGTAGTCCAAGAGGTTCCATATCGACACCGTGAACGACAGCAGCTCGAAACTTTAAAGATCGAGTCTTGAAATCAGTTTCAAACAACGCAAATTACACGTTTTTGGTTTTAACCTGTAATCTAAGCAGATTAAGTCCAGCTACAGCCATACATTCTTTCTCCTGGGGTGGTGGCCAGTCGTTGTGGCCCTCCATTCCTTCACAAACCTGTCCTAACAGTTCATCCAACTGTTCAAAAGTACTCTGACACACATCCATTATAAATGGAACTCGTAAACCAACAACCCATTGGCTTGTAGACGACCAAACAAAGCTCTAAAAACATGTCAAACAATGTGAAACTTGTACTAAAATAGTCCAGTTCGATAAAGCACACCAGAGAAGAGCCACAAGCAGCTCCGATAATGTTCTTCCCCTCTACAGAAGAAAACAGAGTAGGTTCTGGAACCGTCCCAGCCATAGTCTCATTCAATTGTCCGTGTTCATTTCGTCCCCAACCGTAAACTTTCCCATCGTCCGTCACGACCAAAGTATGAACAGTTCCTACCGAGACGTCCACAACTTTCTTGCCAACCAGTGCTTTCAATTGTTTTGGAAATCTAACGTGTTCTTCAGTGCCATGACCCAAACGATGATTATCCCCTTTGCCCCTAAATTAACAACAAAATTTCTACTTAAATTTCCGAAACCAATAAAAATATATAAGCGTTATAAACCAGGAATAAAGTGATCCACTTCTCGCGAGCGCCAGACTAAACTGTGACCCACAAAAAACTCTGACAATATCCAATCCTTGAACTTGATGAACTAATTTCGGCGTCTTGCAACCGTCACTACCACCACGTCCCAATTTTCCATAATCTCCGTCACCCCAAGAAAAAACAGCTCCTGAAAATAACCGAATTAAGAAACAACCCCAACAAAAAAACATGCATGAGCTATTGTTACCAGTGTCTGTAACAGATAGTGTCTGAGCATCACCGCTTCCACAAGAAACATCAATGATACGATGTCCTCTTAAAGCGGCCACTACAACGGGACGAAGCTGATCTTCGCTGCTTCCTATTATTATTATTATTATTATAAATCATAAAGTCAAAATAAATTTCGGATGTTCTCAAAATGTGGACCTGTCGACCCACTAACCAAGTCCGAGGCGACCATAATTGCCTCGACCCCAAGTGTACAGTTCTCCAGAAACCGTGACAGCAGCACTGTAAGCACTACCACAAGCAATGTGACAAACATTCTTTCCTGATAAGCTTTGTATTAACGTTGGTTCATCTTTGGAACTATTTCAATAAAAATCAAACAAGATTTTTTAGAAATTTTTATCAAGCAATGCAATTGGTACAGCTAAAATTATCTATCCAGCTATTAGACAATGTAAAAACTAACAATTCGGAAGGAAATCTGTACAAAATTCCTAAAACAACGAACCATAATGCCAAAAATGCTATAAATCAGGCAAATTTTAGTGTCAGGAAATAATTTGCAAAAAAAAGTAATGAGTTATAACTGTAATTCAATTACTATTTTGCTATTTTACCTTGAACTTCATTTCATTTTAAAATTTAGTAATTGTAATTGTTAATTTGTTTTTTATTTATGTACTTAATAACTGTAATTAATTAGTTTTCATTGATGTAATTAGTAATTGTAATTAATTTGAAAACTAATGTGTATTCACACTGAGATTTACAACAAAATCAACGGTTTGACACATTGTCTAGTAAATTTCGATAGATTTTCCATTTTGGAAGATATCTCACTTGTTGTCACCCAATCCCAATCGTCCACCATCTCCATTCCCCCAGGCAAAAACTTCCCCATCGTTTGTTAGAGCTAAGAAATGTTTTCCTTCTGGATGAGAGGCCACCTTGACCACCTCTTTTTCGCCAAACGCGTCGATTAGTTCGGGTGTCTTAAAACAAATTCGAATAACAGTTGTTAACGATAAAATGAACGCCCCGATATAACACAAACATAATTATACCAAAGTATCGGAATTGTATGGAATGAGATGAACTTTGCCAGTCATTGTAAGTAAGAGAACACATCGATCGCTACAACACATCTGTTTAACGCCCAGTTCAGAAATTGTTTCACCCAACTGAGCATTCACTATCGACGCCATCCAACCCCAACAAATAACTTCCTGCGACGTCGACGACCATGTTGGCTGAAAATCCCCCCAGTATTAAAATAAACGAGGCATTAACAAAACAAAATGAACAAACAAAACATCACAAACCTTATTGCTGTTCATCGGTGGAAAATACGGAGCTGCCAAGCGATCGAGATGCGACATTACGACTACAGCAGTCTGGCGTAGATCGACCGAGAGACTGTCGTCATCTGGTAGACTGAGAAACCTTAAAAAACATTCTGTCGGACTCACTAGTTTCGGCTGAGACTGATTAAAAAAAAGTAAAAATCAATCAATATTCGAAGAGAAAAATATACAAAAATTCTAGTCTAATACTTCATCATAAGTATCATTTTCAACAAGTTTAGGTTTCAAGCACATTATGTTGGCCATTCGTCGCAGAAAAGGGACGAGAGGTGCACTAGTGCCGTGAGAACTGGCTCTGTTATCCATCTCGACTTTGCCATTTTCCCAAAGATGCAACAAGAGAAGCACCGCCGACAGCATGTGACTTAGAGAACCTCGCTGAACGGACAATTCGAGTAAAAGTGCCAAAGCCGTGTGCTGATCGGCAATCGGAACCTGAGCTGAAGTTCGAAATCCAGCTCCGGCCGTCACATCGCTGGTAGAGTCGAAAGAAAGAAAAATTAGTTTCGAAATAAATCTTCCAATTAACGTCTAATCGTTCACACCGAAGTACGACAGATCGTAAGAACTTAGAAGCTCGATCGACGACTTCGAGCCAGATGGAAGAGACGACACTTTCGTTAAAAAGCGTCGCCTCGGGAAGAGCTCGTAACGCATCCAAAGATTCCTGTAAAAGCTCCGTGCACAAATCTGCATCTTCGCCAGAACGCCAAGCACGACGAAGAAACGCAAATGCAAAACTCAGCGCAGTTCTACAGCCGACTTGTGCAAGTCCGAGAGTCACCTTTTCCGTAGTACGAACTTCTCTAAAAAGAAGAAACACCACCCACCAAATGTAAAAACAGTTCGAAGTAAATGATTTTTTTTCCGTTACCCTTTGTTCTCTTTGACGCAAGAAGCCCCATCCGACGACTCTCCTTTTGAGCTACCATCTTTGTTTTCTGACGGTACCTGTCTTGCTAAAGCAGTGTAAAACCTGTGTGCAACTACGATTCGTTGTCGCAAACGAACAGCGAACAAAGTACTTCCGGCAGCTAGAGTACAAAACTGCTTTTGTTCTTGAAGAATCGATTGAAGGCAACCGTTCAACTGTTGAAAACCTAACAAAAATAACAAAAAAATTCATAAAATTCACGTTAAAAAACGTGTTTCTTCATAAATATTATAGGAAAACAGACCCGGCCTGTGCCCCCATGTCCAAGATTCGATCTGCTGCTTTGAATGTGGCAACGGTGTCAAAGGCTGTTGTCCACTTTTACATTTGATGCCCTTTAAAAAAGTTCCTCCATTGGCAGAATCACTTTTACAATAATCACCTATTAAACAAGGATTAAATATTAACGGTTTAACTCGTTTACAATTTTCTGCGTACCAAATTCATTTAATTCTACGATAACTTCTGCAGAGGAACTATACAGTAAAAATAACTTTTTAAAGAACCAATTAACAAAAAAAATTTCAACATTCATTCGAAACTCGGAAGAGAACAGAAGGCGCACATTTAAATTTTTATAAGAATATCTTTAAAAGTAAGTCTTTTTTCTAACTTATTTCTCTCTCTCTCTCTCTCTCTCTCTCTCTCTCTAACTAACTCTCCCTTTAACTTCTTCTGTTCCTGGACCACGTCCCGCACCGAGCGGGGTCGGTCCAATGATGAAATATGAGACCTACGAGTCAGCTTTGGCCAAATATGTTTTATGACCGGCTGTGCCCTACCTCAATGAAATGTATTTTATGAAACACACAACAACTTATGCCTCAACTGAGATTCGAACACGGGTCCCCAAGCACCACAAACAGAGACTATCTCCACTGTGCTACCGAGGCGTCGACTAAACTAACACAACTTTTAAAAATCAAATCAAAACAACCATCAAAAAACCATCAATTGCACCTTTTTTAACTTCCTAGTTTCAAAATAAAAATTGTTTCATAAAACGTTTCAAAATTAATCATTCTTCATAGTTTTTCTGCACTATGTCCACAAATTGAAAAGAAAAACCAGCTTGGATAAAAAAAAATCATAATATTTAATTAAAAAATCCCCCAAAAATCATTTTTTTTATTAAACTGTGATTTAAATCATGATTTAGAAAAATTTAAAATTTAAATATAATCTAGGGTGCTAGGAAAAGGAAGTACAAACCATAATATCAACACTTGACTTATTAACTCTTTTTTTTCTTGAGCTCCCTAGAAATTTATAATACTACATTTTACACGCACAACACAAACAACATGAAACAATTAAAAGTTTTAACAAACGTACCCTTTAATTGTTTATTAACTTTATAATTAAAAATTATTAATTAGAAATTTTCTAAAATTATCTGCTCAAGTAAGTAATGAATATTTTACTAACAAATAATTAAAGTCTCGATTTTTTTCTAAATTAAATTAATACCCAGTAATTTTTTAAAAAAATCATTTGATTTAAATCACTGATTTAAATCAATCCACCCTAAGAAAAACGAAACAAATTCTCCTCTTGGAGCTAAACCTTTTTTGAGTAAATTCTGATCGCCAACACAAAGTTCATCCGAGGTGACACCGTTTACGACGAGTTCTTCGTCCTTCACGAGTTCATTCCATAGTTCGCTTAACCCTTCTGATCTCAAACATAACTGTAAATCAGTCTTCAACCATTTCGAATCCAAACGTTTTTGCGGTTTCAGTTCAAATTCTGGACAGTTATGAGCCATCGTGACTTTCCTATACAAATCATTGAAAACAACAATGAAACATGAATGTTACTCTGAAGAAAAGAGCTAGAAAAGAACACCAATTCTTATCATTGACCTATTTGATGTAATTCACACGAGAAATTACTAATAAACAAACAGAAAAAAGAAAGATAAGAAGAGAGATTTACGGTAAAAAGGGGTTATAAGGAGGTACAAGGTGAGAGCGTTTGGTTTTCATAACAAAAACATTGTCATAACAACTGATAAAACGGCCTAAAAAAACGTTAAAATGAGATAATAAGATAGCCTAGACCTTATTCTCAATGAGTACAGGACAAAGGGTCCCTATTTATAGAAAAGAAAACGTTTAAAAGGGCCGGGTTGAGTGAAATCTCTGACTGAAATTTGACTTTGAAATGTAAGACGGTCAATCACCATTAAGATGCTGAAAATGATCGGAAATTCATTGTTTTAAAAGTTAAAATCACAATAATAAAAACGCATATTATTGTTCCTACCCTTTAATTTAAATGCGTTAAGTATAGATATTCATTTTTGTCGTCTTATTTCGCTGATAAACAAGATTTTACAAGACGAAAAATGTAGATTTCATTGAATAGAAAACCGAATGGAAGCTGACATTTTTTCAACGTAGTCTGAGGAATCTATATGTATATGCTGATGAACATGAGCCTATCGGGCTTCCGTAATCATTGCTACCAAAAATAGAAGCAATTGAGCGCAGCCATAAAAGTTCGTTCTGATTGGTTATTTAGGTTTTGTTACGCGTTAGATTCTGTTTGTTATTGGTCTGATGTTTATAAAAGGGCGGGGCTAACAGACTTTTTTCTGGCTGCGCCCAACTGCTACTCCTAAAAAATACATTAACAAAATGGTTCTGTACACGTGGCGACATCTATGAAGTAAAAAAGAAAACATGTTACATTGTTTTTTTTTAGCTTGGAAAGTGGCACGCGTGCCGCACAAAAATATTTAACCGCCAAATTTGAAATGAATTACAGCAAATTTTTTAGGTTTTTTTTTCTCTTTCTGTGTTTAACGCTTTTTTATTAGATACAATTGTAAAATAAATATTAAATAATATTAGCATGTTTTATTTAATAAAAAAGTAAAAAACGTAGTGTGGCAACATAAAAAAATGAACATTTCTTTTTTTTAAAAAAACAATGCAATTATGCAAATTAAATAAATGCATTGCTTTTATATAATTATAATATGTCATTAAAATGATGACAGTCAAAATTCCTAAACGCAAACAAAAATAACAGATAATTATTTTCATTTTTATGATATAGTTTTGAAACATTCAAAACAAAAAAAAAAACTATTGCAGGATATTTTATAAAATTTGTGTCCTTTTAAATACAATGAGAAAAAGAGAGACTGAAAAAGAGAGGATTCCACTTTAGAGATGTTGAAGTGCTAATATACAATGGAAACCGTTTAACACAAAAAATAAAGGTCCAGAATATTTTTCGTGTTAAGGAGGCTAAACAGTTGTTTTGATGCCCATAATACACATAAATTAAACTTTTTATTTCTAGAAACAACATTCTGACAAAATTCATTTTTTGAAAATGAGCCGTTCTCAATATTTTACAAAAAAAAAACATTTTCGCCTTTTTCAAACTGTCATGAAACGTTTTATTTTGTAAAATTTGAAAGAAAAAAACTATTACCATTACTACCAACTATTATGGTTCCTAAAACACTTTGAATGTTTTTCATAATTTTCAAGGAGATCAAGTAGAATTCAACTATGGAGCCACCTTAATGGACCCAGTGGAGTAGATCGAACATATATTTCGTTTTATCCGATTTTTCTTCTAATCCGTTTTCGTGTTAAACGGTTCCACTGTATTGTATTGGAGTAGTATACTCTGACACCCCAAATAATAGTGACACCCTAGAGTGACACAGTACCTGAGTTATGAATAACAATAATGGCAAATTACAGCGATCAATCAAATTATGAACTTATCAAGTGTTCAATCGGATTTTAAAACCATGCAGAGATACAATTCTACAAAAAAAAACTAATCAGATTCTATAATGATGATATTATCGTATATATAAAAATTAATACCTGTGGCAAAACAAAAAGTTACGAAATAATGCAATGAAAAACAGAAACAATTTTACAAAAGTGACACCTACACATAGAAAGAAAAGTGGTGCTAGCAATTAAAATATTGAACCAAACACTTTTAGAGCGTTTATAAACGAGCGACTTTTAGTGGTTGACCTGGTGTGAAAAAAGGTGGTCAACGGATGGCCAAAATCAGGCACATACTGGTTCGGGCAGCAAATGCCGCCTGCGCCGGTCCTTCAGTGCGCCTGGTTTAGTTGAATGAACTGCGAAAAATGGTCGCGTAGAATCGAATCAAGTGGTAAGTTGGTAGTCGCTCGTCTGTAAACGCCCTCAGAACACATATCGATACAACAAGTAATATAATAGGAAAAAAATAATTAAATTAAACTTCGGTATTGTCTTGACAAGTATTGGACACGATAATCGTCGAGGCACTGCCTTTTGTATCGATTACAGTCATTAAGGCACTCTTATTAAGCTTAAAGCTGTCGTTCTTTTTTTGATCCGAAACGCCACAATTCCCATTCGAACGACTTTCACTCGATCCGTCTCTTTTCTTCATCTTACACCTAATTACTGTTAATGTAACTAACACAATGACTAGAAGGAATATCACTAAACCCATAAACATGGGAACTAGTGTCTTTATGACGTTAATCTCGGCCAACCTCTTTCCCACTGCTACAATTCCATCGCGATCCTTATTTACAGAGGTGTCGGCAGTGGTGCCACCATCCATACCGTCGTAGTTTAGAAGAATACTGTGCATGTTAGTTCCCCGTCCATCGTTACCGATTCCTTCGACGTCGTCTAGAGAACGTCTCGATCTCATGGAAACGAATGAATGATGTTTCTTTTCAACGCTGCGCTTGACGATTCCACGACCTGTGTTATCGCGAGAGCGAACGGTGTAAATGCAGTGAATGAACCACTGGCGTCCGCGTTCGACCTTTCACAAATTAAAATAAAATATTACATTATTTAATATTTTAAAAATAATCAAACCGAGTCAATAAAGGAATCGATAAAAAAATACTTGAAAAAGCGGTGCCGAATCAAGTCTGAAACCGTCCGAACCCGGTTGCTGAATGAGAGCTTCGACTTCAATATCCTCATCATCCGAAGCTAAGATCGCATTAAACGGAACGTTACGAAACTCTTTCTGAACCGAACTAGGAACTTCTTTATCCTAAATTAATAAAATAATGATTTGTTTGGTATCAGAATTTCTAGTTTATTTTACTAAAGACACACAGAGACTTACGATTAATTTAAACGAGAAAAGAAGACTTTGAGAATTGGCAACACATCCGTATTCATTGTGCAAAGGATCGTACTTAGGAATGTAACCATCGACACCGGTGCATAAAAAACACTTTTCTAAGACGATGAAAAACGAGGTGCCGAGATTCTGAACCGAATCTACCACGATGCGACCATAAATCATGTCACCTACATATTTTTTTTTTAAAAAAAAATTGTTAATCACGTCTTATCAATATTAAACTTTTCCGATGTGTAAAGAAAACCTGGCTGAAAAGAAACATCCAAATCTTCTTCGAGTCCCATTTTTTCGTCAGAAAGCCACAAGTTCTTTTTTCGCATGAGATGAAACTGTGTATTAAGACTATACCGAGCGGCCACTGGATCGCTCACTTGTTGAAATCGTATTTGCAACTCAAAATCAATGGGTTCTCTAGGATTGCATACGATCGGAGTCGAATAAGATACATCCGGAGATACGGTGCACGGCATCAGTTTAATGTGATATATACCAGAGTAATCTCGTACCTATAATAAAAATATGACAAAACATTTAGTGACACTTCGAAAGAAACACATTTCTTTGTTTGTTTGTTTTAAATTTGGTTATACAGCGTGATCGGAGACAAACATCCATTCCTGTTGTGGCTGCGAAAACGTCGGTTCACTTCGAACCAAATCTAAATCAAACGTCAGCTCGCTATATTCGGGAGACATCACCATCGAAGTCTCGACGCTTCCTTTAAAAAATGAGTTCAACTTTAATGTGGCTGGATAGATGTTTTGTGCCGGGTAAATTTCAAGCAAACTTTTTTTAGAAACAACATTACGATAAAATTTTATAACTAAAATTGATAGAAGATTACGTTAAAAAAATGTCATGGCAATATCTTAAAAAATAAACATTTTATAATAGTTTGAAAATGATCCGTTTCACGAAAAATTATTTTGACCATTTTCAAACTGTCATAAAAAGTTTACTATATTTTGAAAATTGTCATCATAAAAATAATTTAATTTAGCAATATCACCATCTATTCTCCGGAGAAAAAAAACCGCTTGAAACCCCCAAAATTTTCTCCAAACTGGGAAGGGTAGATTGAAATTCAAGTATAAGGATTGGAACACCCAGACCACTTTTTGAATATTGTTCAACTGCAAAATCGTCAAAACCGATAACTTTGAGTAGAAAATACATTGCAACTACGTATAGCTCAACTACCTACAACTTCATTTTGCAGTAGAAACGGGGTCTATATGACAAGGCCCTAAAGCCACTTTAACTGCAACTGAATGATTTATTTACCGGGATGGCTCAGAACAAACTGTCCTCTGAACCGAGCCTCCGTACGAAAGTTAACTACGAGACAACCGTCGTCTCTAATTTTCATGCTCGTCGGATACAAGTGTCCTTGCAGTTGAGATTCTTCCGGAGCTCCGATACCATGTTGCCATAAAATAGAAGTGTCGTAAACAAATGTTAACCGTAGTTGTGACGTGAGATCGTTATGCTGCCAGCCACCAGTTGTCATCGGAGAATGAAACACATACGAAACGAAAAGAGGAACTCTGACAGACACATGAGACTGCACCAGATTTAAAACCTATAGATAGAACGTAAAATAACAATTAAAATTGTTTTCCCACCAGAGATGGTTTTTTTTCGCTTGACCTGTCCATCTGTGTCTATGGTGCCACCACATTCGTTGACCAATTCGGACATGTCGTAATAAGACACGAATTCCCACATACAAGATTCTAGGTCCAAATTGCGATAAAACCTGTAATATATTGTATATTTCAGCATATGACTCTGAAAGATGACATCACTAGAAATTCTGAAGTTATAAATCGTCCAAAACCTTAAAGTTGGTTTGCTCCGTAGTCCATCATTGTACTGATAAGGTTCAACTTCTCCGATCATTTCTGGATTGATTGTGGCCGGTGTAATAAATCCATATTTAGTCGTCACTTCATTTGCGTCCAAAAGATTAGAACACTTGTGACTTCCGATACGAGCACCGTGCGGACTAAGAGTGAGTTCGAAGTTATCCAGAGGAGATGTCGACACAACAGGCAACATTCCATCTCGATGTGGAATCACGACACTCAACTTAACCAAATTCGGATGTTCTCGATCGTCGGGTCCTAAAATATTATTAAAGTACAATTATGACAATTTTCGGTGCTTAATTGTTTTATTTCTTTTAACCAGTATAGCGAAGCTTGGCAGTGAATGGCTCGGCTCCGAAAGAACCCATGATACGAGGAAGGCAGATTCCTTCCTTCGTCGAAACGGTCACAATAGGACTCAAGAGTTCTAGACCCGGATCGCCTTCTAAATTAACAGCTCTTGCTGCACATTGGATCCTGCTACCTTTTCAGAGTGGCCAACATATTAAAAAACAAACAAAACCTTTTTAATTACTTTAATTATAAACTCGCTCTAACAAAATAATTACCTGCATTAAAATAAATACTGTCTAAAGTGATTTGTTTCGTACTAGAGAAAAAGATATTCGACTCGAGGTCGTTTAAATCGTAGGTGACACCATCAGAACCACTTGGAGTTGCGATTCGCCACCGAAACTCAGTTAAAGAATCATTAAGTCCTTCTTTAGCACATAAGGTTCCGGTTTTGATGAAATCAGGATGTTTCGGGTTGCACGACTATTATTAAAAAAGGTTACAGTTTATAAAGCTGGCTTACACTCACTTAAACTCGGTTAAACTTCCTTAAAATCGCTTAACCTGGTTCAAACTCACTTGAAATATGTTTACATTTTCAAAAAAATGTACACACATGTAAATTATTTAAACATTTATTCTTACTGTGATGCAAACAACGGGATATCCAGGTATCGGAAACGGAGCAGCTGATTCGGCATTATCGTAATCTCGAAGAGAAACAACCATCGGAGGCGAAGGAAATGTCACATCGGCAATGATATCATCCTCTTGGATGTAAATGATGGCTTTGAAATCCTGTTTCATTTTTTAGAATAAAATAGTCCACAAGACAAAAGCTTTAAAAGTGGTTCTTATGAGCAAAAAAGAAGAGAAACTTGAACGTGTTTTTGAAATTAGAAGGATAGCTCAATCACTTAATAGTAATTTAATATTGGTATATTGTACATCACGCTTTTTATGGCAGTTTGAAAATGACCCAGCTTTATACAGATGATACCTTTTTAATTTTTATTTAATGAAAAATATATCAACATTAAAATACTATTAAGTGAGTCAGCAACAGCTTAGTCTCTAACACGCATTCAATTTTTTTTGTGTGTTCATCCTGAAACACAAAATAACCAAAGTACAAAAATCAGCTGATTCTATAAAACATATTAGCAAAACGAGTGCCCAAAATTAAAAATACAGTACATATTATACAAACCTTTATTTCGGCAATCATGTTCTTATCCGGTTTAATGTGTATAGTGAAAGCTTCTCTGTGTTCTTTCTCTTCGTTGTAAAGAATTTCCACAGGAACCATAAGTTGGCTCACATTGGTCGCAAACCGTAATTCTGATCACGATAACAATTAACAACAACAACAACAATGAAGAATATACTTAAAATAACTCGAAATAAGGTTACTTACCTTTCGAAAGGCCATGGTAATCTTCTCCCGATTTTGCAGATCCATCTTTGGTGTGGATTCGAACTATAGACAATCTGCTCAGATCGCCGATACGAATTACGGGAACTTCGATAATGTTCACATCGCTGTGGGATTTTGGTTCCCGGGCGTTCAATCGGGTCTTCTCGAATTTGATGATTGGTTCTATCATATACATGAACGTGGTTTTAAAATGTAAACGCCTCTGTAATTCTTGATTATTCCGTCTTTCAGGTTTAAAATGAAGAGAAATTTGAATTTGTTTTAGAAACTAGAAGGGTAGCTCAGTCAGTTAAAAGTTAAAGTTAAACTATCCTTCAAGTTTCTAAAACACTTTCTAGTTTCTTTTAATTTTGCTCCTGAGCAAAAATCACGAAACGTTTATGAAAAAGTGAATAAAAAAGAGTCACTCCGTACTGTCGGAACTGTCACTGATGATTATTCTTGTGAAATTCCACATTCCGATACGAGCTCCACCGGCGGTCTCACTCTCTGCAGAACCGAGCACTAAACGAAAATCTTCATCGGGTTCGTGAATGTCATCGTCCACCAAGTGAACAATACACGGTTTTTCAACTTCACCTTTAAAACAACAATTGAGGAAAATGGTAAAATTTCGACAAAATGAAAGATCAAAGTAATTAAGTTACCAGAAGAAAAAGTAATTATTGAGGCGTTTGTGTCTGGTAATTCTTCAAAGTCAAGCTGTACACGAGCCGTGTTTTGTCGAGTGTAACATCTTACAGCCGAACTTTGAGAAATGTCTCCACTTCTTGTAATCATAGCTACCACTTTGCCATCACTTTCCAGGACATTATGAACTGCGTCACGAAACTGCATACTTGGCACTGCAAATTAACCGAACAATTTAGCAATTAAAACAATTGAATATAAAATGAAAGAAATTCAGTACTGACTGTCCGACACTGAATCATTGATAACGACACTGGCTCGGCTCGGTTCGCCCAGAATGGCATTTGTGGGCATCCGAAGAAGGAGCTCAAAAGACTCGAGACCTTCGAGCCGCGGCCGACCGAGATCATCGACAACGGTCACTCTAAATGTCTGTAAAGTCACTCCGGGACCAAATTCGAGATTACGACCAATTCCCAAGTAATCCTGACCAGCTGAAATTACAAAAATATATAAATTTAGTTTAAACAGTTCAAACGTTGTTGAGAAGCTATTCATGCGAAAAAGTGCAGCATCTTTCTATAGCAATACAATGTGAACCCCATCCCAGCCACCATTTTGCAGTCAAACTTGACCACTCAAAAGTGGTTCGTGTGCCAAATCCCTTAGTAAACATCTTAAAAGTTAATTATTAAAAAATACATTTGGCTGAAATTGGATCCGAAGGTCTAGATTGAACAACGACAACAGATTCTTTGCTCAGATCGGTTCCTGCCCTAAGAACCGTCACCTCCAAATAGCCATCACTTTCGTCCACTGAATAACTGGACTGTCCGAAGTAAACGGACGGACCTGAAAATAAAACAATTAATTTTGTTATTAATTCTATTAACTTCAATTATTTAATACAAAAATATTGTTGTGTTTGCAGTGATTACCTCCTTAAAACATAGTCTAAGGGGCAATAATGTAATATCGATTTGTTAATTAAAATGAAATCAACTGACTGTCATTGGGGTCAGCCAGAATGGTCATTGTTAACTCATTAAAGGAACCGATGGTGCCTCCGATCGGCATGCTGAGTACGACACGAAATTGCTCGTCATTTTCCATAAGAGAATCGTCAATGATGATAATTCGGCAAAAGGCGCTCTCTTGCAACCGGTCAAAGTGGACCGCACTCGTGTGGACCGCTGGTCTACTAATGTAGTCCGAATACGACAATAGAGTTGACGGAATCGTTCCAATCGCAGTTCCTTCGAAAATATTAATTATTTAAAAATCTTACAAAGAATTCCTCAAAGCACTTGTTTAATATTTTAAAATACTTTATATATAGTTCTAAAATATCTATCTATCTTAATGTGTAATTGGATCGGGTATTTTCATGTTGATATCTTATAAAAAAATAAGCTTTAAAATTATGACCCAGGCGATAATTTTTAATTTTTGTCATAAAAAAGTTTATTTTGAAAGAGATCAACATGAAAATAATACTAATTGATTCAGCCAGCTATACTGTTCTAGTTTTTAACACACTTTCAATTTCTTCTGAAAGACAGAATAAACCAGAGTTATTTCGAAATTCACTTCAAAATATTTAAGCTAAAGTTGTTTCAAGGGGAAAAAAAATTACATTCTCTTCGTAAATCTGGGTTTGAACTGTTAGTAAATTTGTTGAGTTTTTTTTTTTTTAGCAAATTTGCTTTTTTAAAAAAAAAATTCTCGAAGAAAAACTAATAAAAATAAATACATAATTTATATTTGTACCCGATTCAGTAGAACATAAAACCATCAACTCTTCGGATAAATCTCCAGTTCGACTAATTGCAATGTTTAATTCTCCAACATTTTCTTCCACTTCCATTGTTTGAATAGGAAAAAAAATCACCGATTCTGAAAATGATCAACATTACAATTTCCTCACTCTGTTTACAAGAATATTGCATATAATGTATATTTCATTTAATAAAAAAAAATATCCAATAATAACCGTCTTCTTGGTCCGAAATGGTGACCAAAGCAGAATCTGGAAATTCTAACGCTGCCATAATCGGTTCCTCCAAAGTTATTTGAAATTGTTCATTTCTTTCGTATTCGTTGTCTTGTAGAATACGAACTCTCCACATGGCCTCGTACTGTCCAGGATTAAATTGGACTTGTTTCGCATACGATTTATGAAAATCCTTACCCTTTTTAGCTGAAAGGTCGACGGTAGTCAATCCTTAACATAAAAATTTGTAAAATATATATGATATAAATAAATAATTAAACAATGTGACCACAGCTGACAAAATAAATATTAAAATTATAAATACCGACAAATGAAGTTTCACCCAAATAACCTCTTCTTCGCAAATTAATTCGTAAAAACATTTCGGTCTCATTAACAATATACGATTCGTATTCAAAAGAAATCCAAGCCCAATTGAGTCGAAATATTTGATCAACCAATTCATTGCCTCCTATACAATAAAAAATGTATACATTTTACTTTGAAGTTGATTTATGAAAACAAATATAAATTGCTAACACACTGAACAGAATATCTGAAGTTGTTTCATGTGGTTGTGTTTGTAAAAAAAACATCTATCTATTTTGCTTTAAGCAAAATAAAATAAATAACAATTCAAGTGTCTGACGAAAAAGAATATTGAAAGAACTTGAAAGAATCAAGTCATAAAAAATGCAATTTGCATAAATAATAAGTTGAGTTTTTTTTTAGGTGTGTGGTCAAACAAAGAACACGTTTTATAGAAATATTTGCTTCTCATAAATATTACTCTGTCTCAAATGTAAACAGCAAATTGACACTAATGGTCAATTTTATTTACATCAGAAATGATAAAACTAGATTTTCTTTAACCATTTAGAAATTGTAATATATTTTGGGTAACCATTTTTTTATTATCTTTAATCTCTATTATTTTTTTTATTTTTTTTTTTTATCTCAAAATACAATTTCGTTCAAGATCAGAATTTGTTCAGCAATAATAATAGTGCAACTGATAAGTTAATAACAATTGATGATAATTTACCTGAATCGACCACTTTGAAAGTGAAGACATCATTTGTTGCATTGTTACCTTTGTGTAAAACATACAAAATATCTTGATTGTCTAAATCACCTAAGAAATTAAATAATAAGAAAAATGAAAATAACTAATTAGAATATTTTGACAATATCTGGTAAAAGAATGACGCCCAGCCCAGCCCATAAAACAGTAAATTGATCCGTGTTCACAAACCAGGCCCACAAAGCCCATTCCTTTTTTAAAAAACTTGCAAATCCAAGCCATTGTGCTCTATGTAGGGTTCTAGTTCAGCACACTGTAAGGCCTTGGCACACAGACCACTTTTAGTGGTCGATTTCGACTGCAAAATGAAGTTGCAGGTGGTTACAATGTATTTTTTATGGAAATATTTGAAATGGTCTATTTTTGCAGTCGAAATTGACCTCCAAAAGTGGTCTGTGTGTTTCAACCCTTATTCCCAATTAATTTTAAACTAATTATTTGAAAAAAACTATATTTTTTCAACCTTTTATGAAAAGCTAAAGCTGCATTGTAATTTTAGAAATTAGGTAATGGACCACAGACCTGTACCCATGTGGGTTTTTATTTTCTTAAACATGTTTTTAACATTTTGCAAATGTTGCAAATGGACATCATGTGCACACATTGAAATTTATCTTTCTAAAACAAGACAAATGATCCCAGACTAATTTTTCGTAATCGTTTCGTTGAAAGTAAAAAGTTTCAAACATTTTCTGGGTCATTCACTTTCATTGCATCACTAATTGGACAAAATACATGAACTTTATAAGCAGACATGAATTGTTTTTTTTTCCCATCTGGGTGTAGCTTCAATTTATTTCAATGCTAAACAAAATGTTCTAAATTTAAAAAAAAACATTGCCCATGACCCATGAGGTCCTTATGTCCACTTAACAGAATTTTTTTTCAAAAACCCAGACGGTTTTTTTCTACAAAAATTCATATTGACATATAAGATAGAAAAAGGTTTTTTTTACAAAATAAATCCGACCATGATGCATATTTTTTAAAAAAAATATTTTCAAAATTTATTACATTTGTAATCATTCAAGTAGTCTAGGTTTTCTATGTTTTCCACTTGGAACTTCTTTTAATTGCCTACTCCCTTTACTTGGAAATCGCATAAAAATAAAGCTCTTAACTGAAATTGTACATCTTCTAAGTTTTCTAAGTGTTTAAGTTTTAAGATAGAAAATAAATCAAATGTGTATATGACACAATATGTGTTTGTGTGTGTAAACAATGGTTGAAAAAATATACTGTAGACTAAAATTATTTCACATAAGAAATTTAAATAACTGCTGTTAGACATTCATCAAATTGCATAAGTCTAGGACCCTATTGATTTGCTTTTGAGGGGGGGGGGTCCTCTTATGGCGGTCATATCAAAAAAGAAATCCCCTTGAACTTTACAGAACAACGTCCTGCAATTATTTGAGGGAGTCACTTTGGTCCTTTTTTAGGTTTTACACACATTTTTAACCACTAAATCCATACCAGAACCACAGCAGAAGAAGAAAAAAAAATCTGTTTTTGGTATATTCAAGGGGTGGTTGTATGTCTGAGGGGTAAGAATATGATGACATATGTTTCTATCTACATTCTACAAGTCTATAACAAGAATGCCATAATATTTTTTTAGTGAAACATGTCTTATTTAAGATTTAAAAACGCCTTCATCATCTTCATTTAGAAATGAGTGACAAAAATGCAACATTTAGAAAAAACCAGACTGCAATATCATTTTTGAGGGCTAGATATTTTAAATTATAATCTGAAATTTTCTGTTTGTTGGTAATACACATTTTTGAAAGGGCTCGAAATTTTTATGCACTATCAAGTACATGTTTCTCAATTTGTGGCCCAAGAGCCAGTTGTGAAGTAACAACTAAACAACCAACTTTTAAAACTATTTTATTTTTGTTTTGCAATCAAAAAGACTGGATAGAGGTTAGAACTCTATAAAACAACTGATATTAATCAGACATCTAGTCTCTAACCAGCCTTTTGATTAGAAAAAAATCATAATTGCAGTTGTTCTCTATATGATGGTGATGATCACTTCACATTTGGCACTTGGGTCACACATTGAGAAACATTTCCTTAACATAGCATAAAATTCCGTGCCCTAGTCATCATTCATTCATTCATCAATCTTTTTTTTAAAAATGATTGGAAAAAAAAGGAAAATGTTACATTGTCAATATGTGAAATTCTTCTATAGCACAAAAAGGCATATGGTAAAAACATTATGAGATAATTTTAAAATATCCCCCCCCCCCAAAAAAAATACATATTATGTAAGACACAAAGGGAAGTAATTCTGAAGCTCACTCATAAATTACATGTTACTTATTATTAGTAAGATAATAGCCTCATGAGTTGCAGAGGTTAACGTATAAAAAAGTGTTAACTAATCTGTAGAATTAATAGGAGGTTAAGAGAGTAAAAAGAAAAAAAAGCTAAAAATGAATCTGATGCAATCCATTATCACTAACTCTTCATTTTTTTTTCTATTGAAATTTTTGTTTCCAACTTGAATTTGTTGATTTATGAGCTATAAAAAAGGATGCCATAAAATATTGTATGAAGAAATAAATATAAATATATATGAGTACCGGTAATATAAAAATGTAATGTAGTTAGTTATGTTAGGAGCGTGTTATTATGTATAATGTTAGGTAATATATCCGTTAGCCTTAAGGTGTTAGCAACACAGTAGGAGGTCATTTCTAGTCTTCTTTTTTTTTCAAAGAATGGAATGTCAAAAAAAAAAAAACTTGTAAAGAGGAATGAACCATTGCTACTGTCTATGGATGCTTTTTTATTAAAAAAATATTCCATACAAACACATAGAAAACCACTAAGTTAACCAAAAATTTAATTGGTAATTTGAACCTCAACATAAAAACCCCTATGTAATAAAAAATAAATTCCTAAATTTCCTGTAGTCAGAAATAGATTGGATTTACAAAAAAAAAATACTGATTTGAAAGAGAAAAAGAGAGAGAGAGAAAGATCAAAAGGAGCTTAACTGCAATTCATTTAAGTCTCATAAAAGCACCATTAAATTTAAATTATAACCCTAATTAAATTGTTAAAAATATAAATTTAAGTTTTAAAATAAAATGTAATGAGTTCGCATAAATATGTTTGCCGGTAAATTTGATACTGTTCGGGTATTTCTTTTAATAAATAATTCGGAATGTTTTTTTTTTATTTGAGAACTGTGAATTAAAAAAATATAATAATATTAATATTTATTTATTTTTTTAAAAAAAGACCTTATTCCCCTATTTTTGATAGAAAACAGACACCGGCAAAACTAATTCGTTAGACCATGAAATAGACCACAAAAATCAAAAATGCTTTTTTTTTCTTATTCTTGTATATAATATAACTCAACCAAAGTTGTCACTTTTCATTTTTACTTTGCAAAAGTGAAAGATAAAAAGTTATGAGCAAAAAATTCAAAAGCATTTTTGGCTACTCGAAAATTTGTTATAAGTAGGGTAAGTTAAGAAGAAAAAAAAGTGGGTATAATGTGAGGGAGAGGAAAAAAGGGGTAAAATGAAGTTTACTTTTTGAAGATGCCAGATTGTAGTGAGGGTTAATTGTCATTTCATAAATATGGATGAAGTTGTTTAGAAATTCTAGACACAGAGAGAAAGAACACGTGGAAATATAAAAACAGTTTTCCCACACTTTTGTTGTTACCACTTTTTGCTACTTTTTTATTATATTTCTAACAACATTCCACGCCCCCCCCCCCCCCCGCCACACAAACACATATATACATTATGACACAACCGAGCAACATTACAATATGCAGTCCATTATACTCAATTAAATAATTGACTCTATCATGACTGATTTGTCAGTTGTGTCCTTCATTGCATATTAAAATATTCAAAATATTTGATAACTTATTACTAGGGATCGGATTTTTATGCCAATATCAGGCAAATGTTTCTCAATCTGTGGCTCAAGAGTCGGTTTGTCAAGGAAGATTCCCTTTTAGATCAACCAACAATAATACATGTTATGAGGAGCTAAATTTCAAGTGGTTTTTAACTTTTTACTATGGAATATATTTGCGAAAATTGCATAACTTAACTCATTTCTTTAAAAAAAAACTACTTTATTGATAGAAAAAAATCTTACAGTAAGTTTTCCAATCAAATCTTCGATTTTGCACTTTCAATTAATATTACTTCTCACGATTGTAGTTAATAACTGCTTCAGACATTTAATTAATTGTGTTTTTGCTGTAATTTATTTGAATAAAATGACCAGTTTTAGTTGCATATTTTGCATTTATTTTTTGATTTGCATAAAAACAATTTATACATTTTTAAATTTATATTTGCATAATAGTTTACTTATCATATTTTTATAAGTTTTAACTTAGGTCTCTAATAATTTTGCCCATTCTCGATTAAAATAGATGAGTAGGCCTACTACTTAGGGCATTTTACCCCCTAAAAATAACCTCTCAAGAATGCTTTTAAATTTTAAAACAAGTGAAATAGTGTGGGTGTCATTGTCTAACATATGACAAATGACAATTTTTTTCTCTCTGTGTGCGTTAAGTCAAAAGGAATGTAAAGTGTAACGGAGACTGGCTCCTCGCCAATACAGTGCACCATCATCAATGACCCATCATGGTTTTACTTACAAGATAGACAGTCCCACACACAAACACATTGTGTTTTCATTGTGTGAAAACTGAAAAAAAATACTACTTTTAAAACATATGGGAACTTTTACCTCTTAAACTTAAAAAAAGACAAGATATATAATATGTGGACACCCAACCAGCTCCCCTTCAAATTAAAAATAGACTCACAAATGTTAATAAGTTCTAAGTACATCTTGTCATGACATGGCACACTTGACTTGATATGGTTAATTACAAAATTACATTTTTAGTCTAGAGACTCTAGAATTGAGACCATAAACCTCATAAAAATTTAAAATCTAATGTTGGGCGGAAACATACTCATATAACATTAATGATAGGCCCATATTTTTTTAAACAAAAATATGTATTATTTTTAAGACTAAAATAATAATCTTTACTAAAGACCTACGTTTTGTAAAAAACATTGAAGCTCATCCCTTCAAGCTAATAAGGTCCACAATACCAAAGAAACCCACAAGGTTCATAAAGCCCAGCAGACCCACTAAACCCACAATACCCATGAACCGTGCAAGGTCCATGGGCTTGGTTTTTATAAAAGCCCACCAATTCGACAAGCCCCATGGACTAGGCTTCTTGAATGGCCCTCTTGGTTTATGAGGCTCAAAGAAACCAAAAGCCTATAGGAAACTCATCGTCTTTTTTTCGTAAAATTGTCAGCCCAGACCAAACCCAACACTGGGTTGAACTTTTGCAAAAAAGATTCACCGGCCCATGAGCTTTATGTAGATTTCCCTAATCCTTACTACCGGTTTCTAATGGATTCATCAAATAAAAACACAAGAAAATTTTCAAGTGTCTCCATCTGCAACTTCCCATTTTTTCTCTCTTTCTCTCTCTCTCTCTCGCCTTCTATTTTGGTTATTCTCAGTTTACTAAATACATTTTACAAGTAATGTATACAAATGCTTAATAGGTCAACTCCAAACTGATAATCCCATGTTACCCTCTTCAATAACAAGACATTGATTTTCAACATTGTTTAAACAAAAATCTAATTTTACAGCACTTAATTATCACTCCATCTATCTAATTATTTTGGTAAAAAAATGTCGGCATTAAACTTACGAGCAGCAGTATCATAATTAAATTTAAACACTGAGTTTTGCCCCCAACTTCCTAGTTTTTTTTTGGTTAAGAAAAAACAACTTAAGTGAGTGACAGCAGCTACTGGGAACTTTTTTTTTGTTCAAGATATAAACAACCAAAATTTTGAAACCATCTTCACACATTTCAAAACAAAAATATTCAAAGGCCTTCTTGTGTCATTGTAGAAATATGCCAATTTCTCTCAATGTAAACTTTAGAAATAAAGAAGAAGAAAAAAACTTATAACACTTGAAACTCGAACTTGAACCCTCTGACCAATGTTCCAGCATATAATAAAACCCCATTCCACCCTATCGAAGTGCTAAGTTTTCTTCTTGAATTTGAACCTAAATAGCCGGAGGTGAGTTGTACCAGGTGAGGAGAGTATGTTTTTAAAGGAATTGAATAAATTAAAGAAGCAAAACGAAAACACTCAAATGGAAGCTTCTGAAAAGAAACCGAAATATTTCCGCAGTTTCGTTTATTTTTCCTGTTTTTGTATTTGTAACTTCTTAAACAATCTATTATATACCATAAATAATACAATGCATCAGACTGTTTAGGCCTTTTATCTTTAAAAAAAACAACAGCTGGATATGTCACAGTTAAAACAAAACTACATTTATGTTATTGTCTCATGACACTTTTGACACACAAGTTACAATTCTTAGTAAACTTAATAAAATTATAATTTACTTGTGCAAATTTTGTATCTTAATTGATTCTGAAGGACCCATCATTATTACTATCATCATCATTTGATATTTTAAATAGCTTTAAAAACTAATGACTAATGCTTAGTTTGCTTGATAACCCTTTTTTTTACTTGACCCTTTCCAGACATGCTGTTTTTGTGCGTGTGTGTGGGTGGTCTTGTTGGTCAGTATTTGTTGTCATTTACATTGTTACAATTGGACACTCCAAAAAATGAACACTGGACTTGCCAAATGTTTTTTTTCTCTAGTAATAAGTCTTTTCTTTTCTCTACCTGAACATTTTTTACGAAGGCTCAGTGGACCACCAACCAAATGACCAAAGAAAGTTATTACTCAATTTAGACAGAAAGGTTTTTTTTTTCAAAATTACTCGAAATCCAAATAAAAGTTCCAAAACATATCTCCTAAAACTTTTTACTTTTGCAGTAAATAACTAGGATAAAACAACATACTGAGACCACACCCTATTTAGTGATAATCAGGAGAGAGGAATGTCTGGAAAATTGAAACCAATTGACAACAATCTAAAATTGGCTGTTAAATCACACAAGTTTTTTTTTTTGTTTCTGTGTGGTTCCTATTCAGCTGAACAACAGAATCCATTATCCCCTGAAAAAAACTCTTAAGACACACCCTCCACAAAATCCACATTATACAGTATTATTATGAGATTATGACTCAAAATATAATTACTGTTCGTAACACCTTTTCATAACCATTTTTTTTCTTTTGTAAAACTGGACATTAAAGAAAATGAACGTTCACTTCCTTGACACAAATCTCATGAAACATATTTATGTTTCCTTTTTTTTGTTGTGAAAAAGATTTATTTTTATACAGGGTGTCCTATGACTCAAAACCTCATGTAATTTTAAGTTCCTCATGTTTTTTTTCTCTTAAAATGAACCTTATGCCTTGAAAACAATTCATTAAAAAGTTTGTTAAGATTGTTTATGAGACGATTGAGCTACCCTTCTAGTTTTTAAAGCATTTTCAAGTTTCTTTTTAGATGGATTTTTGAACTCAGGGGCCTCCTGGGTACCCTGAACAAAGCAAACATGAAAACAACCATAAGTGATTGAGCTACCCTTCTAGTTTCTAAAACACATTCAAGTTTCTCTTCATTTTATACCTGAAAGACAGAATAATCAAGAGTTCAAAACTCGAGAGGGGCGTCACATTATTATAGTTAACTGTATTATTATTATTATGAATATATACCTTGCGTGAAGTTGGTGATGCTCACGTTGTTTAGAGCACGGTTAACAAGAAATCCATTCCGAGGAAGTGCGCTGACCACATACATCAGCTGGACATCCGAACTATCTCGATCTTCCGACTTGAGAATCTTGTTCGTGAACTGAAATCCAATTGCTCCATTCAGAGTGGAGTCCAGTGGACCCACCGTTGAGGCTCCCTTATTGATAACAATCTGAGGAATTCCATTGTCAACAGGAACCACATCGATTTCGATCGTTTGTGGCCGCCGTGTCTCACGATCCAATTTCGGATGTACAAAATAAGAGACGTGAGTACCATCTGAGATGACCAACGAGAAACTGTCCTTCAGTGTCTCGGAACCATCGTGAGAATAACTGATAAGATTATCTTCTAGGTCAGCCATGGTGAACACACTGACCGGTCGAGTACGATTGTAGTAGAGGACACCATGGATAGGCACTTGAGTTACCATAAAACGAAGAAACTGGTCCGAAGTGTCGCGATCCTCGATCTTCAGCTCGAACGGAGATAACAGACGATGTCCACCTTCACGAACAATGACCTTATTCAAAAAGAGGATCGGTTTCTTGTTGTCCACATCACTTAGCGATATACGGAATGTTCGAAAGACGGAGTTGAAACCATCGGTCACTTCGAATTCGAAACTGTCCATCTTAATTTCGTCACCACTTGTGTGGACATAGTAAATTTTATTGCCGGCAAGTTCCAATTGAGTGAAAGTGGCAATGGGCATTCCAGGTTGGCCAGAGTTCTCCAAGTGGCCTTTAACCGGAGCACGAGTCACGGTGAAAGTCAACAATTCATCGTCACTGTTAAGATCACTCGTGCTCAGAATGTCAGTAGTCAATGTGATCCGTCCACCTTCTGGAAGTTCCACGCCTTTGTTGATGATGTCCGGATAAACGAGATCGAGACCTTCGACGGCAACATAAAATTGAAGGTCGATCAGAATATTGGTTCCATCCGTGATGTCAAATTTGATAACATCGCGGCCACCATCACGTCCACCGTGGACATAATGAATAATCTGTTGATCAATGTCACCCTGAGTGAAGTTGCGTCCTTTGGTGATGTTTGTCAGAAGTTCGCCACTCAGTGGATTCACTCTCACGAGAGTTCCATGTCTCGGAGGCGATCGTACGATATAAACGAGAAAAACATCTTCGGAGTCCACATCCTCGGCTTTGAGGACTCGGTTCGTAATGGCCACCGTCTCACCGATATCCACTTCTAGCCCACCGTTGACGGTCAACCTCGGTGTCTCATCATCTGTTGGAAATATCACCACATTGACCACTTGTTTGACCGTGTGGTTAGGATGACCATCCAATAATTCTACTTCGAACTCATCCATTTGAGTCTCGCTGTCATCATGCAAATATCCGATAACCGGGTCGAGATTACTACTATTGATCTGATCAACATAAAATTGTTCGATCTCGATATCGCCATCCAAAGACTGCAAGATTATTTTTCCGTGTTTCGGTTTACGAGTTATTCGAAAAACGAGCTGATCACGAGGTTTATCCATATCGACCGCATTCAAAATAGTATGATCAAACGGTAAATGCATTCCTTCAAGAACCGAAAAATCGCCGACAATCATTTGTGGTCGTTCGTCGTTTGTCGGCTCGATAACCACCGGCATCGACAACCGTGGAGAGACGTTGACACCATCGGAACACTGAAAGACAAACCGATCTTCACGTGGTTCCATACCACGATGGATACTCTGAACGTAATTCAGAGTGCGACGCTGTAAATCCATAACTCTGAAAGCGGTGACAGGAATTCCAGCACGACTCTTTTCCGAACCAGAAAGCGGTTCGATGTTTTCGATATAACCCTGTGCCGGTTGCATCAAAAGAGTACAAACTATATCTTCTTCCTTCGAGTCAACATCTGTCACGGTGATATGTGCAGTGGTCAGCGTCTGTTTTTGTCCTTCAATGACCACCAAATAGGAGGCGATGGACACATTAGGAAGCATCGTGTCTTTCGGTTCTACGGTTACGTTTACTTGAATCTGACTGACACGATTTCCAGCCACATTCCACTCACTCGACAGATCTGTCAAAGAAAGATTGAATGTGTCCTCAACTGACCAATGTCCAATCTCGCCTCCAGTATGGTGATATTTTACAATTCCCTTTCGAAGTTGGTCCTGATTGAAGCGATCGACACGCCGATTATTGATTCGTAACTCGCCAAAATGTGGCGGCATTTCTAATACGAAAGTGAGTTTCATGTCTTCCGTGTCCGGATCGGACGCTTGAAGAACCTTCGAATCAAGAGCGGTATTACCTCCTTCGAAAACATCCATTTGTAAACCCAGCGTTCCAGGTTCCTCGGTGAGTAACTTCGGTGTTTCGTCATCGACTGGACGAATCGTAACATGAACGGTGGCAGGAACAATGTGAGCACCATCGGTCACTTCCAATTGAAACTCATCTTCTCTCTTTTCAGCTCCATTATTGACGTAAGTCAGCGCACCACTTGTCAAATCTTCGCGTCCGAACTCTTCCCCTACTTCCAACGAACGCATGTGACGTTGCAACGTTCCGTAACGTGGAATTTCCGTCACACGAAAGATCAACTGTTGCGCATCTGTATCCGAATCGGTTGCGTCCAAAACAGAACTGTCTATTTGAGCAAAACCGTTCTCGAAGACACGAAACCCACTGTTGAACACTTGAGGTGGTTTGTTGTCAATCGGCTGCAAAACGATCGTAAACAACTGATCTGGTAAAAGATTTCCGGCTTCATCTTCCACTTTAAACTCAAATTGTATCATCCGTCTTGCGAGACCGAGTTCGACCGGTGGTGGACGATAAGCAATTTTATGATGATTCACTTGAGCCTGTGTAAAAGTGGACACTCGAACATCAGGATCTTCACTAAGAACAAGTTGACCAGCTTCAGCTTGACTATTGTCATCCAAATCGTAAGGTGGCCTCACGACAGTGTAACGCAGAAGTCTATCGTCACTATCGGTGTCCGTGTAACGAAGTTGGCTCCTAAAAGAGAATTTCAAGAAACTTCAAGATTTCATTTGATTGCGAACAAAATCAATTTACCTTGTAAATTCTTTCATCTGAAATTCATCGACAATCATATGAAGTGGAGTTCCATGATAAAGCTCAGGTGGAATATCATCCAGCGGCAAGATCTTGACTAAGAACTGCTTCACTCTGGACACATTCGGAGGATCGCTGTCATCCTTAAGCCGAAATGTGACCGCGTCCATCACAGTCTGAGTGTGATGTTCTCCCATGTGACGATAGAATACTCTTCCTTCAACGAGATCCTGTTGAGTCCATTCAGTGGCCCTCTTCTCGTAAAGACCATCTTGAACATTCCAAGAATCTTCTGACTCATCAGGCGGAACGGTGTCACGCTTCAGAATGATTTCTCCATATAAAGGACTGTGATCTTCCAGTACGTAACGAATAACATCATCGTCACTATCCACATCAGCAGCACTCATTTCAAACGGTGAAATCTCTTCTTCAACAGATTTCTGCAGAACCAGTCCAGTGTTCACCGTTAGTACTGGAGGTTCGTCATCTTCTGGAAAAATATTGATCGGAAACAGGAACTGGACATCATGTTTTCCATCAGACATACTGAAAAGAATATTGTCGTTGAAGGTATCACTGCCATCGTGCTGATAACGAATGAGACCAGCATCGAGATCAGCAGGAGTGAACTGTTTCACTTGCGCGTCCATCAGTAGTAATTGTCCGTGCCGAAGACCATCGACGACACTCACTACCACATCGTCCATGTTATCTTCGTCCGAAATCTCCAAGTTCTTAAAACTGTGTAAACGTCTCGATTGACCTTCGAAGAGCGAAATGCCGGTATTACGAGTGACAACCGGTGCCTTCGAGTTCATCGGATTCACCGTGATCAAAAGGGTGAACGGTTCCGATCGGAGTCCACCGGAATCCACTACTTCCATTATGATCGGAAAAATTCTTCTGACGTCTCCATCGGATGAAGGTGGCTTGTAAGCTATTTTTAACTCTTCGATGTCTTTCTGTGTGAAAGATCGGATTGGTAAATTCTGATCATCTGTACTAAGAATGTGTCCATCTCCAAATCCAAGTGGAGATGTAATGTTAAAAACTAAATCATCGGACACTGTCTCACTGTCCTGAGCTGTTAAGATGTCAGTAGTAATCGGTGTCATCACAAATTGACTGACGTCCATCAACAAAAGTGAACTAAAACTGACTTTCGGTGCCGTGTTTTCTTGTGCCTCTTTGATCCGCACCTACATTTTTAATTAGAAAATTTCCATTATTTACTATAAATTTGCTTTTAAGAGTCAAGAGGACACTCCAGAGGTGCACGTTTGCCGTGAGACACAGTCAGTTTTACAGTTCCAAAGTTTCTCAAGTTACTCTAGCAACCAAACTACAATTCAGAAACATCATGAAATTACCTTAAGATGGTTTTAAAGTCTGTCTTTCAGGGCCAAAATGAAGAGAAACTAGAATATGTTTTATAAACTTGAAGGGTAGCTCCAGTTTCTTTTCATTTTGCTCTTCAGAAAGACAGAATTTAATCTATTTAAGGTCAATGGTATTTAAACATGAGTCAAGCAAACTAACATAATTCTTAAAATTGTTTAAATATTGCAAACGTTTGATGTTAATACCTGACCACAACATTCCAACTTAAAGGCCCTCTAAAGGTAGCCTTGAATCGAGAGCTATATTTTTTTTTTGACACATCAAATTTAACTTAACATGCATCATCGCAGCGCGCGCACGTGCTTGGAGTGCATTTACACTCTTAATACAGAAAAATAGCCACAAATGACCACCACACCGTTAACTGAAAATATTCCTGTTTTATAAGATTTCCTCCTCGGTCTCTGAGTTCAACAACCATAGGTACAGAATCACGATTAGAAGACCGGCCATCATTCGCAGTGTGCCGATAACGAATGTCATTTTGTACGAAACTATCGCAATCAACGAACGAACTATCGTGATCTTCGTCGCTACTTCGATCGACACCGACATCGTAATTAACGAGTTGACCATAACGAGGTAATTTAATGTCTGATCCATGTAACACAGAAATCTGACACATCTGAGTTTCTTTATCGTAGGTAAACTGAAGCGTTCGGTGGTCAATCGGATTACTCTGACCACGGAGTTTGTCCACAGTGATTGGCATGTATCGAGTGACCACTTCTAACTGATCAAAATTCACCTGAACACGCACTGCGAACGGAATGATCAGTGTGTCCTCTTCGGTGTCGTAGCGAAGAAGAAGACTAACTCGATCCTCGGTGAGAGTCCGATCACCAAAATGCGAATACTGAACATCGTGAGCACCAAATTTACACGGAAATTCTGTCGGACCAAGTCTTCCCGGTCTTTGAGAAAGTGGATCGTTTCGAATGACTCTAACCATACAACGATGACCGGGTTGCACTTGAATTTTAAGGTGTCTGTCGGGATCTAGAAAAACAGCTCGACCGAAAGACACTTTTATTCCACTGTTTAACACAATGATCTCATTTTCAGGAATGTTATCCAGATCGTGATTTTGATGGTGATGATGATGATGATGATGTTGTTGTTGATGTTGTTGGTCAGCCACAATCAACACCACAAATAAACACCAAAATATTACTAATAAAATCTTTAAATTCATGGCACTCTATTTATATATTTCAATTTAGTTGTTGTTATCTTCAGTGAACATTATAACGATGTCGTTGGCAAGGTGCTCACCTCTCAACTAAGTTTGCCTGAAAAAAAAAATGAGGAACCACAGTTAAAATGTAAAGTAACTTAAAAGTAACTGTTCCACAAAGTAATAAGCTGAAAACTTACATGTGAAGCACATAAACAAGCATGGGAATCTAGGAGTTATGATCACCGCCGCCACCAAAGAAAACACCAAACACGGCCACCACCACCACCAACTTACAACAACCACCAACTTGTGACTGTAACCACAGTCAATGTGAATGAATTTCAAAGAAGCTCAAACTTTTAAACCAAGAAAAGTTTTTTCTCAGCTGAGCATGCGCTTTTTCATCTCACTTTCTCATACTTATCTTTACATAAAATCCATTTGAGGTGATTTCCATTCGACTACAAACGAGATTGGATTCCAATAGCTGTAGGGCTAAAGTTCGAATTGGTCAACTAGTAAAAAAAATATTATTATTGTTTGCAATCTTTCAATTTAATCTTCAGACAAAAAGTACACAGGGATGACAAACATAAATTAACACAAAATTAAGAATAAAAAAAAATTGTTTCTCACTTTATACATGTGTAGAATAATGATAAATTCTGATGATAATGCGTGGGTTTTTTTTTCTGCACTTGTGGTCGAACCACTATGGATGTCCATTCATGTTAAAATATCTCAATTAAGGATTTCCATAATTCTAATATTTACATCTGCAATTAAATATTTGCAAATAAATTGCAGATATCTGTAACTGAATTGCAGATATCTGTAACTGAATTGCAGATATCCATAACTGAATTATAGAAATCCGTAATTCCAAAATTCGGAAACTTCACCATGAAAAAATACGCATATAGATGAATTCAAAAAATGAATGTTTCAAATCTGAAAAATAAATTAATTAAAAAATTAGCAAAAATTGTTAACGTTAACACGCAAAAAGTCTTTTAATTTGGCAGAAATACACTATATTCAAAAACGTTGCATAAAACAGCTGTTTATAAATCAAATATAAAATGCTTAATAAAGTGGACATTTTATATACACCCTGTATATATGTATTTACTGTAAAAAAGTCTAGCAATTCTTTTTTTTTAATAGAAATAAGAGAAAAAACGTTTAAAATACGTATTGGTAATTAATTGTCTCTTTAATTTAATGACATCGAAATTGGAGATGTGTGAATCAAAAATTAAAAAAGGATTAATAGGCGTCCATGCACTTCAAAGTGAAACTTTGAACCTTAGACCAACAACAAAAAATACTAATTGGCTTTTTTAATGCAAAATAAATGATAAATATGGATGTCAACGAAATCGGTCATTTTTATAAAGCAAGAACGTTTCTAATCAAAATTCATCCATTAAAATACCATCATTACTATATTCATAAATTGGTGACCATTTTAAAACAAATTTAATCAAACATAAATAAATAGTTTGACAGAATGACTGTCACAACTTATCAACAGAGACAGTTGTGAATTCCTTTTAACTATATGATAATAAAGGCCAAATTTAAGAATTAAACTTAGCACTTGAACTTTAAACATGAACCCTCTAAACAAGGTTCCAATATAGAAAAAAAAATCTGTTCCAATATACTAACAAAATAAGAACTGTTCAATGTTAAAACACAACTCAAGAGTGTTCAAGTTGCAAATATGTCAAGTTTCCATCTTGAATGTGGTTCCCTTTTTTTACACAAATTATACGTCTTGGTTGAAGATAAATGTTGTGCAAAACCTGTTATTAAACATCAACAGTCTGTAAATTATCATTGAATTACCATGTAATCATTTCAACCCAAAGACACTTATCATTAGTGTAATTACTTTTATATTTTTAAAACCTGGTATCAATATATATACCTATAATTAAGAAGATAAACACATACTTCAATTAAAAGGCCGAATTAAATTAGAAAAAAAAGCTAAAACAAATTTCTAAAATAGACTTAATTATTTACTTTTTAAATTAAATTATATATTTGGGGTGATTATAAAGATGACTTACAAATTCCAACCTCGACCTGTTCACATGTTTTGTAATTTAATCTTCTTATGTCGACTAAAGTCAATTAATCACAACAATCCTATTGTAAAAAAAAAAGATCCAATTAATTATATAAAACAAAAATGCAACAACACTTCAATCAAAATAGCATTATAGCAAAACAATATTAATATTAATTGTTCTATTGTAAACACAATCCTGTGTTAATTTCCATCTTGTTTTAATTAATTAAAAACAACTTTAACACAGAAACTGTGTTTTTTTTATTATTAATGAATAGAACTATTTACATGTACAACTTTAAATTCTATGACACCAAAAAGCTATAGAAATTTCAACAAAATATAAAATATTGAAAAATTAAAACAATCTCGAACACATTTACGAGCGTATGTTTTTTCGTATATCATATACAGTATTAGTGAATTAAGGATCCTTATTAGATATTTAAATTTCGAAAATGTAAATTAGAAAATATCAAGTAAGATTTTTTTTTGTATAGTTTCAAATCACACTAAAACATTTATACAATTTACGTATGTGTATCATATTATGGTCAGATTTCGCAAATCTTGATGTGAAACATTCGTCGCGAGGCTAAATTTGCATTCAAATGACAGAAAATAAATGAAAAAATGTATAATGGATTGAAAACAACTTGAGGAATTTGCCAGACTCAATCTCTAATTAGAGACTAGAATTTATCCACATTTCAGATACACCATCAAATAGCAAAAGTTTCAAAACTAAACACAAGCAACTTTAAATAGACACATCAGTAAAAAAAAAATATTGAAGCAACTTATAAAGTGCAGAAAAAAAATATTCATATACACATGGCATATAATAAGCATTTTAAGCCACTATCAACACAAGCAACCTTTAATTAAACTTACATACAATAAAACTTTTGAAAAAAATAACACGCGAATTCAAACCTCTGATGTCATTCACATGTATCCATGTCATATTTATGTTCGTTCCTGATTGGCTGTTTATGACGAGTATCATAAAAAGTCTCTCAGAAGTTGAACATGTGCAACTCCATGAGACTGGATCTCATACATGTTTGAAAGCTGAATGTCAAATCACAAACTCTTGAGTTGCATGTCTCATTGCATGTAAGTTTAATGAAAAGTTGCTTGTGTTGACTGGGTTTTTTTTATTATCAACAATAAAATGTAAAAATTAATTATAGATGAGAAATTTGCTAGCAAGGCAGAAAACAACAACAAAAAGATTTCAGCTTTAAAAATGTTGTTGTCACAGATTTAAAGGATATGTGCATACAGAAGTAAATAAATGTATTGTGTTTGTTTGTAATGCCGACAATTTTAATTTACATTTAATGCTAACTCTTTAGAAATTCAGTAATTTACAACAACTAACAACACACAAGTGAGCAGGTTTTTTTTTTCATTCAAAAAAAGTATAATTATATATATATTATTAGTATAGGGTTTCCAAAGGCAACTGTAGACATTATATTAATACCCACAATTTTTATTCTTAATTATATTTTATTATTACTTGGAATAATTAATTCTCGATTCATAATTATGAACTGTATTTATTTAGTGGATGTCTGGTGTTTAATATGCATAGAGACAACCAAATTTTGCTATACTTATCATTTTTCCTAACATATTCATCTATCTCCATCTAATTAATTATTGTAATCTAATTAATCTTTTATTAGTTTTCTTAGTTTGCAAATAATTTGCATTCAAAAAACTAAACAAAGTATAAATTGTGACCACTATAAACTCAATAATCTATAATTTTATAGAAACAATTTTAATTTCAATCAAATACTTAAGACAAATTTCTTAATACTTAATAATAAGACAATGGAAACTGCTAACACGAAATGAAAGTGAACTGGAATAATTTTTTTTGTGTTAAATTTCGTGGTAAACGGTTTTCACTGTATTTTGTCGTGTTAAAAGAATTTTTTGTTGTTGCTATTTTATAAGGGGGCGAGGTCCAAATTAATTTTCGTGATATAACCGATGTTTCGTGTTAAACGTATTCCACTCTGTAGTTTGCCTTTGCTGCTCGTATATAGGCCTAATGTATACTCGTATATTGTAGTGAGTGAGTGAGTGAGTTTAACAGCTGTAATATTATGTCTATATGGCAGTTTTAAGCATAACACATGTAAACGCGACATATTAAAGCATATAATCCATCAAAACGTCTTTTTCGAACTGTTACACAAATACAATCCGGTGTGTTTACAAAAGGGTTCTTGTTACCGAACCGATCCATCAAAAAAATATAACTTTGTCGACAGTTTTCCAACAAATTCACGGACAAATGCAAACAAAATTGTAAATTGTAACATTCCATATGGAAACAACAAAGGCTCAGTTATTTACTGCTAAAATAGGTTCTTACTATACAGAAAAGCATAAAGACTAGAAAATGCTTGACTAGAAGTTTAAAAGCGCAAAAAAACAAATTTACGCATTTTACGCAAACTAGTTTACAAAACGTCGTAAATATAAGTTTCCTTTATCTTTTTTTTTGTTGTTGTTGTTAAAAAGAGAACTATTTTTAAAATGCCAACACAAATCATTAACGAGTGTAAAAACATCAGGTGCCTCACTGCCTACCGACAGTTTTGCAGAGAACAAATAAAAACAAACTAAAATGCATATTAAAGCACCCTGCATTTTATATAATAATAATAATAATAAATAATAAAACTTAATTGTTTATAATTGTTTTGTTATTCCGTACTTATAAATTGAATTGGTCATAATTTCACATTTAAGTGACTGCACTCATGATCAGGGGCGGACTGGGAAAAAGAAAAGAAAAAACGGCCCGAGGAAAAATTATTTAAAGGCCCTACGAGTTGCAATGGATTCCAAACTATTTTTTGCTCACAGCACAGTAATTTTTGCCTGGAAAAATTGGAGCACACCTAGCAACACTACTGTGTTAAATGATTTAGTGCGTTCGAGTACCGGTAATAGCAAAATTTTGTTTATTTTGCTTTTTCCAATAAAGTTAAATTTTATTTGGAAATATTAAATTATATTAATACATTCAATGTAAAATCCAAAATTTCGCGGCACACTTCGAAAAACTCACGGCATACCCTTTGAGAATCACTGGAATACGAAGTAAGAAACTCCAAAAATACCTAGAACTCCGCCCAAAATTTCACTTGGTTTTAGTTTCATTTTTGCCTACAATAAACTTGTCATTTTTTTTTATATTTTGCACTAACTTTTTTAAGAAAAAGAAAAAATACGTAAAACCAGCAAAATTATTTTGTTTTAAAAATTGTCACACTTTCCTTCCATTTTTTTTCTCTCACAAAAGTTTGTCATTTAACCTTTTCTGGATTTTCTATTATTAAAAAACATAAGCTTTTCGATCTTTTTTGTGCGATTTTTAAACTTTTTTCGAGTTTAATCATAAAATCAGCCCTCAATGGGGGAAAAAAACCGTTCCTTAAACTAAGCGGTCCATCGGAAAAATGCACGATTGGCTAGTCCGCCCCTACACTAATTCTAAATTGTGCTAAAAATCTAACCAGTGTGTTCTTCGAACCCTGTAGGTGTCACTGTTTCAACAACAACAGCATCATTACCATCATCATCATCGTCATCATCATTCTGAACTTGTTCTACTCTAGAATCATTATTAATATCTGAAATTGGTTGTGATTCTTCAATCACATCCACTGAATTTGATGATTTTTTTATTGCAGCCGCATCTTCGTCTTCTTCCATGGTCTCGAAAAATGAAGTTGGTTCTTCTGGATGAACTTCTTCTTCGACATCTTCTTCGACGACTTCGATGACACTTTCCGTATGATCTACGGAAACCTCATCATTAGGAGGAGTTTCATTCTATAACAAAGAAAAAATAAATTTTAATTCAAATATGAAATATAAACCTCATATTTTAAGTACGATTCATAACATATTATGTGAATGTGTAATGTCTTCAAAATGAATGAGATTGTAATTTTAGAAATGCAACTTAATGTGGTTGCAATATTTTTGTTTCTTACATTTGGTTATATTAGTCAACTAAAAATATTATTTTATGCCGAACACACATCAAAGTGAAACCTTAACTATTTTGTAACTAGATCTGATCTCAAAATAATTTTTATAAAGAAAGGAAATAAGTTTGTTGTTCCGTTTTCACCAGAGATTGAATGCACCAGTTATTATAAAACAGACACCACCACCACCAACGTTGGAACCACAAGAAAAAAAAATTCTTCAGAACAATAAATTTAATACTGTAGCCGCTGACAACATGAAAGAAGTGAACCATTGTTCTGTCAAATATATTTCATTGCATTTCAAAATGCAAACTTAAGAACGAAAGAGAAAGAAAAAAGGGTTATTGAGTTTATAAATACATCTATTTAAACGTTCCTGTAAGATACAAATTCAAATGTAATTTCCTAAATATATTCTTAAAAACACATTCGTTTTGTTTTTCTTAATAGTTTTTGTTGTAAAAAGAGGGTAGTTTGAATTAAACTCACCATGACATTTTCGCCGACAGAAGATGCTACAATGTCTGGGATGTCAGATGATGAAGAAGAAGCAACTGGCAGCTGATGAGGTGATTCACCATCATCATCATCAGCAGCACAAACACCTCCTTCGAGTCCCCCTTCTTCTTTTGCTTCCATTACTGCTTTTTTTTTCATTTTTAAGAAACAAAGCAAAGGAAATCTTGTTTTATGATATGTCACTGATATCAAAATCAACTACTTTGACATGTGTTACATTACCAGACAATCAACAATGGCAATAGTTGGACTCACAAGTACATTTTTCTATCAAAGTTCACACTTACAAAATGAGCCTGAGTACTCAATTTTCTGAATAAAAAGCCCATGGGCTTTCCTAGGTCTAATGGGATTGGTGGACTGGACGCTTTATCAGCCTTTTGCAATTTTGTGGGCCTCATGCGTTTCCCGACCTATAAGGACTTTATCAGTCTTTGGGGCTTTGTGGACGTCATGTGCATTATATAAAATGTCCACGAAGGCCACTTCATGGACCTTATGGACTTGGTGAGCTAGGCTCACTTTAAAGTTTTTTAGGCTTATTTATTTAATGTGCTAAAAATATTTTCATGAGTCATGAAAATATCTTTAAAAATAAACTTTATGGTACATTTTTCACTACTAGTATTTTTCAAATTCACATAAAAAATGAATGATTATAAAAAATGCTTTTAGCAGTCTAGTTTCTAATACATATTAAGATTTTATTGTTAATGTTCTTCTTGAAGAATAAAAGTTTTGTAACTTAACTATTGAGTCATCATTACACATAATTAAGTATTCAAGAACAACTCATACCACAATTTAAATAAAAGTTCTGCTGTAATTATGATAAAAAAATAACCATTTTCAATACCTGTTTCATTTGCATTGCTATCAGTCGTCGAGAATTGTGTTTGATATTGACTTTGTTGTTCTTCGGTTAATTCCATGTCAAAATCAGAAGTAGGATACGAATAAGCTTTCAGAAGAAGAAAAAAAAAACAACCCACAAACAATGCATGTTTTATTATAAATTTCATTAATTGGACCCATTTTGATTTGAAATGGCCTTACATTGACCATCCTGCTGAGATTCGTCATCATTTTCAGCTGTTTTTTCATCGAAATTTTCCACCACAGGAGTTGGTTGAGTGATAATCACTTGGGCAGGAGCCGAAAGAAATTGTGGCATTGGTGGAGGTGCAAATGTCGGAGGTGCCGACCCAGGTGGAGACATTACTTCTTCTTCCTGGGTGGGATTCAAGACTAATCAGGAAAAGGTCATCGAGTGGAACATTGAAAATTCCACATTTCAATGAGTCACGACAAAACATATTTACAACATTATTATACATCAACATAATTTCATTTTTTTTAAAGCAAAAATTAAGGTGTGGACTAAACTGAAAAGTAATTCATCAGTTGGAACCAACAAAAAAACACCTTCGCCACCGCCATAATTACGAATTCATAATCGACCTCATTCTATGTGTTAAATTCCATAATAAGATGAAATCTCGAACTATTATTTTTTTTAATAAAATGTGAATCTTAAAATTGATGACATTGCGGTTAACCTCCACTTTTTTTAATGATGCCACAAAAGAGGGATTTAAAAAAAAACCGACGACGGGAGGGCCACACCTTATAAATGTAGAGAAACACCTGCTGAGTCTGAATCAGAAAACAAGATCTACCTGTCTGTCTCTGTCCACCTAACATTCATTTTCTAAACTATTTACCACTGAAGAGAAAAAAAATGTTCTGAATCATTCTTGAGGAGGAGGGGATTGGTTTGGGAGTTACGTCACTTTCAGCAGGTAGACAGTAATAATGAGTACCTCTTTTACCTCTGGAGTCTGTGGTTCTCCATCACTTCGCAACACTTCAACGACCAATGACGGAAAGATTCCTACTTGACCATCGACAGTTCCTTCCCACCAACCATCGTCCACATCATGGACATGTTTGCTTAGAACACGAATGATCTGACCTTCGACAAAGGTCAGTTCTTCTTTGCAAGTGGCTTCGTAATCATAAATAGCTCTACACAAAGAATGTTCATCTGAAGAAAAATCATAACTCATTCTAAGTCATTTTCACAAATGTGTTTCTGAAAAATAAGACTTGTCATCTATCACACCTGTTTCCAAATCATTTTCGATAATTATTGGATTGATGTCCATCGAAGAAGGAGGAGGAGGATAATGGACAGATTCCAAAATGTCAGCCTCTTCTGTAGGCAAACCAATTCCAACATCAACATCACCACCATCATCAATGCCAATGCCACCATCATCTCCCCAGTCTGGCATTGTGTAGTCCACGGATGAAAAGGATGTTGGCGCCGGATAAATTGAACTTGGAATAGATTCTCCACTTTCGATTTCGACATAACTTTGAGGAACGTATCCTTCGACACCTTCACTATTGCGAGCCTACAAGAAACATTATTAAAATTTTCAACGGTAAATATAAGACTGGAAAAAGCAAAGTCATTTTAAATGAAACTCGCCTTCACCCATCCATCTCCATCACCTTCTCCAACAACTTCCAGCACTTCCTGTTCGATAATACTAAGTTCGTCAGCGTTCTGAGCCTGAAATTAAACAAGCAAATTACGAACTAAGTTTCTATATATGAAATATAAATTAATTTAAATAATAATTAAAATTATAATACTGATCCTGAAAAACATTTATCTAAAATTAATTACTAACTTATATAAATAATATCACAAAAGTATCTAACAAATTACTCTTCATAGTAATTAATTACAAGTTACACAATTTTAAAAATAAATTCATTACAAGTTCGGAGTAATTTGATACCAAAAACACAAAAACAAAAGTAATTTGAAAAGTAATTAAAACTAATTTAAAGTAATTGCAATTATCATTAGGAAAGATAATAACAATTACAAATTACAAAGTTTCAAAATATAGAAAATTAATTATTTAAAACAGTAATTCAATTACAGTAATTCATTACTTTTTTGCAAATTATATCCCAATACTGTAAAATGTAATAAAAACAAAAACTCTTCTGAATCTTGATGAGAAAATGAAAAAAATTAGAAACAGATTGTAATAATAAAAAATAACATTGACAAATGTATTTTAGTTGCTTAAGTATGATTAAATGTCAAAATGGGAAGAACTTTTTTTTTGCTTTCTTATATTATGACATATATTGGTAAAAGAAATTAAGTTGTCAACAAGAATACTTCATAGAAGTTTATTTTAAACTAACGTAGTGAAAAAAGTCGAGATTAAATTTCCAAAACTTTTTTTTGTTCAACTCTTGAGCACGTAAAATAAACAAAACAAAATCATAAATATTTTTAGAAACAAATGTTTCTTTTTTTTTTTCTGCATATAAAAATTTCTCCATAAACTCCACCCTCTGAAAAAAATCCAATTGTCCATATTTAATAAATATGCCGGCCAAACCAACCCAACCCTAGACTTGGAGTGTAGAGTAGTCTACTCTACAAACCTTCACCCAACCCAGCCCAGCCCACAAAACATTAGAGTGAGCCTAGCAGACCGAGTCCATAAAGCCCACCACGTGCCCTTAAGCTTTGGCAAAAACCCACTAGTCCATATGGCTTGATTTAGGATTGTTAGTCCTAAATTTGATAAATTACAAATCTGTTAAAAACGGACAATCAGAATTAAGTAGTTGTGAATAAAAATTTCTCCCTAAACGTTGCGTTTGTTCTGTCAGTAATATTAACTCTTGATAAATTGTTAGTTAATAAATTAGTCAAAATAACAGCATTATGATTAAGACAGCAATTTAAACGAGTTATTTGATCCACTCACTGACGACGCTCGATATGGATTCATTCTATTATAAACACGATCGGTCATTAACACCAGGAACCTTTAAGCATCGTTTACAATATATAAATATTTCTATAATGGACTCTAAAAAAACACCATAACAATTAGAAATGTCATTAGAAGAAAATTAAGTGCGGAAACTGCTTCAACTAATTTATAATTTTGATGCACGTTTCCTATTCATTTCTTCTTTTCTTAGTAATTAGTAATAATTGCTAATTGACACCAAACTCTTAACATACAGAAATTACATATGACAGACATGAAGCGTACCGAGTAATTATACAAAGCGAGGCACCGCATGGGTGTGAAGCCGAGACTTGTAGTTTCGCCTTCACCTCCCACCCCCGACACGGTCCCTGTCTCACTTATGCCGTCATTGACCCCTGTTGTGGACACACCATCTCCTCCCGTCAAACTACTCGGTTCGCTCGGAGTATCACCACTCTCACGATACGACGAGGAGGATTTCATTGCAAGACCGGATGGAGACGTATCAGAAATGTCATCGTTAAAGTCACTGTCATAAAATTCACTACTTCCATCGTCGATGTTCTTGGAGGAAAAAAATCAAATAACATTTAATGTAATTAACAGGGCTCGGAATTTTATGCAATATTAAGCAAATGTGTCTCAGTCTGTGGCCCAAGTGGCAATTGTGAAGTAATCATCATCATCATCATCATAATGATGATGTTTACTTCACAATTGGCACTTGGGCCACAAATTGAGAAACATTTGCTTAATATTGCATAAAAATCCGGGCCTTAACAATGAAACAAATGTTTTGGGAGTCTCGAGAAAACCAATATTATTACCCCAGATATATCGGTTTTTACTGAGAGTGTACTTCCAGCTCTACTTAGACCTCCACCGGTCATATCATATGGACCCAGAGTGTCACCATCTCCACATTTCAGAAATTCATCAACATTTACTAGGAATTAAAAATTATTCAAATTTAATAATAATGTAATAAAGAAAATCTTTTTTTTTTTTAAAAAATAATTATGCTACTTTTTTTGTAAAATTTACTACTGAAGCAATACATATTTTAATATTTAATACAACATTTTATAAAATGTATGATAGCAGCCTTTGCTTGAATCAAGTTGCTTCTTCCCGAGGCCTTGTCAGTGATCTCCAATCACTTTTTGATTTTTAGTCAGGTTTCTTCTCATTTTTGCAGGTTTTCAACTTTTTGTGGGATTTTTGAGGCCAGCTGATCCTTCCTGAGGGTTTTTTTTTGTGTGTTTTTTTATTTTAGCCGGTTTTTCAAGAAAAAAGCAAATTCTATTTAAAGTTTTAATTTTTTTTCTCATTGAAAAAAGAAACTTTTAAAAGTGAAGTAAAATTTCATAATTCGTCAAACTCTTTGTTAAGTTAGCCTAAGCTTACAACAAATTGTTTCACTGCAAATGTAACGAAGCAGTTTGCTCGAAGTTACAATTTAAAAAAAACCTATACAGATGAAACTGTGGGATAACTTTAGATAGAAAACAATGATTACAGTTTCTTTAAAGTTGTTTAAGGGACATCAAAAAAAAGTGAGAACATTGGCCTGAACCCCTCTGAAGGTTATGCAACGAATATTAATTAGCCCAATGACTCTTTCCCTTTCGTTTTTTTTATTCTTTCTCAAAATCATCAAATGTAATTGGAAAATCACTTGAAATTTAATGGACATCAGCAATTTACCACCAGCCTGCTGCAAAAGTTCCAATCTGGCTTCAGCTTTTAATTTATTTGTCTGAAAATAACAATAAAAAAAATTAAATGAATCCAAAAAATCATAAACTATTAAAAGTATTGAATATAAATAAATTACTATCCATATTGGTAAGTAATATGTCGCATCCATTTGATGTAATTGTCCATACACGAAATGTTAGGTGCATTTTCACGAAATGAACATATGCTGGCCTGATGCAAAACGCGAAATGTGGACATACATTTCGTGTAATGGACAATTACATCAAATGGATTATGGATGTGACATATACAGAATACTTTACACTTGCAGATTGGATTATTATATTTTTATCACATTCTAATTAGAGACCTGCATAAAGCCCATGGGCCGGTGAATTTTTGCAAGGTCCATGGGCCTGATGGGCTTTGTGGGCTAAGTGGGCTGGGCCTGGTATAAAGTCTCTGGGGTGGGCTTCAATTTTTTGCACAATGTAGGTCTCTAATTCTAATAACCTTTTCTGTTGATTTTTTCTTAAATTCTTGTGGTCAAAACTAAGATGTAGGCTACTTTTTAATTTTTTTAAAAAAAAATTACAGGTGCAAATTACCCTTCTTTTTGTCTTCTTCTGACGCCATTCATTATTTATTACCCACCCAACTAATTCAAATGTTACTCTTCTCGTATATAAAAGATACAATCAAAAACGTTGTTCTAACAACACAGTCACGTTTTTCTTTGAAATTTTAATGACACACACCACAAACACACAAAATTAAAACAAAAACACACACAGAACACATATTACAAAACAACATACAGATTACAACACGCACACACACACACACAATAATTACAATACAAACATAAACAAACATAAACGTACACACAACACAAATACATACAACACAACTGATTTGTAATCTAAAACAAAAGCATCATTTATCATGATAGTAGACTTCATTTAAATTCCTTTAAATAAAGAAACACACCCAAAAAATATAAAAGTACCAAACATTCTTCAATGTGGTAATTGTTAAAAGAAAATTAGAAAGTTTAATTTTGTGTGCATACCTCACATTTTCGTATATTTTGTCGAATTTCTTCAATTTTCTGTTCAACATCAATTAAACTTTGTTCTGCATTTGCATCATCCTTTTAATAAACAAATATAAATTAGAAATTACGAAACAAACAAAAAAAAACCACAAAGAAATTAAAAATCCCAAATTAATAAATTCAATTTAAATTTGGACCTTTTGTCCACTTGAACTTTGATGAAGTAAACATCTAAGTTGTCTGTTTAATTCTCTCATTGTTTTGTTTTCTTTGGCTATTCGAATGGCCCACCTTTTACCCTCTTTATTTAAATTAAGACCAGAGTTATGTTCACAGCTCACAAAATCAATCTTAAAATAAAAACAAATAACAAAAATACATTTTTAATAGAAAAATATTTTGAATATTATATTATGTGTTGGTTAATCACCTTATCTCCGTCGCAAGCCTCAAAACTGTAGTTGATTTTACATTTGAGTGCTGACCACTCTGCCATATAACACTGGACATTGAACTGGCGTGTGATCTATGCAAATTAAGCAAAAAAAACAAAGAAAACAATAAGAATGAACTTTCGAAAAAAATATCACTTTTAAGCAATTTATTCAAATTAATACCATATCATCTGACATCCAACCTCACAAAAATTTAATATTTTAAATATGTATGAATAATTAATCATTTAAATCCTAAAAAAACAAATTTTTTTTGTACAAAAAACTTTGAAAATAAAATAATAAAAACATCCTCGTAAATACCGAAATAAATTTCAGTGAATTTTTGAGGTCAAACTTATTGTGATAAGGGGATCAAGGTGCATAAAAAATGTCCTGTCAATGAAGTCATAAAAGTAGGTATTTGATATCAGATATCTATGTAATTGGGGGCCAATAGCAGTTAGTAGAAATGAATCAAAGTTCTGTACCCTAATGTCATAAATGTTAATTTTAATTCAATTTATGAAATGATGAGTTCTACAAAAAAAAAATTAAGTGTTGAATTTCAACCAACATTTTGTGACTTTTACAAGTTTTAGTAAACATTGAACTGAAAAATTAAATTAAAAATGCCGCCAAAGTAAAAAATCAGTCCATCTGTATAATAACCAGACAATGCACAAATTAGTGCAAAATGCCTAAAAAGTCATAATGTAAATTGTTAAAAAAAAGTTAAGCTACACAACAGGGCAGGAACCGCCATCTAGTGGTTAGTAATAAAAATAACAAAAAAATTATTTTAGGAATTTCTTCAAACAATTTATATTTAATTTCATGTAAAAAGCTCAAGGTTGTGGGTGGGTGTTGCAAGGGTTCACTTTGTCACAATTTTTAATATTTTTAAAAATTCTTGAATCCTTGTACTTATTTTTTTGAAGATTTTTTGTGACTTTTGACCTTCCTAAGGCCTTTTTAGGACTTATCAGAGCAAAGAGCCTTTAACATATTTTATTAAAAGTCAAACTTGATTTTTTTGCCCCATTTTTTTTTTAGAATTTAAAATTTTTTTTTTTTTTAGAATTTTAAATTTTTTTTTTAAATCTATATACGTTTTTAAGCTTTTTTGGAACTTCTGTTGTCAGTTGAATTCTTCTAAGGCATTTTCAGGGCATTTAAAACAAATATTATCTAGGCTTGTGTAAATTTGAGACTAAAATTAATTAAACCAAAATAAAACACAAGTAAGTTCAACAATAAAATAATATTGAACCCAAAATAAGTTAAAAATGTAAAAAAATCTAACATAAAACTTACAAGATCAGCATATTCTTTAACAATGGTAAAAGAAGAATGTGTTGCCGCACACGTAAATAATTCTGTCTGACTCAAAAGCTGAAAATATTCGGCCACTTTCTCGTAAACTTCAGCATCCATTGTCTTATTTTATTAATTTAAAATCGAGAAAAAAAAATCAATTATAACCAATAGACGAATGAATAAATAAAAAAAATGCGCCACTCTTATCATCACCTTCATAATTTCTGGCAAATCAATTTCATGATATCGTGACTGATGAGCATTTGTGGCCGCAAGAGTCAGAAGATATTCGTTACGAGCTCCGGTCGAACGAACGTCACAAGCTTCTTTTTTCGAAGAAAACTAGAAAAACAACATTTGAGAATAAAAATCAACACCACTATCAAAATATATTAATTTTGGGTGTTTTAATTGTTTAAAATTGAATATTTCTGAAACTATAAAAGCAACACATTTAATACTTAAAGTGGTTTTGAACAACATATCATAATGTATTTTTTATAAAAAAAATGAATTTAAAAAACAACGAAGTTTAAAAATATTTTCAATAAAATTAGTTACTTTTTTAATTTCGTATAAATTTGGTTAATTTTTTTTTTGTAAAATTACATTTAGAAAAAGTACATTTAAAACTACAATATTTTAAATGTACAGCAGTTATAATTTCTGAGAAATTTCATTTTCAACGATTTTGTTGCGCCACTCTTTTCACTTTGACATTGAAATAATACAGAAAGTAAAATTGTCAGTTACTTTTGCACTATTTTTCTGCAAAGAAGTTAGTGATTGGAAGAAGTGTCCTTTCTTTCTTTTCAACCTAAATTCAGATATTAAATGTTTTAAAATAGTGAACTTCCTAAAAAAAAAAGAACGTTTCTTCCGAACGAACTTTTCTTCTGCATCGTGAGCTCTTTCCCTCGCTTCGTGGGCCACATGTTCCTCATCGCCATATGCCTTTTTAGTCTTGTCCAATTCTCGTACTCCAACTTGCATTTCTTCATGAATTTTTTGTAATTGCTCCAGGCACTAACAAAAATATTAATAACTAATTTTTTCTCTAAATGTAACAAAGAAGAAAACTTGATTTTTTTTTAAATTTTAAACCTGATTTTCTGACCTTTTTGGCCACCTGAATTTTCTGAGCTTTAACAATTTTAGCATTTTCACTAATCTGTTGATGAAAAACTTCGGCTGCTGCTAAACGAGCTTTGGCCAATTTCTCATTTTCATCCAAAACCATTCTCCACACCGAATAAACTGTCCTGAATTTTTTTTTTTTTAAAAAAAGAAAAATATTCAACATGTTTTTAACAGATTTTAGAAAAAGTTGAACGAAAAACATAAAAAAAGAAGAAAACCTTGAAATTAATTCAAAAAATATGTATTTTGGCCGTTATTGGATTATGCAAATCACTCAGACGGATAATTTAATTAGAGTTTTTATACAGGGTGTTCTGAAATAAAATACCTATTAACGTAACTCAATTGAAGTTTATTTATTACAACAGCTCGGATTTGAATGCAATTATTATCAAGCAAATGTTTGTCAATTTGTAGAGCAACTGAAATTATACTTTTTCTAATCAAAACGGTTGGTTAGAGGCTTGATGTTTCTGGTTACTATCAGTTGTCAATAAGAGTTCTAGCCTCTAACCAATATTTTTGATTGAAAAACCATAAATGTTGGTTGATCTAAAAGGTGATTGTTACTTCACAACTGGCCCTTGGTTGTACACAGATTGAGAAACATTTGGTTGATATTCCTTAAAAAACCCAGCCCTAAATATAATATATTAATACTAGAGATCAATTGTGAGTTTATGACACTATCATAAAACTACATACTTGAGTAACAAAATGTGTGTAATAAATTAATAATACAATAATGATATTAATATTTGCATGTTTTGTGTTGTTCTTCGTTCAGAAACAGTCTGTATAAAATAATAAATTCAATTAAATTGGTCATAGATTTCCATTATTCAGTAACAACTGAAATATATCTTATATTTTTTTCTGAATTATCTTCAAAGCTATTCTATACAGGTTTCTAATGTATTTTTTTTTTTCTTTCAATATTTGTGAAATCTGTTAGGAAAAATATAAATCGATTATTTTCTTTAAAAAAATATGTTTGAAAAACACACAAATAAAGACATACTTCCTATCTTTACCATCTTCGCTTGTCGCCGTTTGTATGGATGGAATTTTATGTTGCAATAATGATGTGGATAACTTCAAAAGAGCCTTTAGTAGAAAAATAAAACACAATGGAAATTGTTTAAGAAGAAAAATCGGATAACACGAAACAAAACAAAAAAACGGATAACAAGAAATATATGTTCGGTTCTATCGCTTAGGATAGGTTTCTTCCCCATATATTTCAATTTCTTTTTTAAGGTGAAACGGATAACTCTAAAATATTAGTTATCTAAAATTTCCTTCTCATATAAAACGAAATGACGTTAAGACCTGGTTTTCTAAATTCGCTTTTAGGTAGTATTTTTGTAAAATATCCTTTTTCTACATGAAAAACACTTTAAATCAGTTATTGGATTTCTCAAATTCACTTATTTTCTGAATAGTAAACGTAAAATAAATACTGTGCAAATCAAAATTGACTGATTTTTATATAAAATAATAATTTAAAATAAAAGGCCAAGGTTCTACATGCATAAAATAAAAATTGAAAATACAACTGAAAATAGAAAAGTATACTCGTATAGTTTAAATCATTTTTTCGATTTAATTTGACCGAAAAAAAAAAATCGCTGAAATTATTTTTAAAAAAAATTCCGAACAACATAAATACTATTTTCAGTCGAATTTTCAATCAGCGTTTTACGAGACTTCTATTATGTTTTTTCTTTTAACACGAAGTGCCCTTCCATTTCAAGTTAAACGATTTCCACTGTAAAAAAATCTAAAAAAATCCCTTTCTTTCTGAAACCAGACACAATTCAATTTTTTTTTTTCAATTTAAACATAACAATAAAATATTCGCGTTTTTTCCTCCTGTTTTCTTGTTTGATTTTAAAAATGTGGGCCTTTATATTATAGTAGAAAAATAACAATAAAAAGGAGTATAGGGGGAGAGGACACAGACGACAGATTTTCCAATGTTATATATATATATATATATATATATATATATATATATATATATATATATATATATATATATATATATATAATAACAACAAGCCAATTTGACTCGGTGGCCATGACAAACCCTAAAATTCAAGCACATAGCTCTATTAGGCAAGTAAGGTTGGAAGCCGGTTTCCTAAACTTAATCGATTCTTATATTTGACACAATCTGTTATATTCTTGATGCATAAAATCTCCTTCAAAACATTTCCGTTATATCATCAATCCTCCTTTCTTTTTTTCTTCATAACAAATATAAATTAAGTTGTTCGGGTTGAATTAGAAATTAAGTATAATTATAAGCAAGGGAGGGGAACGACATAGAATTTAATTCACAGTAGAGTGGTTATACATGGCTAGTCGTTTTACAGAATTGAAATATTATGAAAATTCCAGTAAAAACGAGAATAAAAAGTAAAACTCTAGGCCCATACCATACGAGATTCACCCTTCAAATGTCGTCCCCTTTAAATCTAAACGCCCCATAATAAACAAAGTGTTTGCAGTGATTGCCTAACTATCAGGGGAAACACCTACACATTTTTGCTCTTTTCATGTGTGTCGTTTATTATAGAAAGAGAGAGAGAGAGAGAGTTCTATATGGACACAATAGAAACTCAAGAGAGACACTTGAAATAAACACTTGAAAAGCATTTATTTGTTCACATTAAATCGTTAAGAATATGATTGTTTTGGAGGTGTCACATAAAAGAAAAAGGGGGGTGTTTAGATAGAAACATTTTGTTAGAAAATTGTCTTTTTTTTAAGTTTCACAAACACCAGATGTCAAATTATGCAAAATGGATATTTATTAATAAGATGCTTCTTCGTCAACACAAAATATGTGTTTCCTAAATAAATCAATGAAACTAATTTATTCAAACGACAACAACAACAACATTCATCTAGTGTTTTACCCTCCTTCAATATTTAAAACTAGAAAAACCTTCTACCTAAAGTTTCCTTTTGAAAGAACAATTGTTTATGAATTTTAAATAATAAAAAAATACAAAGAAAGAAAGAGAATAAACGAGTTAATTAAATTATTGTTTTCTTACCTCGCCATAGTTTTTCTCAATTGTTGCCCTTTGTTTGGCGAAATTTCTGTATTCATGAAATTCATATAAATTATTAATAAAGATCGGACTTTTATGTAATATCAAAAGCAAATGTTTCTCAATTTGTGGCTCAAGTGCCAATTGTGAAGAAATTATCATCATTAGAGAACAACTGCAATTATGCTTATTCTAAGCATAATGGCTGGTTCGAGGCTACATGTATTGGTTACTATCAGTTGTCAACTAGAATTCTAGCCTCTAAGTAGTGTTTTTTATTCTAAAAAAAAATTGTTGGTTGATCTAAACGGGATTGTGACTTCGCAAATGGCCCTTGGGCCACAAATTGAGAAACATTTGCTTGATATTGCAACAAAATTCGAGCTCTACTTATTAAACATATATTTAAAAGAAAATTTAAAAAAGGAGAAATTTATTAAATAATAATATAAGTATTTCGAGTGGATTTCGTTTTTTTCTTTTTCGTTCTGATATTGAACAAGGTCATCCGCCAACAAACCCAAACCATTGATTCCATTTCTGATTTCTATATTTGCTTTTTTCTTCTTTTATTTCCTATTTGATCCGGTGAGTCCAATTATTTGGATCGAATCATTTCATTTTCCACTCTGTTTGAGTTGTCCAAGATATATTAAATAGAAAAGTTCATACAAACAACAAATGTTTTCTCCTAATTTCTCTTAAATGAATGGACAACGAATCAATAGCAAATAAATTACATCGATTAATATCAGTTATCAACTTTTATTACAAGATATGCAAATGGAGAAGCAATAATAATAAAATAGAAGTTTTGATTAATTTGCATTCAAGAAAAAAAAAACACATTAAGAAGGAATTTGAAAGTGTTTTAGAAATTAGAAAAATAAATGAACCATTTAAGGTATTTTTCATTATGATATCTTTAAAAATAAATATTTTATAGTAATTTCAAATCCTCCATTTTTATATACGATCGTATTACTTAAAAGTTAAGTTAAAATTTAACAAAAAGTAGTTTGTTAATGTTAGTTATTTTAAAACTACCGTTAAAAGATTATTATTATTAAAGATTTTATACATAAAAATCCTCTTATGTGATTTCTAAAACCCTTGTCATATTTTTTTCTTAAAGTTGGTGTGTTCTTTAAAGTGTTTAGAAACTAGAAGAGTATCTTTCAAAATAAGTCTTTTTTATGAGTTTGAAATTGACCAAACTTTAAAGAAACGACATTTTTTAAAATTTATGTCTATAAAAAGTTTATTTTAAAAGATATCAACATGAAAAACACTTTAAAGCTTCACTTAATTTTGCTATTCTCATAAAAAGAATAATGAAAAAAGTTGGAAAATCAGCTATTCATAAACCATCTTAAGAGGGTGTTGTGTGACAAAACTCACACAGGGTTTGAATCAAAATGAAATCAGAAATCCAAAAAGAAAAAAAAAAATCGTCAACACTCAGTAATGATTTCACCAGATAAATCTTCAAATAAAATCCCTGATGATGTAGAATTTTAGGTCTCCTAAGGGTCATCCCCTTTTCTATTCCATGTTAAACTGTTATTTACTACAAACTGATGGAAAGAAAAAAAAATCTATTTGGGCGTTGGTCAACTTGGTCCATAAAATAAAACAGCTGCAACCAACCACCACAATAACAATAAGAGGCGGCAGAGAATGTATTAAAAAAATACAAGGGATCATTCCAGAAATACACACAAAATCTCATGCACAATTCATTTAAATATAAATATTTACTAAATAAACTCACCGTATATCTTCCAATAGATCACATTCTTGTTGCTGTTTTGTTTGTAATTTACTCAGTTGTTCATTATGTATTGTCCTCAAAGCTATTGCAGCTTTACCCTGAGAACAAAACAAATTACAAATAAAATATATGTAAAATCACTGGAGAAAAAAATGGACATAAAACAAATACAAGCGACTTATTTTAATTTTAAAATAATAAAAAAATTATTATAAATTATTATAAAATAATAATAATAATAATAAAGGTAATTTAATGTAAGCTTAGAACATTTCTTTGAAGGGGACCTTCGTAATCTGATCCTCAGTTTCCCCTCTTATATTGTTTTTTTAAGAGAAAAGACACTTTAAGTCTCATGATAAAGCCGCAAAATAAATTAATTTCATAATAAATCTCAAATTATATTTAATATTATTACCTTTCTCGGTGGTGAATGCATTTCTTATTTCTCTCTCTCTCTTTCTTTTTTTAATATTATTACTATTAAATTACTGTTTCTAACAGGAGATTAAGCGTGAAAAAAGCATAGACTCGTAGTCGTAACAAAAACAGCGCCATCATCATTCTAAATCCCGTTTACTTATTCTCTTTTCTCACCGACTAGTTTCCTCATCACTTTCATTGATTTCCAATTTTTCTTTACTAATCTGATCCTCTGCTAGATGGCGCCTTTTTTCTCATAGAACTGACGTCATTAAAAATATATACAGGGTCCTAGATAAGTCATTTAATGAAAAAAATTGTCATTTATCAAAAAGTTCTAAGTTTTTTAATTACTGTAGATTCAGTAATTAATAAGGCCAAAACATATGCCTTTTTTCAATCAAAAACTGTTTAAAAACTAAACTCATAGTTATGAGATTACCAGGGCTCGGATTCTTATGCAATATCAAGCAAATATTTCTGAACTAGAACTCTAGTTGACAACTGATAGTAACCAGACATCTAGCCTCTAACCAGCCTTTTTTTAATTAGAGAAGGCATAATTGCAATTGTTCTAATGATTGATTTCAGAATTGGCACTTGGGCCCATAAATTGAGAAACACTTGCTTGATATTGCATACAAATCCGAGCTCTAGTGATTATCACTGGCGGAAAGATCTCTACCCTCTAAACATTCTTTCTAATTGATAATGTTTTTGTTTAATTGTTTAAATAATTACATTGATAATTGTATGAACTCTTCATGACTGTTATTACTCGACTTTGAAGCACCCTGTAAAAAATAAATATAAATCATTAAAGCAAAAACTATTTATGATTAAAAACTTTAACATTTATTTAAATAAATTCAGCTGCCAGATGACGAAATTATAGAAACGACTGCGGAAAAAAATAAATAAAACAAAATAAATTGTTGTAATTACATCAGTGAACAAAAAAATATTAGAAGAAAAATTAATGAGGTAGATTTCATTCAAAAACAAATTCATTCAATGAGGAGTTTCTGAAAACATAAACGATAATAATTTAAACTGAATAATCTTTTTAAATTTGGTTTAGCTGTTTTTAGAATTAGCTTTTTTATGGGCGAAATGGTAAATAAAAGTAAAACTAAATGAATTTAAGATAATTTCGAAATGTACATCGAATTTAAGTTCCTGAGTTCAGGAATCAGACAACCAGCCACCGTGTATAAAATATAATCGAGGATGCGAATAATGTGAGCAATAAAATTCATTGAAGCAGGCCAAGAATGCACATCCCTGCACAGAAACAGGTGGCGCCATTTGTGCTTTTTTTTAACACACAAAAAATGAAAAATTCAGCACAAATCACTTATTTGCAAAAAGAGTGTGACACAAAAAAAAACTTAATTTTGTATAAAAAAAATGTTTAAAAATGTCAATTCCATAATTATTGTCAATATTACTTTGTCATCTTACGGGCCCAAATTCTAAAACGTTACTTAAGCCAAAGCGAAACTTAAACAAAGCTATTTTTAAAAACTCTCCATATACTTACTAATTTTACATCATGGTTTAAGTTTTACCTTCATTTTAAGCAACGTTTTTTAATTCGAGGGTTTAACTCGTTTAGCATTAATAATTGAATCCTGATTTTGAATTTAAATAATTACTCTGCAAGCAAACCAGAGGCCCTGTGACAGAAGGACCATTTAGAAACACATTGTCAAAATAAACATTTATTCCCTGCGATACCCATCCCCCCTCCCTCAATTTGAATATATTAAGTTCATTTGCAGCATTATTATATATGCTTTGTTTTAATAGTACCCCTAAGAAAAATGTGATAAAAGTACACTTCTTTGTCAGTTGATTTTTAATATTATCTCAGAATTGACAATTTTTGACTTGCTGTGACACTCTTTTCGCAAATGAGCGAAAATTAAGTTACCCTAATACAAGTAATAAAACACATTTTTGTTGAAAATATATGCCAAAAATAATATCACTGGGGCCAAGAAAAAGTTAAAGGGATTTCCTTTGTGTCCTTTTGTTTTGTTTTTGTTTTTTTTAAAAAAATTGGTACCAATACAAGAAAGAGGTAGCACAAGGGCCACAGGTTGAACACCACTATTTAAGAAAGTTATCACCACAAAAGGCACCAAGTTTCAATTTATCTAAACAATGAGGCTAATTAGAACAACCGTTTTCTTCTATTTTGAGAGAACAATAACTATGAGTTGGTATTCATAATGACGGCTAAAGTTAAAGGGAAACGCTAAACTTATAAACGTCCATCCGATAGAAAGTTTCATGTTAAACGTTGATGAGTTTAGCATTTGCTTTAATTTAAAAATCACAAAGAATAGAACCCTATGGATCTAATAGCTAAAGTCAACATCAATTACATGAACAATTATATATCGACCATATAATAGTATTTCATTGGAATGATACTATAAATGTCATTAACAGCAGTAGCAAAAATACTGTTTTTCGTGTTCAGAAATAAGGTCCATTCAATCCCATTACGAAAAAACAAAAACAAGACTCGAGTATAACCTATTTAGTTTCGATAATTAATCGGACGATAAATAATCGGTATAAATGGGGATAAGTACGGTGCAGAAAAGCAACAAAACATTTTCTAAAAGTAACATTGAAAAAGAATTTCAAGAATGATTTGATATTTGAAAATAGAAGTGTAGCCCAGTAAATGAATTTACAGAAAATAATTATCATTCTTTTTTATATTTTTTATTTTAAAAGATATAAAAATTATCCATTTCTGTTCGTTTATTATTCTTGTGTGTTCATTTGCACAGAACGAAAAGTTCGCTATTACATGAACGTCACGCAACATAAAAGTAAAAAAGTCAAAATTGAAATTTTTGGTGTAAAAACGAGAAAAATTTGATCTCCAACGAACTTATACAAAAAAAAACGTATTCTTGGGACGATAAGCAAAGAGTTAATGCAATTTGGTAGCCTGTGACCAAAGGTGCAAACTCACGGGAATACATTTCGAATCTCCCCCTGTTGTATCTTCCCGACACTTTCAACCAAATCCAATGGGTAGCTCAGCCCAGAAGATCTCTTACAATGATGATGTAAAGCTGCACAGGACCATGAATCCAAACCAATCCCAGAGAAAAATTGATTATTTGCAGAATAGCAAAAAAACAACAAATGGGAGTTGAACTCGCTTCTGGTTAAGGCGTAGGGTTTGAGGTCAGAACCATTACTCTACCTTACCGCACTGCAATTCCAAAACGGTAACACTCATACTTAACATTGATTTACCAATCAATCGTTACTTTTATTCAACCAGTTAATTTATTCGGTTTAATTTCGAAATTTGTAAAAGCAATAAACGTGAATCTTTGGCACGCCAACGACTATAAGGACAGGCACAGATGGGTTTTTCCGTCTTGCCATCAGGGCCAGTACATTCCCGAACTCGTGATATTCAATTTGACATAAATTCCCCCCTACAACATGGTACTTTTCACTAAAAGTTCCATCGAAGTCTTTCATCGCACTTTTGGAAGTACTGGGTACTTTTCAGTGTTAAAAGGGCATTTATACTTTCAAATAAATCTTGAAATTCTTCCAAATTGCTTTAAAAAAAAGGCATTCTCGTCGGGTTTTTTTCACTACATAATATCATAAAATGATATAAAAAAAATACAACAATTGTCATCACACTACTAAATAAATCTAAATAAATATCATTTCAAAACCATAAAAAAACGCTCTTCTACACCTTTTAGAATAAAAATTAATAAATTAATTTTAACTTAAAACTTTCAAGCCTTTCTGTTAAGGCTATTATAAATGTTAATCATAATTCATTAGCCTGGAGATTCATTCGTAATCAGAACGAAGCTTTTTAAAGCCAGTCGTTCGACACACGATGCCGATTTGATACTACCGTCCACTCCGAGCTTCTTGTCCATGGCTCAGGAAACCACCAGGTAACTTGAGCGAGCGACTACGATTCGAAAAGGCGCTCGAACTAGTCGAACAGCTTCCCGAAGGACTGGAAATACTGCCCGTGCTATGAGATCGTCCACCGGTACGACCAACAGCTGCCATATCTCTTGGAACATTAGACGATTGGAATGAGCCGGACGTACGAGACGATGTCACACTACAAGAACCTTTAGAACCGGAAACAGACAAGCTGCCGTTACGAGGACTTGTTCCCAGAAGATACTCACGGCTCAGCTCTTTTGTCGGCTTTGCCGCGTGTAATCGTTTCAACATTGCCTTTAAAAAAAACAATAAAACATATTTAAATATATTTTGCTTTTTGTGTTCGGTCACTCGGAAAGTAATTTCACAGTCATTTTGGTTAAAAAGGTTATTCACAGACGATACGAATCATCGAACAATAAAATATGATAGTAATCGAAGCCAAACGAGATGAAAAAGCTTAACTATAAAGAAAAAAATCCAATTTCAAGTCAATTTACAAGGGGTTTCGAACACAAACAAGAATAACATGATGTGTAATAAACTAATAATGTAAACAAGACGAGTTTAACTAGTGACGTATCGAGGACAAATCGAAAACAAAATAAAACCTTTTTAAAAATATGCATTAATATTATTTTTTGAAAGTAAAATAGGTTTCGGATCAGACTAAGCGAACGAAAATCACTTAAAAGGACGAAGAAAGAAGGAACAAAGAATGAAAACGCGTGTAAAAAAAACCAGAAACGCCAGTCAAAATACATGTTATTTGGAACGTTTTCATGCATTTTTACGTGTTTCTATTCGTTTCGCGTCCATGAAATTATTTCCCATATGTTTTCATTCATTTCTGTTTCTGTGCTTTTTTCCGCGTCTTTCGTAACCTATTTTCACCAGGCGCGTTTCTGTGTTTTAATCACACCCACAGTTCTCGTTACATCCAAATCAATCAAATCAATCAATCAAAAATGCAAACCCTTTCCCGATTCCTAAGATAATAATATTTGTAACGAACTGACTGAAACCGAACTCGATTTCAAGCAATAAACAAAGCGATCGCAACATAACACGACGGCAAAAAGCGTTTTCCCCGCATCGTTCTCAATTCCATAGCAACGAAATAATTAAACACATATTTATAAACCAATTCAAACAATAAATCATCATCTGAAAAATGTTTACCACATTTGAGACCAATTACCAGATTCTCCACTTCGATTTTCTTGAGTTCTCTGATTCTGTTGACAGCTGAACTTGCAACTTTTCCGACGGTGGCCGGTCGTGTCGTCGTCGTCGCTTTCTTCGGCTTCTGACTATCGATGATCCGCTGCAATAATCTCTTGTTCTCTTGTTCGATCCGTCTCACTTCGTCGTTAGTGAACGTCATGTTCTTTCGACTTCGACCGTATAAAACTCGACTACCGACGCCGTTCTTGTCGAACGACGATGACGACGAAGAATTCGATGGCGAATGAGGCAAATTTCTCTTCCGTTCTTCCTCCAATTCGAAGATCGCCTTCGTTAACAGTTTCAGATCGACCGTGTCATCGTTCTTCGTAACCGTAGTCGCATCCGTTTCAGAAGAATCTTCCATTTTAGAAGCCTGCAATTGTAACTTACTCAGTTCTTTACGAGACTGTAAACGTGGAATTCCCTTAAAACCAAACTTCGAACTAAAGTTATTCTGATTATTTTTCGGCTCCGGAGTCCGTTTCGGCGATTCTGGTAAAGGACTCATGTTTGCCGACGACAATGGCGAAACGTCAGTAATCTCGGAACCGGAATCCTCCTCTTGGTCGTCGTAATCTTCAAAAGAATCGTCAGTTGACGAAAAGAGATCGGAAGCAGAGTCTGAACCACTGTCCGAAGAGATAGGAGATCCTGCAGATACTAACGAGGCCGAGAAACGCTCAGTGGCTGCGATTCTCAAAAGATCTCTGGATGAAACACCTACAGAAGAAGAAGACGAAGCAAAAACAGGTGACAAACCATTTTCCGCACCAATACATCCAATGTCCTCCTCCTTTTTTTCTTTTTCCGATGTCTCCCTATATGAAAAAGACAATAAACCGTCTCTATGAGAGATGTCAAATGTTTTGGAACCGTTTTCTCTGTGATAATGATGATGATGATTATAGTCATCATCATTATCATCTCCTAGTAACGCGTCTAATTCTTTTTCTGTCCGTTTCTCAGTATCGTTACCCTCCATTAACGATCTAAATTTGCGTTTTTCACTGTTTATGTCAATCGGTTCCGATTTGTTAACCAAAAGCGGTGCGTAACTGACAGACATGGAGTCAAAATGAGACATTTCACGACTCCGATCGTCTGTTGTTGTCACTCCGAGGTTATTTGAAGACGTTGTTGTCGTCGTCGATGAAACGCGACGACCATCAACGACACAATTGTCTCCGAAGAAATCATAATCTATTTCTCCATCGATGTCAGGGTCGAAATGGACGTCTCCTAGACCGATTTTCCTTGACATAATTGCTGATTTCGTCACATACGAGACTTTTCCAGACGGTAATAAATTCTAAAAAACAACAAACAAAAACCTTCTTCCTCGTCGGCAGCCATTTATCAAATCATATGTAATTAATTAGAAAAAACACAACGGATATTTAAGAATCACCGGAAGCCATTTTGGTTCCACTTTTACGTTGAAATATATAAAGATAACGCGGTTATAATAAAAGACAATGGTGAGAAATTGGCTTCGTTCGGAAATACACATAGCCTCAAATACAGCCTAGCTAAGTATTCATAGACGAAGCATAAAATGAAGCTCGTGACGTCAGAGGGATTGATAAACAAACCTAGGCTCCGGGCATGTTTCATAAAAAAAAGGGTAATCAGCCCTAATCACAAAAGAATACAACAGTCCTTTCGTTTATACTGTTGAGAATGTTTGCTATCATCCCTTTTCTATCAAACTAAATGACAAAATCCAAAATTTTACGTTAACCCTTCTGACGTCACACATTCGTCAATACGACGTAGACAGATAAATAGAGACATGTTTACAGATTTACAATCGTGCCTATGAGTACGTGGCCAAGTCTAGGTGTATTGGAGGCTACTTTCAATACTGATACTGTAAACAGTAAGGCTCAAAAAGGTAGTGATCAACGTGTGACTCGCGAGTTGGATGTGGCCCTGTTAATAATTTAAATCTACACGAAAATAAATAGTAAACAAACAAACTTCTTGATTGAAATTATGCATGAATAATATACTGTATATGTTTTATCATAATCCCAGCTTATAAAATTAAATTAAAACTACATAAATAAATGGTTCCGGCCCTCAATTGATATAACCGCGATTATCTTCAAATTTCATTTTCGGCTTCTTTATTTTTATGTAATAAATAATAAAAAATAATAATAAAAGTATTTTTGGAACCTATAAATAAATCTATAACCTTTTTAAGATTTATTTACACGTTTCTAATATTTTTTTTCCTAAATAACTAAATAAATTCAATAATAATTTATTATTGGGTGGGAATTATAGACATAAGCAATTTATATATAGATAAGAGATATTGATACAATGATATAAGGCAATAAAAATGAATTCTTTAAGGATATATTTATCTGTATTTACTATGGTGAATTTTGTCATGTTAAGCGTTGACCGGAGAAGACATTCGAGGTGGTGTTCCCAAGTTATTACGAGCGTTTCTCGCATTCAATTCACGCTGCAACTCTTCAACCTTATTCATGAGTTGCGTTTTCAACAGTAACAGTTCTTGATTACGCAAATGAATCGGTTCCTGAAAAAACAAAAGAAAGAAATATATCTTACATCAACTGCAAAATAAATTAAATATGAAAAATAAAAAAAACTTCTCAAATGTTGATTTATTTTTATAAACCAAACAAAAATACATTCAAATTCATATTTATATACTTTAATATAAAATATACAAAAATCGCAACTTAAACAAACAATTCTAAAGCACACTTTCTTGGCACAGTTTGGAAACAAATCTCGTAAACGATGAACCCACCTGAGGACGAAGACGAGGGTTCCATCGACAGTAGTATCCGGTCCATAGTTCGATGCGACGTAGGGTCGCCACGGGAAAGATTACGTTCTGATACGGATATGTGGTGTACAAAGGGTTAATGTAGTCTTCGATGTTACTGTTGACAAAAGACCAGAGAGAAACAGTCTTCTGTTTCACTTCCTACAGGCGAGACGTTAATCAACTTAATAGAGAAGTACTTCGATTAGAGATAGATTCTAATATTTGCCTCTCTGAATCGAAGCTGATCGCTATTGAAAAGAAAAGTGCCAAATAGGCAACTGTAGAGGTGATCCAATATTGTGATGAGGAATTGCTCATTGAACTCGAATGCGTTCGAAAACTACAACGGCAAAACAAAAACAATTGCTAATTTATTATCGCCAAAACATTTCTACAAATAAAAATTCAAAAATCTACTAATTTTTATTAGAAATCGAGCGTTTTATGCAAATAAAAATATATATTATATAGCAACATGTGTTTTGACATTTTCCGAAAAATTACCTGACGCGTTATTTGCCAGACACAGTCTATAAACTGCAAGAACACGGGCGAACGATCTGTATCCGAATGTTTCTCGTCACCGTGTCCGACTCTCTACATGAAATCAAACATGTAAAACATGAAAACACCGTTCTTTTTCCTGATTTCACAGATACGTCAAAGAAGGGAAACCTGAGCAAACTTGTGTCCAAAACTAATCCATTCTTTCTCGATGAGAACCTCAAATCCTTTTATTGTACGATAATACGGATCCAACATTAGCATAGATAAAGCAGTTAGCTAACAAAAGAAATGCCTCAGTCAAGCAAATCGATGACAAAAAAGTGACAAACAGTGACAAAAAAGAATGAAAAAACCACCTGCGCAGTACGATCCCAACCATCGCTACAATGAACAATGACGGAAGTTTTGTTACTCTCGACCTTATCTGCGATACGAGTCGCACCGGCCAAGATACATTTGATGTGTTCGAGCCAATTAGTGGACTCGATATTTGAATACCAATGGCTGTCGTCGATCGTCGGAAAACAAACCGATTTCAGTTTGATTAGAGATTGTCGCATTACGTGAATGTTATGAATGTCTAAGAAAACTAATTCGGCATTCTGATAAGTATCTTCACTTTCGTAACCACCGCCTTTAGCCTTTTTTTCAATGGAAAAAAAATAGAAACACAACGTTTTCGTTAATATTCAATCAACGAAATGATAAAACTTGCTTTGTTAGCAATGGCATTAACGCTCGGCCTCGCATCCATAATAAACAATTTATGCGACTGAGCATTCGCGTCCATTATGAGTTGAATGTAACGTTCGTCGTCTTTGCTTCGTTTGCCACCGACACCGACCAACGGCTGGCTACATCGAACGATCGTTGCTTGGCTCTCGGGATGAATCCACGAAAGAACCTAGAATTTTATGAAAACCCAGATTGTAAGCACCAAGAAGAGTACGAAAAGAGATAATATGTACATACCGGAATTCGATATTTACTTCGGAAACTGCCTACAACCTTCAAGTCGTCGTCACTCGCTGACGAAGGAACGGCTAACTGCAAAACAAAAATGTTATGCTATAAAAGATTCTGAAAAAACACGTATGAATAAAAAATAAAACTCACGACAGCCGGATAAGTGTCACAAAGCTCGTAATTTTCATTTATCCTTGTGATTCTCCACGATTCATTCGGTAAACCCTGAAAAACAGAAACGTTTAAGATCATTCAAGTTCTAAAACTATGAAAATGCTAAAACCTGTCTCCGAAGTTCAGATATTGGTTCGTAAACGGACCATCCATTAATCGGATATGTTTCTTTGTATTCAAAAGCGAAAAGGGGCTACAAAATAACAATTGCTCCTTAAAAAAAAGATCATTTATAAAATTAAATAAGATCGCACCAATTTGTGCGAGACTGGAAAAGCGTATTGCTGAAGTTTCTCGAAAACCGTTCTTCTCGAGTGATTTTCCTGTTTCAATGCGAATCGAAGATTACGCATGTCCTGAAAACAGAAGACAAAGATTAAAAAGTTGTTCATAACTAGTAAAAAGCCAGAAAAAATCACTTTGCAGAAGAGTTCTATGCCATAGGAATTCTCTCCTCTGCTCGTCGTTCCTCCGACCTTCTCGATACGACTGATCATCCCGAGCGGAACATCCAGAACAAACGGTGGACCCTGCGACTGCATGGACTGAAAGAAATAACGCAAAATATTAACCTAATTATTAACTAAGCGAGCATGTAAGTTGTAGAAACTAACAGATTCGATGCTACGAAGATACAATCTGTAATTAGTGACAGTCAGCGATCCACGAACTGGTCCAACATAAGGACAGATGTAAGTCACATCCCTCGCTACAAATTAGAAAGAAATACGAAGTAAGATGGTAGATTTAAAGAAAAGGAAACTGGAATTTTTACCAGATCCTTGAACCTTTTCTCCGGGTAAAAGTTGAATTTCATCCATTTTCGAATGATGTAACTCTCTTGGATGTGTCTAATAATACAAAACGACGTTATTCTTCTACAAATAAATATCAATAGAGATATAAGAGTACCTTAATTTCGTGTAGTTGTATGTTTTCCGCGGATGTTGAAGACGAAGAACACATCGACTTTGATGGAGATTGCGAACTTTTCGAATGAGTTGAACGACTTCCTGTCGATTCGAGGCCATGTTTCGAATTGAGAGAGCTCGATTTAGATTCAAAACCTTCTAAAGAATCTAAACTTGGTTGTTTGGGGCGATTGCTTTCCTTCTCTGTCTTATCCTGACCATATCTTTCCATTTTTTTAAAGTGAAACTTGACGTCTGAAAGTAAAATTCAATAACATTTGACTTCCATTTTGTGTGAGGCGTTTAAATACTGCGGCGCCATCTATCGAGATCAATTGAAAACATTTTCATTATGTCAAAAAGTGGTCAAATTATCGACCATGACGTCACATTCTTTAAGCAGAAATAAGTTTAATAATATGGCGTACTTATGCTTAATGAGCAACAAGACACCATATTTGTTCATCCCTTTCTTTCCATTTGAAGAATAGGTGCGTTCAGTTACTCAGCTGTTTTGAAGCAGCTTAAAGAATTTGCGTTGTACGAGAAGCCAGCCAATCATGACAAAAAAAGAAAACGACTGCAATATGAATAGCTTGATTTTCTGTTTAATTAAATTTTAACATTAACAAAAACCTATTAAGGTCCTTAATAAACTGTAAAGTAACTGAACGCACCCATTATTTTACTAAACCTAGGCCTACTTAAAATCAATTTAAAAACTCTCAACCTTTATAGATTTTATTTTTCTTGAACCAGATATTATTTTTGCAAAAACTTTAATTTTTGCACAGTACATAAAAAATTGAAAGCAAAAAAAAAATTAAATACTTGAAATCATATAAAAACGAAATCAATTTGGATGGAATTCATCCTAACATTGACCATAAGAATATGCAATCTATTCGAACAGTAATAGAATATGAAAACAAATAATTAGCATAAGCAAATGAAAAATAATAATAAGACTTTGGTGTTTTTAACCCATTCCACAATGAAAAATCGAACTTTTATAATTAACACCCATGCATTTCTGCAATCATGGCATTGTAAAAGTAGAGACTGTCGTAGCCGATAACGGCATCGACAGTCCTTTCATGTTCCAAGCTACTCGTGTTGTACGCAGAAACAATTCCCAGACCTTGTTGGACACCGTTATAACAATCATTATTTGAGAGTCCATTTGTATCCATGTTCATACTATCATCGGACCAACCTAAAATATAAAAACACACAGAAAAGAAAAACAGAAACAACAAAGACAAAAAAATTAATGAAATCCACTTTAAAAGATGCAAATTCTGAAATAATTTAAATCATAATTAATAATTATGGAAAACCTGTAAGAAATACAGAAATAAAAACATCTCATCCTTATCAGTATATAATGCTAGTATGTGTTTAAGAGAAAATGATGAGAATGTTTTTTTATCTTCTTCATATTTTTAACAGGTAAAAAATGTTGATGTGATTTTGGAACCACAAATAAGTATTTTCAGAAATAATTTCAACTTTTGTGTCTTTAGTTTTATTTTAATAACTAAGCTTAACAATTATGTAGTTAAAAAAAGTGGATTATTAGTATTCTGTGACGCAATTTGTGGTTCCAAAAAATGTCAACAAACATAGATGAAAACACAAATATATAATGAAAAATTTAGGAATGAAATTATTATTTATATATTTTTACATGATTAAAAAAATGAAATTTATCTTTTTTAATCAAAATAAAATATTGAATAGTATTTTCATTCCATAATTTTGGAAATGAAATTATATGAACTGTAAAAAAGACACCATTCTTTTTTTTTAGTTCCAGCAAACCACCATTCGACCCATCGAACCCTCCCCCCCCCTCTTTCCAGCAAAGTAAACCCAAAAATAACCAATAACTTCATAGAGAAATGTTTTATGTCCTGAAAAGTAAAAAAAAAGAATGGTCCTTTTCAACAATGAAAAATGATTTATAAAAAATAATAATTGCAACCCTATATAGAGCTACATATAAAACGCAGCTTTTTGGCCCATAATTAATGGATTTTAAGAAACTTTCGAATTCATCATTTCACCGGAAAGCTCGTACATGTATATTTTATTATTTATATCAGATATTTTTTTTAAAAGTTATCTAAGCCATAAAGTGCATTAAAATATGGAGCAATATAATTTAAGTCATTGGTTCCCCCGCTTAAAAAATGGTATAAACTAAATAAATCGCACTTGCATTTGTAAAACAAATAGAAAACTATGAGAGCTCAAGAGCAGAAAACCGTGCGGCATCGAGAGCGATTTTATTTAATATCACATAGTAACCCTTCAAACATCTGGGGAAATGTCGATTTGACATCCCATAGGTACTTTGATGACCACTTTCATTTCGTAAAAGACGAGAGTCGATGTTCAGAGCACGAGTTGGATGTCGGCGTTCGAGTCCGTGCTCGACATTGGCACCATCGACACCTTTATTCTCTGATTCACTTTCTGGAATAAAACCGTGTTCTCAATTCAGTTAAAACACATCAAACGTCATCAAAACTTTTGTTCCTGAAAATTGCTAGCAAAAATTCCTCAAACAAAATTAAAAAATTTATTTAAATCTAGTTCAAAAGCCGTCTCAAATTTAACTTATTACCAAAAATAATGGCAATAAAATGTTCAATTTGCATAAATTCTAAAGCTTTTCGGTTCTGTAAAGTTGTTTAGCAACTAATATGCAATTAATAATCCAGAAATATTTTAACGAAAATGTCGCTTCCAATCGATCCTTGCTCACTTTACGAGAAACAAAGAAGTTTTATATCCTCGTAATTCACATACTGACTCCATTTTACTTTTGTAACAATGTGAACGAGCCACAGAATAATCGATATGAGAGGGAGGAGCAAAGGGTTTAACTGGGAGGGAGAGCCACCGCAAAACTTACAGTTACAAGATCCGTTTGCGTGTGTGTTAAGATAACAGATATGCATGAGTTCCCCCGCCAATAGTCGAATCGAATCGAACGGCTCATGAGGGTGGATCGTACGTAACGTTTCCAATAAGACGAGGTTTTAACACCGATTCCCAACCACAACCTCATTCCTTAATTAATTCCTCAATCTGTTTTTTTCTCTCTTTCTCTGCTTGATATAGGAAGTGGCACAAAAAACAAAAATCAAAAAATGGTAAAATTCCAGCCCAGTGACATAAAGCATCATCATTCGAAACAATTTATTTGTGGTAAAAATAATTATAGGTCTTGCAAGAAAACATTTGTAGTGTTGTTGTCGGTCATCTTACGAGGGTCGTCGAAAGTATTAATGGAGAATGTAGCAAAAAAAGAGGCTCTGCGATTGGTGAATTTGAATTTTGACGTCGCTTAGGGATTTGGCACACAGACCACTTTTGGTGGTCGATTTCGACCGCATAATTAAGTCGAGTTGCCGTCTGTGTGCCAAGGCCCAGCTTCTTTCCATAGCAATATATTGCAACCACAGCACAGACAAATTGCGACAATATTTTGCGGTCGAAATCGACCACCAAAAGTGGTCTGTGTGTACCAAGGTCTTAAATATTAACTGTTCTTGCAAGAACCATAAAATTTACCTAATTCGTTATTTTCAAATTTGTGTATCATATTTAAGTTATGTTTTGAATTGCATTCATATTTCAAATGAAGATGAGATTGTTAATTTTTTAAAAAAAAAAAACTGTACACTGTGGAGCTGGAATTTTTTTTTTTTAAAAAAAGAGAAAACTCTTTCTTCGAGATCTAAAGATATTCCGAATAAGAGAATTCAAAACTGTATGAGAAATGTTGTTTTACTGCGAAAAAAAAAGCAAATGAAGCGCAATCTCTAACGTCATCGTTACAAGAAGAAAAAGTTCCAAGCTAAATTGTAAATATAATTGAACTTTGATAAATTATTCCGTAAGTAGACATGAAGGCCTGTGACAGAAGTACAAGTGCAACAAAAGCACAAATGAAAAAAATGTTAAAAATCTGAATATGCCTTTTTGTGCAGCTGTTTAAATGTTTTATAAGAAAAATCCACGATTTTCAACGAAAAAATAAATGTCTTGGAATATGAAATCAACGTTAGATGACGTTCGAGATTCCGTCTCATCGCAGTTTTAAATGAAAATTAAAAAGATCTGCATTGTAAAACAAAACAAAAATGGATACGAGAACTCAGTATACACAGTAGAAAGATATTCAAACTGAATTTAATATTTGAGAAGAAAAATAAAACAAATCTCGTTATCATCGCTGATTGTATCATTTCTTATAAAATCAATCTTCTATAAAAAAAAAAATCTTTGAAAATGTCAAAGTTTTCAATTTCTTTTTCAATTCTTGAAACAAAAAACCGTCAAAAAAAAGTTTATTTTAAAATATATAACCTTCAAAATATAATTATATTATTTTCCGTCAAATCTTATATAAAAGTTCCTTCTAATGAGCCTGAGTACTTGTATCCAATAAGAGTAGAATTATTACAATTCACTAACACAATTTTACTGAATTGCAAATTCAACAAACTAAAATTACTGAAAATAATCTTTCTTATTAAATTTGTATTCAGTAAATTTGTCTTTTCTAGAAAATGTTCAAATAAATTATTAAACTGCTTAATCATTCTAAAAAAAAGTGTTAAAATTTTACTAAACTATAAACTAATTTTATAAATCTATTTGAACATATTTAACTTTTAAAAACCACAATAACATCTAAGTTTTGAAATCGCCTTAAAGTGTTTCAAAGTCCAAAACTTGTTAAAATAAATTGTGGTTTTTTTTTCTTCTTCTCCAAACTAAAACTTAAAAAAATCAACAATTGTGAAATAAACGATAGAAATTACCTGAAGAAACCTTTTTTCGTTTAATTTCTTCCGAATCGAACCGACTGTCTAGAGACCGTTTCCGTTCGTTGCGATCGAGACGAGGATCGACCCGATCGTTCGTTTCGAACGACGAGAAAGGTCGAAACCCGTTCTGATCACATCTACCACCCTTAACCAAATCTGAAACATTTAAATTATAAACATGAAGCAAATAGCCTCTTACAGTTACACCTCGTATCCACCGTAACAGTCACTCACAATGGAAACCATTGTATCCCGATACATGTGACTGAAATTGCTGCTGCTGCTGTTGTTGTTGTTGTTCTTGCAAGACGACAAAGTTGCCACAATTAGTCTTTCTGTAACGTAACGAGAAAAAAATTTAAAAATTGACGAGACTCGGTGGATGCTGCGAACTCACGGCAAACTCGAGTTATTCGTTACAAAGCTCAGATAATCCATTATTTAATTGATTATTTCGTCGTCGTCTGTAATTTCTTCACTTTAAAATTCTTCCTCCTTTGTATTAAGAGCGAAGCTAAATTTAGGGAAGAAAAAAAACACCAAAACTTTATTAGATTAATTATTAAAGTGACCACTTAAGTCGAGCCTGAAAAAAAAAAGTTTCAACCTGGCGACCACACACAGAAAATTCGTCGACACCCCACCCACCTCCCCCCATAAAAAAGGTAATTTAGGTAGGGTCATTAACCTCTGCAGAAAATTGCTCTTAAATTATTTAAAATCCACCTCATTCATTCATTCTATTTCAGCTTTGCCGCTCAAACTTAAAACCATTAGCCGCTAGACGAAAATGCAGTTTGTTTTCGCATTTGGGCCAATAAAATTTAAGCAAAATGTACTCTTAATAGAAGCAAATATGTTAGAAACTAGAATAGTAAACGAATATGTGGCAACTATTTTCATGAAAATAAACTATCGCTGTTTAAAAAATTACCTAATTTCACGTAAATTTATATATGAATTATAGACTCTGTTCTAAAAAGTTTATTTTAAAAGATATTTATTTTTATGAAAATATTTGAAACACATTTCGGTAACCGCAACATGTGCTTACGTAACGTACCGATAATGCGCAAGGCTCTGGTTGTGCAGATGTGTCTTACGAATGCTGCAAACTGTTACAGCAACTTTATGACGTCAAATGTCTTCGAATGAACTGAATTTCTCATTTCCTCATAACAACGCAACCTACTCATGACGTCACTAATATTCTCTTTAACAGTTTGCAACATCCGTAAGACACATAAACATAACCAATCCATAAAAACAAGCTCTCTCTCTCTCTCTCTCTCCATAAGAAACTAATTCGCCCGTCATAAAAAACAAACCGATCTTACGACAAAATCACACGCATAAAATACAAAATGATCAAAACGATAAACTTACCATCAATGTATAAAAGCAAGAAATATTAAAATTACAAAATGAACTTGCTCCTTTCTGCAAAGAAAAACAAAGTAAAATTAAGCATTTGCAAAATATAATACGTGTGCGCGTAAAACTTGAGCCCCGGCAACAACAATTAAATGACAACATTGGCTAGAATAAACGCGGGAAAATATCTCAACCAATGAAACAAATCGTTAATGAACAACAGCAATATAATGGACAATTCGCCAACCAATCATAACACATGTAACATAAACAAGAGGTCACCTTCCGAGCTCATATATCAGTTACCCCCATATTAACGTTTTGAACTCGTCTGAATGGAAAATTTCCACCTAATACAAGTTGAGTCCATTACACAATTACAGATGTGAGTAGAAAAAAGTGAATGATAGTTATATCGATTCAATTAAATCGATATAGTATCCAATATGTAGACGTCATCGATGACGTTGCACACATCGTTTTAGTGACATCATTTGAAACGTGTGCTCATTTAGCAATCCATAGGATTCGTGTGTGTGTTTTTTTTCTGTCCTTTCCGATTGTTTTTCTTTTGGATTTTGGGTCCATTTTCATTTCGATTCGTTTTGTCGCTTGGAAAACATCTGAAACGGTATAACTAATAAATCAGAAAAAAAGATGTCCACACCAGCTAGAAGAAGATTAATGCGTGATTTCAAAAGGTAAATTCATATTTAAGAAAGATTTTTTTACAATATTTTTATTATTATTATTAAATAATGTTTGGTTGGTTTTGAAAAATGGCCGACGAATGAAGATATTTTTAGCTTTTTTATTATTGTTAAAAAAAAGGAAACTTGGCCTTTGTTTTTTTATTGTCTTTTTAGATAGTCAGCTGACTTTTTCGTTTATTAACTTTATTCGTTGTTGTTTTTTTTATATTTATTTTCTAAAAACAAAAAAAAACTAATCTGAAAAATAAAAGGTTACAAGAAGATCCACCAGCTGGTGTTAGTGGAGCACCAACAGATAATAACATTATGATCTGGAATGCCGTCATTTTCGGGTTTGTATTTCTTAATTTCTCGTTTAAATTAATGTATTTATTAACAATTAAAACGATTTCGCAAACGAAATCTCAACAAAATCATGACATAAATGCATTTAATAAGGAAAAAGGGAGGGGGGGGGGGGGGGGGTTTAAAGCATATCGATTTATTATCGAATCGTTATTGTGCGCACGGTGATCGATATGAATCGATGTTATCGTTTTACCTCGCCCTATCATTAATTTAATTTTATTCTTTATAATTAAAGGAAGGCGTAAAATTACGCGTTTAGCAATTAAAAAAATGTTTAGAAGCTAGATAGTTTTAATAGGTAATCTTATTTTAGCCTCTAAACAGTCTTTTTTGATTGAAAAATGCAATTCCCCCCCCCCAATCTTAGTAATAAATAAGGGTTTTATTTAATCTGAAATTTTAACAAAACGAAAAACTGATTTTACTTTTTTTTAAAAAAAAAAATGTCGATTTTAGTTTATTATTTATTACAAAATAATATTGAATAATTTTTTTTAATGTTGACCTCGTACTGGTTTTAATTTTTTTTCTCTCTCTCTTTCGGATTCGAGTTTCTTACGAAATAATTAAAAGTAAAAATAATAAAAATGAATTTGATTGAAATGAGATTGAGACCAGATTAGAATAAAAGTTGTCTCTTAAGGTTTGGATGAAAAAATACTGTGTTGCAATAAAAATAGTAATTGTTTCAAGGTGGATTTGTTCAGTGTTGTTTGGTTTACTTTTAGCCCTCACGACACACCGTTCGAAGATGGAACCTTTAAGCTAACTATTGAGTTTACCGAAGAATATCCAAATAAACCACCGACGGTCAGATTTGTATCGAAAATGTTTCATCCTAATGGTCAGTTTCTTAATTTCAATAATGAGGTTGGGTTGATTTAAAAAAAAATATTAATTTAAATGGGATAATTTTGGATAGCGAAATTTAAGTTTTCGAATTGGAGTTTTTTTTTCTCTCTCTTCAGTTTATGCGGACGGTGGAATCTGTTTAGATATTTTGCAAAATCGTTGGAGTCCAACTTACGACGTTTCTGCCATTCTTACTTCGATTCAGGTAAAGAAAATCAAAATTGATCGACAACCAAAAAAAAAAAGGTTAAAGTTTAAAAATGGCCCACATTTTTTTTTTTTGATTTTATAATTTAAAAAAAAAAACAATAATTTAAGATCCGAGTTGTATTTTTTTTTTGTTTTTTGTTTTTTTTTGTTTTTTGTTTCTTTTCTTATAAATAGTCTTTGTTGGGCGATCCAAATCCCAATAGTCCAGCCAATAGTCTCGCAGCACAACTTTACAAAGAAAACAGACGGGAATACGAGAAGCGAGTTTTGGCAACGGTAGAACAGAGTTGGTTAGATTGATTAGAAGAAAAAAAAAGAATCGAAAGGAAATTTTCAGAAAAACAGTCCACTATACATATATATTATTATTATTACACATTTTCTTGTTTTGAAAAACCTATTTTTGTCTTGGTTTTTGCTTTTTTTTTAAAAAAAAAAAATTGAACTTACCCATCATTTTTCACCCCATGTTTGTTTTTTTCTCTCCCCATTTGCATTATAATTAAAACAAATCTTCGAATATAACCCCCAGTGAACATAAAAATATATAACTTCTTATATAAATTCTCTTTTAAAAGAAAATCCACCTTTTTCGTTTTTTGCCCCCCACCCCCCATTTTTTTTTGTTTGTAAATAAATTATATATAAACTGTGTCTTTGAAAAAAGCTCAATTAAATTAGTGAGTTAAATACACAATATACTAGTTAACGTTCACTTTTTTTAAACATTTGTGGTAGTTTTGTGGACGAATTCGAGTTGTTGAATGTCAAGCGATAGGCGAATACGTTCATGGAAATCATATCGTTAATCAAATCATCATTAGATTCAATGCGAATATAAAGCCGTTTTTGTATGAAAGAGTTCAATTACGTTACAGCGAGGTTTTGTTCTTAGATAAATACGGACTGCATATGATTTACTGAACAAAATTCAAATCGGTTATTCCCTTTACGACATCGGTACACAACGAAAATTTATGGCTAATTTGTGAATATTCTTGAATGTGGCATGATAATCATCATTAATGGCATTTTGGTTTTGATTTTGCCTAATTATTTGCGGTGTATTATAAGTAAATTAAGTGTTTGGTAAGTGCAACAGTGAAGAATTATGACATATTGAAGGTTAAGCTTTGGCTAAGCACTTGACTCTTGCTTATATTGCAAGCTTTGAAGCTTCTTGCTGTAAAAAAAGCGTTTTAATAAGAAAATTGCTGAATTGCTTTTAAGTTGTGCATTTGTATCAGCATCGAAAGACTAACCAAAGACTGGATTGATAGTAGTAGTATTGAGATCTGCAATGTGTGTTATATGCCCCTATCACACTAGCAACTCTTGATGCAATAAAACATGCGATTCAATTACAATGGGACTTTTAACAATTTTTTTTTACCAAAAACAACCAATCAGATAAAAGAAAATAACAAAATGAAATTGAAAACCTTGACGTGCAAATTCGAAACTAGCGTTACCAAACTTTGAGAAATCCCTGACGACGTGTGCAACGCGACCAATTGTTGTACAAGTATACTTCATTTGAACTGTAAACACTACAGCTGTCAGTCAAGGATTTCTCAAAATTTGGTGGTAACGCTAGTAACTCGAATTGTGTATCACAATAGAAACATTCAATGCAACACTGCTTCATACTTCTGATGTCATTTTCAGTTTTTTTCCAGATTGACTGTTCATGACGAGTTTCAAATAAGTTGAATGTGTTCCGTTGAGTCTTGAACTAGTTTAAAAGAAAGTTGCATGGAAGTTTAATAAAAGGTTGCTAGTGTGATAAGGGGCATCACGACGCTTTACAAACACTGTTGTCAGATGTATGACACAACCTTTTTAACCCACTGTTTTGGTTTTTCCCGCACTAGCTTCGCTTAAACCCTCCTTTCACAAAAGCGAGTATCGAATGTAAACGTGTTTCCCCGCGTTTGATACTTTCGTGTGTCCACCAATTACTGCATCAGCCAATCACTTTTCTTTTTTTTTTTCTGTTTGTGTGTCGGATTCTATTTTGCAGTCTCTGTTGGACGAACCTAACCCAAATAGTCCTGCTAACAGCCTTGCAGCGCAGCTTTATCAAGAGAACAGACGCGAATACGAGAAACGAGTGGCCACCATTGTCGAACAGAGTTGGCTCAACTTCAACGACCAAGACGAATCATCAGATGCCAAGAAAGATGCGTAACACGGGTTAATATATACAACAAAAAAAACCAAACACTCATCAATTTGGCATATTTTTTGGTGGCGTCAAGTGTGTGTGTGTGTGTGTTTCTGTCACTTGTTACGTTCCTTATTTAGAAAAGTTCTTTCCAAATTTTCGTATTCAGTCATCTATCCTTCCACCCTTTTTTCAGTCTTATCTCAAATCTTCCCAAGTTTTCCGTTTTTTTTTCTTCTAAAGAATGCAGTAGCATAAGCAAAAAATAATATTCCGTGTGCAAATTGCCAATTATTTAATTACAATTAAGTGCATTCAAACCTAAATTGAAATCATGTTTATCTAAATAATTGTGTGCATGCATGATGGATGTGCGCGCATGGTTTTTTAGATTTGTTTTTTCTTTGCATCTTGGTCGTTGTAGTTCAGTTGCAACAGAGATTTAGTAATTTTTAATTAAAAGAGTTAAAATATAATTACTTCATTAGTGTAGACGAACCACAGTTAAAAAGTGGAAAACGCAAAATTCGGACAAGATCAAAAATTTCTTGTGAAGTAAAGATCAGTTACGGAATGGTTCTTATACAAAGTGTTGACTTATGATGACTTTTGAGTGAAGTACAAGAAATACCTTGACAGCATTATGTCACTTTTAATTACGAGTCTATTCGAAAACGACTACATTTTGTCAAAAATAGCCTCAAACATACTGGAGATTGATTAGTGGAGGTTCTTTTCCTCTGCCAAAGGCCTCAACTTCTGCTTGTAGAGTAATTTTTTAAAATTCTAATTCAAAATACGCAATCTTAGATGTCATGTTAAAATACAACTATGGGTGCATTATGACGCATAGGAGTGTAAGGCTATGAGGCTGAGGCTAGTTGAGAAGCTTTTTTTTTCTCCAAAACTCAGTAAGTCCATATTTCGGGTCAAACCTATTTTATTGCAGTTTTTTAAACAGTTTTAAAAGCTGAATCGATATTTGTAATCTTTTTCCTAAGTAGAAAAACCCCTAAGTAAAAAAAGCCACTCCAAATTCAGGTTTTCTCTCTCTTTACATGTAAAATTTGAGTAAGTGGACTTCTTGAGTTTTGAAAAAAAAAAAGATCATCATTTTATTCCAAACCTGCTTGCATATTCCGTTATCAATCCATTCAGCAGTGCATTTATCCAGAAGTGACGTCATGTCAACATAAATACGGTATATAAAAGCGACGGTCAAACCGCCGAATAGATCGATGAATAACGGAATATGCAGAGCGTCGTTTACGAATACAGCTTAGAAGTGAATTCTTGTGATGAAAATGAATGCAAGACCTATTTTGTTTTTTACATCTTTTCTTGCCATCTAAGTTGTTGTTTTTTTTTAATCAAAAAATGTGATTTCTTGACTTTTTCTTTCCACAACATTCCAAATTTTCTTTGAAATCTCAAAAATCTTCTATTTAAACTTATCACAAATGAAACTCGTGACCTCATTAAAATAATTATTATTATAACAAAAATTCTAAAGAAAATATGTAATTTTTTTTTAAAAAAAAGTTATCTTGATGTAAAAGAAATTATTCGGACATAATAATAATAATATATAATTATTAAAAATTATAATGGGTTTAATTTTTTTCACTTATCTGAAACTTTTTTTCAGAGTCCCGATGGACGTTGTGGACAACACAAGTTGTAATAAGCTGTTTTGTCCCAAAAATTTGGTCCTTTCCATCCGCACCATCCCTGATATTCAACATAAAATTTTCAATTTGAAACATTAATGTGAAGATTTATCGAAAGGAGAGATAAAAAACGACTCCCCACCTTAGTTTGAATCGTATTTAAATCTTCGGATCCGGTATAATGAGGATCCAATATCAGAAATCGAACATCTCCCGTTTTGTCATCGAAATCTACACCCAAAATTGTATGTGCCAGAACACCACCACCTTTGAAAACGCAAAACAAAAAAAATCGAATCGATTCACATTTTATCCGATTCAACAACTGGTAAACACAAATACCGATCATTATTGGTGTTCCTTGCGTTTGAAAATGTTTAACAAGTTCACGTCCTTTGCTTGCTAGTTCTGAACCGGAACTTACGAATATAATCTTTGACGAAACCTACGAAAAGTGTTTTTTTGTAACAATTACAAACAATCAAAACATTATTACTTGGTATCGCGACATCGAAGACTCACTCCTATTAAATGATCGAGACAATAGCTGACTTCCATCGAACCGATCCATTTCTTGGAATTGACGAATGAAGTTGGTTTATCACCGATGTCGACTAAAGCCTGCTGTATCTCGGTATGATTCGGAACGGGTGCATTCGTATAACCCTGACATCTGAACCAAGAAACGATTGTCTGAAGGGAACGATAAGCACAGCCCCAACCGTTGTCGTTAGCACGATCTTGCATGTAGTGATGATACACGTACGATCCATAAACGATAGCCTGTTGACCATCTTTAACTATTTACAATTGAAAAATACAGGTCTGCGCAAATGGAATTAAGGAGAAGAGCTCGGAATTCGAGACTTACTTCCTGATGGTGATATTCCGACGTGGACATCTCGAAGATAAGGATTGATTGAAACGTCTTCAGAGAAAATGTATTTCATTCCTCTTCGAAGTAAAGGTTTATCTAATGGCAACAGCAATTTCTGGTGAAGTTCTCTCCGATACGCTCCTTTAGTTAAAAAGAGAAAATCTTAATTGTTAATTTCAGAAAAAATACTTTCGAGATTAAAAAAACAGAACCTAAATCGGTTTCTTTTAGTCCGTCTGGATAAATCACGCTCACAGTGTGCTGTAAATCGGAAATCATGAAGTGATAAACTGTTGGCAAATGCAATTTTCTCGTCTCCTAAAGCAAAAAAGAGCTATTTAATATGTATTTTTCTAATTTTTGCATGAAATTGTAACGAATCGCACTTTATAAAATGTGCAGATAGATTGTTTCATGGCTGACAGTTGAGTAACGACACCATCGGAAAGTAAAGAAGCCAAAGGAGCGACTGACATAGTCGACGGAACAACAGCAATGACATCGATAGCCAATGTCATGTCCACTGAACTGAAATCTCCTATTATCAAATTGAAATCTTTATAATTAGTAATTACATAGAAAATCTGAAATGAAGAAAAATGAAGTCTCACTTCGTTCGTAACGAATGATCGGAACACAAGAGACAGTTTGTCTTATGGCATCGTCTCCAGTTATTTGCAACAAAAGATCCATGTTTAAGAAATTTGGACCGTTGTTTCCTCCTTTCTTCTTCTTCTTGTTCTGTTTCTTCGTTTGATATCCATCGTCTTCTTGATCGTCATTTGATTGAAGGCGTGACGAAAGTTCGCCACATTCAGAGTCTTCATCAAAAAACGAACAGACCCTTAACGAATCGTCAGAGTTAAACAGAACGACGTCAGATTTCTGAAGACGAAATGCACAGATTGGAGACAGAATCTTTTCCTTCAACGCATCGAAGGACCTCTCCACATTAAGCACCAAACACTCTGAAAACAAAGAGATCATAACGTGAAATATATGCATAATTCCACAAATTCAATTAAAAATTTATAATTTTGCTGGGTTTGTGTTAGCTGATAAAAATTCTTGAACTGATCCACTTTTTGAAGCCTTCGTGGCCTCTGAGACCATTTCCAGACTTTTGACCATTTTTGAAAAACGTAAAGACATGATTTTTCCCATTTTTTTTAGAATTTTAAAAATTCTAAAAATTTGAGACTCTTGGAGCCAATTGACCTCTCATGAGACCTTCTCTAGGTCTTTAAATACATAAAAAACGAGAACAATAAGTGGATTTTAGGCCATTTTTTTACAAAATGTAGTTCATTTCAACACGCTGAATATAATTCATTCATTACAAATATATATATCTATTTCGACAGTTGAATTGTTCCCAATAAGCCACGTTATAATACCTAACTAAAAAAACTAATTGTCTAAAATATGATTTGATATTTTCACAGAAATGTGACAAAAACTGACGTGAAAAATGAACAAAATGACTTTTTCTTAACCGTACCAATGTCATTACTCGTTTCAAATGTCAATGACAATTTCCCACGGGCTCTGATCCACGTAGCAGAGGATAAGAGAGATTCTGCGTCCAAAATAGACAACTTCGAGTCGGCCTCAAAGAACTCGGACTGAACCGTATCATACAACTGAACCTCCTTTCGAATGACGTCATCATCATCTAAAGATTCAGCACTGACGAAAACTAACAACGGGTAATTCAAGAAATACTGAAAAGAATACAGAAGAAGAAATTAACGAATTTATAAAGTCAATTACGTAGAATTCCAATTTAAAGTCACTTTAAGTTTCGAGCTAAGAATATGATTCAGAATGGTTTGTTTTTCCTCTTTAGTCTGAGTCGATTTCTTGTAAACGCCAACTAAACTGAATCCTAGAGAAATATAAACAAAATGACGTCAAATAAAAGTACTAAATTATGTTTATAGTTTCGAATTACCAGTTGGTAACAATGAGACGATGCTGTTTACGTATAAATGCACGGAACGAGACGACGGATCGTGAAACTGTAACAGATCGAAAGCGACTGATCCAAAGCAGACGATCTCAGAATCATCGGACCAACCGAATAAAAGCACAGTTTCATCATTTAAGGCCTTCAACTTCTAATAATATCAACGATTACAAGTGAAACTCATAGTAGAACGTACATTAATTAATAAAGAACACGTAAAACAACTTAAACATACCTTTGAAAGTGCTGTAGAAAGTTTAACAGATGGAGAAATACCGACAGACTCCATCTTGATGACGTCACTACTATAAATTAACCGGTTACCGAAACTCCACCGGCTAAAAGAAAAAAAGACAGGCATCTGTAGATAGCTTCAGAATATCTTTTTCTCCGCCCTTTTATGAACGTCAGACCAAATATCAACAAATTAGAAATAAAAAGGGCAAGGTATGTGGCATCAGACCAAGTAACTAACCAATTATAAATTAATGACGCTCATAAAAGGGGCGAAGCCAAAGAAATTCTGAAGCTGTCTACAGATGCCTGTAAAAAAAGACCCGGGAAAATTAAAAAAATTTCCGCCAAATATTCAAACATTAGATTACTACGGAGATCTGTAAAATATTTATTTTTAAAAAATTCTAAATTTTAAATAATGCATTATTTATTTTGTATTTCTTGTGAAATGTGGTGGGTCCTAAGCCCCATTATCAGAACCCTTTTTTCCGATTTAATGACAGGGCTTTTCTCATACTACTTATAGGCCCTCCTGTATTTATTAATACGTTGCATTAATAAAATATTATATATTGAAATCATAATTTGTGTTTGCATTTTATGAATGAAAGTAACAGAGATTTGGCTGGGGTTTGATTGAGTTTGATAAAAAGCTTTTTTTTTTAAGTTTTCGTTAAGTTTTGGATAAAATCACCCGAAACTGAACGAAAACTTAAAAAAAAGTTTATTGAATTTTGAATGAATTTCGGTTGAATTTTTAATTGAATTTTAGTTGGATTTTGATTGAATTGAGTCCAAAAGGGGTTTGGGTTGCGTGTTAAAAATAATTTTAAAGAAAACACAACTTAATAGTCAGAACGTACAAAAACATTCAAATAAAATTATCATACTGTAGTTGCCCATTCTGATCAAGTCTGTTAACCACTTGATGCCCCCGTTACCATTTTCTCGAGAATTTAAGTCAACTGCAACAACCTATTATGGAGTTTACTCACAAGTGTTAAAAAGCTCAGTAACAAACAAACCCAAATACCCAATAAAATAAGTCACATTGGATTAAATTACAGATATTTCAAACAAAAATTATCAAAATCTTGAAAAATTTATTATGCAAAAAAAAATTTCAATATGTAAAAAGTCATCAAAAAACGACTTAGAAAAAAATTGGTACAAAATAGTCCCTGATTTTTTAATACACAAATGTCAAAAATATAAAATTTTTTCTATGTTCAATTTTTTTATCAAAAGAGGAGAGAATCTTTTTTGTGTGTGTGTTTTAGTAATAATTATAACATTACTAAATTTATTTTTTTTGGTTGGACGGGTTTTAAATAAATTTTAAGGCACTGTACAATAAAAAAGAAGAAAAATCAATGAACTTAAAAATAAGTAAACTTGGTCTTTTTTTGGCACTAAAACCCTACTGAAATGGACGATTCAAAAGAAATTTCGTTATTTCTTTGATAGACTTTTGAAGTCTCTTCTTTTCAAAATGGAAAATTGAAAATTAAAAAAAAATGAGTTTTTTCTTTGTAGTTTGGACACATTTGGGTTCACCAAAATGCTGAGAAATGAAAAACAAAAAACATTTCTTACAAAAAAAAATATCGAGTATCAATTTAAAATTGTTACAATTGTCAGAAGAAATACAAAAGAACACACGCACACTCAAAACACATTCACACACAATAAAATTATTTTACAAAATCAAATGTACAAAAAAAACAGAAACTAAACACAAAAGGGGGCATTATTTAAAAGATCACATTGGATCATTTCAAATTGAAACATTTCTAAAGAAAACATGGCACAAAAACACAAACGAAAAGGTCAGTAGTCATTTCCCAACGGTCATACGTATTCGTAACGAACACAAATTAAGAATCTCATTATACGTATTCCTCTCCTGGTTTCGCATTCGGCTTTGGATTCGTGTTTGTCGTATTGTTACTAGTGTCGGGCAATTCTGCAATGTCTTTAAATACCCCTACCATGCTTTCAAAGCTAGGACCCCAGTTCAAGAGACAATCCCACCTGAACGTGGAACCGTTCGGTGGTTTATAAGACATGTTGGACATGTCATCGTCCGATGCAACAAGTGTACTGAGAGACCCACGAAACGAATCGAAACCATCGTACGCTTTAGCAAAGTCTTGGTCATCGTTTTCGTTGTCGACCTCGGCCAACTTTGAGAAAATCATGTTCCCCGTACGGAATTCTCGACCGGGTTTCTCGAAGTTGTTCTCGTACTCGAATTCGGAGCACGTAAAAGAGTCGTTGCCACTTTCGTCCGTCGACGAATCGGCCGCCTCCAACAGTTCTGTATTCGTCTCCATTAGTTCGGCCAATTTATCTTTGGCCGGATTCTCGTCACTGGACGAAGAGACGACGTCCAACGTACTGACCAAACTGGAATTACGTGGCCTCGTGTTCAACCGGTCGATCTCTTCAGCCGTCAGACCTACGGCCATCACTTGACCACTCGAAACACCGACCCCTTTCTTAACCTTACAGTTGTTGCCCTGAGTATTAGAGTGGACACTACCCGCTGTGCTGTGACTAAGATGACTCACGGGACTGTTCAAACTCCTCTCGGAATTGGTGACTGGATGGTCTTTGAAGCTCTTGACGCCTCTACCCTGAGACGTTCCGAGCAGAGCCGACTGCAACGGGCGTCCGCTGATGTCTTGCAGAGTGAGAATGCGAGGTGTCGTCTGTTGGGACATTTCGCTCGATGGACTTAGCCTCGCTAAAGGAGTACTCTGCATCTTTAATATATTTGGACTGTCCCTTTGCGTCACGACAGAGCTCGGACTATGTCTCATTGCAGTGTGACCACTTTCACGCAACATTCCGGTCGTCTGAAACAGATGCGGACTGTGCCGGTGGTTGTGTTTATGATAGTTGGACAGATGAGGATTCGTCTTATATTTTCTTATGTTGCCATCTCGATAACCTTTATAGTGGTAAACGATATCGATGTCCGACGGAGCGATGCTACTCGCATTCTCGAGATCGTAATGTTCCGGTGCTTCCGAGTCTTGCATCGCACTCACGGTAGACATGTTACTGTTGTCTTTCATTCCTCCCACTTGATCGTCCGCCTGCCTCGACATGAGCGGCGGTTTGTTTACTATCTCGCGTTCGATGATGTCTGGCCTCTGAGGCCTATCGGTCACTTCTCTCTCTTTAAACTTTTTGGCAGCCAATTCTTGACCAAAATGATTCCTCAATACATCGTTGGCCACCTCACCGTTCTCGATAAATCCAGAGTCCTGATGACTGACGGAACTGTCCACCAATGAGTTTCCGAGCAAGACGTTACCATTTGACTTGATCTGAGAATGACCTTTGTCACGTTGCTGACGTCGGTGACGAAAAAAGACAAAGCTGACCAAGATGGCAACCATAAGTACAATAAAAAAGATGATCACCAAAGTAACTCCGATGCTTAGAGGGTCAGTAGACGAAGCTCCTTTAACTAGAACGGGACCGATACAGCCCCGTTTAACTCTGCCGTTGGTTACCGCTTCGAAAACACCACTCGACGACGAATTAAGACTTTGTAATTCACTGTCCACGATGAAACTCGATATACAACCTTCAAAACCTACAAATAAAACAATGAATATATCAATTACAACAAATGTATTCGAAGTATGTGAAAATACAATGAAAACCGTTTAACACGATTATTTACGAAATTCGTGTTAAAAGAATTTTTTTTATGCTATTCTAAGGGACCGAGATCGAAAATATATTTCGTGTTAAACGGTTTTCACCGTAGTGAGAGGAAATAAAGCTTTGAATCTTACTCGACATGACTTCGTTGGCACCGACGACGTCCACATCTGAAGCACCGAGTATAACTTTCGTAAGATACGGATCGAGAAATTCGTGCACCAGTCCCGCATCTACAAGTTTATTGGTTTCACCGTTGAGCATAACTTGAATGACTTTTCCAGTCTGTGCTAGTGAGACATTGTGCCATTCTCCGTTAGATACGGATATTTCGGAAACGCTTAAATTGACCGCAGGTTGTGAACCGAGTTTTGAAGTGTAATGCAGAACATTTCCACGAATCTATAAGAGAAACAACAACACAAATCGTGAAAAAAAAATCATCATCATATAATCGTTTTCTCGTCTTTTTACAACTCAATCACTTACGTAGATGACTGTGTAATCTTCATTCGTTGCCAGATACAAAAGAACAACATTGGAAACCGACGTTCTGAACTGCAACGATAGCGAACTTTGCCAACTTCCTACGCTACGTGTCGAACGGGAAGATTCAAAAGTTGACTGCAATAAACGTCTTCGACGATGTTTTTCGGACACTCGAAACTCGATGTAGGATCCACCCTCTAAAGTGACTGGCTGGAAAGCTAAAAAAAACCGCAGAAAAAAGAGACCAGTCAGACGATGATTACAAAAGAGTTTACGTTTCATCTCTCTTTCCCTCGTACCTTCGTGGCAGTTAGGAGCAATGATTTGGTTCTGACAAACACACGTATGACCGAACCATTGGTCGATACACTTGCCCTGTTCGCCACAAGAGTCTGCGCGGCAAACGCTCTGTTGCCGCGGACACGTTGTCGACGTTCCACGTGACGACAGAGCATTCGACAAGTTTACAGTCTGACCATTGATGGCCACACTCTGAATACAGCCGATAAAGTCATCAGACTGAACTTGACCCGGTCTGTCCGTGATAGCTCTAATCGATGGTATTCCACCCAAATACAGATGCTCGTTATTAAAATTCAGAGCCCTGAATAAAAACAGACATTGAGAGAAATATTTAACAAGGTTTTCAAGTGTAAATCTCCCTTTCAAACTCTGGTTATTCTATTTTTCAGGAGCAAAATCAATAAAAACTTGAAAGAGTAGAAAAACTAGAAGAGTAGCTCAATCACGTATCACGTTGGGTATTTTATGTTGATAGCTTTTAAAATAAGCTTTTTATGACAATTTGAAAAATAAAAGTTTATTTTGAAAGATATCAACATTACCAAAGATATCAACATACTATTAAGTAATTCCGCTACCGTTCTAGTTTCTAACACACTTTCGATTTCTCATAAACGCTGAAAAGCAGAATTAATCTGAGTTCGACGGGCGTTCACACTTTTAAAATCAGCTCAAGTGATGTGGTTCGTTTATTTACCCAGCATAGCCATGTTCTTCAGCCGAACATTTTGCATCTCCTGGCACGCATTCATTACACGAAACTCCGTTATCACGACAACTTGAGACCAACATGGAAGCGACACGCCCGTTACGTGTGACCACCACTTTGTACCAGTTACCATCAGAAACGGTAACATTAGGCAGTTGTAGAGATGTAATCGCAGTTCTAGTGCCTCCGAATGAAAATTTCAGCTGACCACCGAGAATTTCGAGAGCAACAAAATCGGACCTTCCACCCACTTGCGGTCCATAGTTATACACGAGAAGACCTTCCGACTTTGTCGTTGAAAAGATGACTGAAAAGTCGTTGGTGTTAGAATTGAGCGAGGGGAACGACATGTATGAGAGCTCGTGGAAACCTCGAGTGGACCGTTCGCAGTGTTGACCATAAAATCCCGGTGGACAATTGCAACGAAAGCCAGGTTTTGTCGAAACGCATACGCCGCCATTGTCGCAAGGACTCGGGCGGCAACTGTCAGACACAACTTCACAGAGACCACCGCGAAATCCTGGACGACACATGCAGAAATAGTTTCCATCCGGTGTCTCTTGACATGTGCCACCATTCTTGCAAGGACCGTTGGCACACGCATCCGTTCTTTCAACATCGCATACTTTGCCACGGTAGAAAGGAGGGCAAGTGCACACAAATCCGTGTCCATCACGGCTACAAGAACCACTGTGTCGGCACGGATTCGGTGAACATGGATCTGTTCGATAATCGCATTGTTCGCCGGTGAATCCTTGATGGCATTTACAAGTGACCACTCTTCTTATAGAAGTTGAGCTGAGAATTAGTGAGGAACTGGTTGCAACCGACGAGTTATCGGAACTGATAACTATTTCGCTATTGCACTGACCACCGTTCTTACAAGGTGAATCATCGCAAGGGTCGTAATCGACAGTCAGCGAACGGCCAAGCGTACGACCGAGACCACCTCCGGAAAGAACCTGAACCAAATCACGGCTCGGTACAACGACATCTGGTCCTTCTCCTCCGATAAACACTTCCAAATCATTCTTCTCCTGAGAAATGCTAAACACAAGAGCCGATGCTTTCATCGGAGATAACAGTTGGTCGATGGCTCGAGAAAATGTGTTAAGATAATTGGCAACGAAGAAAGTGGCAGTTATGTTAGGAATTCTGACAGTGACACAATTATTGATTGTGTCGTTATCCAGAAATTTCAATTCGATGTGAGCAGTCACCGTGACATCGGAATGAATACCATCGTTTCCCGTCAATCGCAACACGTCTGAGCCACTGTCGCCACTTCTCACGCTATAAACGTTGCAGCTGCTATCCTGAACCGTGAAAATATCACGAGACGAAGACAAAATCTGACATCGAAAGTCGTTCTCGACGTCAGCATCTAAAGGATGAAGGCTAGCAACAAAAACGTCCTTCGAAGATCCAGGTAACACGTAAGATAGAACGGTCACATTTCTCGGTTGAGATGGATTGTCATTTTTGTCTCTAACCCGAACAGACAGTGGGAATCTGGACTTCATCGGAGGGTTTCCGGCATCCGACACCTCGACGATAAAGTGAAGTTCGGGATTAGACTCTCTATCTAGAGGTTGACGAGTACGAACTAATCCCTTTGTCTGATCGATCAAGAAGAGATCCTTATCATCGCCACCAACAATGGAGAATAAGAAAGGCGTGCCATTAGGTGGTAGATCCGGATCGGATACGGTTAACTTCATAACAACAGACTCCGGAGGTTCATCTTCGCCGACACTTCCGACTTGAGTGGGTGGATCCAAGACAGGTCCATTGTCATTTATGTCGTCCACATAAACTTTAAGGACTGTAGTTCCAGTTTGCGGAGGAACACCACTGTCGATAGCCGCCACGGTTAGATTGTAAACAGAAACGGCTTCACGATCGAGACTAGCGGCAGTTCGTATCTCGCCAGACAATGGATCGATTTTGAAGGCTCCCTGTTGATTGCCGGCGATGATGGAATATGTGAAACGGCTATTAGCTGGTCTCGTGTCGCGATCAGTCGCTTGAACAGTCGTCACCTTGGATCCAACATCGATGTCCTCGGACATGTGAACCTCGTAAAGGACTTCGGAGAAAACGGGGGGATCATTGCCATCCTGTACCTGAATAACAACCTGAGCCTCGTCTGTATCGTTGCCTCTTATAGGACCGTGGTTTTTGGCCACGACCGTCAAAACAATACGCGAAAGCGATTCGCGATCGAGGCGCCTCGACACATAAATAACTCCCGTTTGAGAATTAACGACAAAACCTTTGCTGCTACTGCTACCGACAAACAGATAGAGAATATCTCCATCCTCCCCACCATCTTTATCGGTCGCCATTACGGCACCCACATTCGTTCCAACCGGAGATGACTCGCTCACGGTAAATTGGAACACCGACTGCACAAAGCGAGGATAAAATTCGTTGACACCAGTTATGTGGACAACAACTTTGGCAGAATTGTATTGGACAGTGTCCGGATTGCTGGCCAGTACTTCGAGTGTAAACGAATTCTTTTCTTCCATGTTAAAAACAGCCAAAGTTGTTATGACTCCCGTCTGAAGATCAACGGCAAAACCGTCTTTTCCGTCACCTCCGACGACGCTATACTGAATGACGGCATGTCTACCAGAGTCGGCATCCTTCGCCACCAGCTGAAACACGAAACCTCCAACCTCTGAGTTCTCGGCAACGTAAGCGTCGTACACAAGGTGGTCAAACACGGGAGGATTATCGTTTATATCCGTAATGACGATGCCGAGTTGAGAAATGGCTGACTTTTTATTAAAGCCCATATCTTCGGCCGTCACGTTCAGTTGGTATTCTTGACGCTCTTCGTAATTAACGCTGTTCAGGATGGACACGCGACCGGTTCTCGAATCGATGGTGAATTTTCCGTCTTCGTTACCACTACTTATGCTGTATAAAACTTGACCATTGAGACCTACGGATGAGAAAGAAATCCGATTACTTGATTAAACCAATAACTCCGGTAAATTAGGTTTACGATACAGAAAAACGGCTTTTTTTTACCCACAATTTATAAAATAATTTAGAAATGTATTTTAAACTAGATAGAAAGGCAATTTTTACGATTAATATCTTTAATAATTAATTTTTGTGTCAGTTTTGCGTTTGATACCGCAACAAAAACGGTTTCAAACTGACAAAACAAATTCATTGTCATAAAATTATCACGTATGAAATTCATTTACTTTTCTAGTTTTAAAAGAATCTTGAAAAAAATGTACCTGGATCAGCGTCTGTGGCGGACAACGTTATAACTTCAGAGTTGACCGCTTCATCTTCGGGAATGATAACTTGGTAATTAGGAGATGAGAACGTTGGTCCAAAACGGTTCTCTCCGGTGACGACAAAAGTCACCGTGGTGTCCACCTTCTGAGGAGGAATTCCTTTGTCGACAGCTTGCACCTTTAATACCAAAGTGCTACTTTTATGGCCCAAAAGAGAAGACGATGCACTGATCCAGCCTTAAAAAAAAGAAATAAAGTAAAATTAGAAACGGATTCGCATTCCATAGTTTAACTCACGTACCAGTATTCTTGTCAATGCCAAAATATTCGGATGCATTGCCTCCAATGCCGACGTATCCAATCTCGGCATTCGTTCCGTAGTCTTCTTTGTCGTTGGCAATAACTTGGAGAATAGAAACTCCGGGTGACATGCTTTCGGGAACCGGCGAAAAATACGATGCTTCGGAAAACAACGGTGGATTGTTGTTGGAGTCGACCACAAAGACCGTGATGAGACATTCGCTAGTTAACGGAGGTTTTCCGTGGTCTTTTGCCAACACCATCAAACTATGTCGATTCTCTGGTGAAGGTCCATAACGTGTGTGTTTGTAATTTAAAGTATGTTTACTGAAGATTTCACCGTTGGATGGGTCGATATCGAAGAAGTCCGACGTCTGTTTCAAGGAATACGACACGAATGCGTTCGGTCCTTGTTTATCTCGATCGATGGCCAGTACTTTTCCGACAAACGCCACGTTACGTTGCAACTCCGGAAAGTTAAACGTATAGTTTTTGAGCTCAAAATCTGGAGCGTTGTCGTTGACGTCCTGAACGGTTATCGTAAGCGGTGTTTCGGCTCGCCACGATCCGTCCAAAGCCGAAACCTTAAGAATATATTCGTCCTGCGTCTCGCGATCGATCTGTGCAGCTACAGTCACGTTACCACTTACCGGATCAATGCGAAAACGTCCACCTGGATTTTCGGTGAAGCTGTACGACGCATTGGCATTGGCACCGATATCTCTGTCCGAAGACGTCACCTGAATGACGAAAGCTCCGATCTCCGCGTTCTCAGTTACATTGGCACTGAAAAGACGCGTGAACCGTGGCGGATTATCGTTTTTATCTGTTACGTGGACAAAAACAGTCGTCGAGCCCGTGTTCGTAGGACTTCCCTCGTCCACAGCTTCGACCATCAGAATGAATAGACTCAGAGTCTCGCGATCCAACTTGGAATTTGTATAGATTCGTCCAGTTTTCGGCTCGATCGAAAAAGCTCCATCAGCGTTTTTATCGTCTTTGAAGCGATATGTGAACTGTCCATTCTTGCCACTGTCCGCATCCGTTGCTTTGACCGTGAGCACCGTCTGAGGCGGCATTTCCTCTTCCATGACTGATGCATTGTATATCTGAGCGTCGAAGATCGGTGCGTTATCGTTAGCATCTGTAATGCTGACGTTGACAGCCACAACGCTGCACACGGGTGGCGTGTCCCCGTCAACAGCCTCGATCCAAAGTTGGTAAGACGTCATCGTCTCGTAATCCAAATGGCCGCTGACCACCAGATTACCCGATCTGGCATCCACGGCAAAAACATCTCCAACATTGCCTCCCGCAATACGATACGAGACGACACCGGAAGATCCCGTCTTCGGAGAATGTGCCGAAATGGTGGTCACCACTTTGTTGACATCAAGTTCGGACAAAGTAAATGACTGTTGACCTGCTTGAAACGAGGGAAAGTTCTGACTAGGATGCAGTTTCACTTCGACGGAAGTAGAAGAAGAAAGCGGAGGTTTTCCTCCATCGGATGCACTCAGTTTAAACTGAAAGATCTTGTTCTGTCCAGTCAATTTGAAAGCGGACATGACCACACCTGTCTCCTTGTCTAAAGTAAACTTGGAAGCATCTTCTCCCAATAATTCGTAGGTGAGAAGACTATTACCACGAGCATCACTGTCCAGCGCCGTCGCACCGAACACAAACTGTCCTGCGCTCGTAGGATCTGGCATGTAGACCACGTAAGTCTCCTGATTGAAGTGTGGCATGTTATCGTTCTCGTCTTGAACAAGTATCGTCAGCCTCGCAGTGGCGTTCCGTGTTTCGGTCAGTCCCAGATCGGTGGCTACAACAGTCAGTTCATATTCATGTTGTTCCTCGCGGTCGAGCGATACTCGAGCGTACACTTCGCCAGTCATGGAGTTCATCTTGAATCTCTCCTCACCATCTCCGAGCAAAGAATATCTGATAACCGCATTCTGACCATTATCCACATCCGTTGCTTTCACAGTCAAGATGGAAGTATTCGGAAGAAGATTTTCACCTAATGACGCCACATATTCAGAGTGAACAAACTCCGGATCATTGTCGTTGACGTCATCAACCAAGACTTGAACGGTACCAGTTCCAGTCAACCTTGGAGCTCCTGTAATAAAAATTTAAAAAGCATTTTTTTTAAATTAGATGTTTTATTTCTAAGTTTCGTGTAGTCTTTAAGATTCATTAATTTTTTTTTTTTCTAACTTTTAACTACTGAATGTTTTAAAATGCACTTCGAGAGAAGAGCTTCCGAGTGAACATTAAAATATTTACAATGCATAAGCAACAACAACAACAGCAGCAGCAGCAGCAACAAAAATTGCAAATTCACAGACACTTAAAAAAGGCACTCCTCTTCCTCCTCCTCCCCTTAATTCAGATTCACCTGTAATATTGACACAATCTCCAAAGATATAATTACAACATTGTAAAAGTATGAAAGTTGCCACCACTCAAGTCCACTTTTATTGAAAGGCAAAAAGTCTGTTTTTAAAAGTATTCACGTTTCAAGTTACACTTCATCACATCTAAGTGTGACAGTTTTGCTAAGGTGTGATCACATCTGTCTGTCTGTACAATGTACATGTACAGTATGTGTGCAATGGGGAGAAAAAGGTGTGGTTGTTTTTTGAGCTTTTTGCAACCGAATATATATAGAAAATGCATTCCAACTTGAAAACTCCATTGTGTGGCAAAAATACCTTTTAGTTTGTTTACTTGGAGGGCATTTTTAAGTTATGTCAAAATTATATTTACTTTTACTATTGAACTAAAAGTCTGAAACACGAGTTAGAAAGAAAAACTATCGCGTTCTATTAAAAAAAATGTAAAAGGTGGTTCACAAATTTGCTAAGGCCAGTTCAGCTAAAGGCTACAAACGTTTTCATAAAGGCTACAAACGTTTTCAAAAAAAAATCTTTTTTTTTCTCACAGTTTGAGATTATCATCATAAAAAGTACTTTAAACTTTCTAGTCTCTAACAAACTAAAGTTTGTTCTAATTGTTTGCAAATTTTTCTGTATTAATACCACCAATAAAAATATAGTTTTAGTAAACATTTTTTTTTACAAAAAAATGTTGGACCATACGTTTGTTGTTAAGAAGGACCCAAACAAATGAGGTCATGTCCATCCACACTTATACTTCCGGTGAGATGACCTAAGCATTTAGCAGTGAGTGACCGGAAGCTTATAGCGTTTGATTTTCTCAACACCCACCCCCTTGATTTTTTTTTATGAATAAGAATTTCTGGGCGGTGGTGAGAAAGATGGCAAAAGAGAAAAATCATCATAAGGAATCATTGGTACCATTTCTATTTGGCCCACAGGTATATAAATCTAATCCCCATGCTTTCTTTTTTTTTTCTCCCTACCTTTCTAAACGCTTACAACTCATACAAGAAGAAGACATGATGAAGTTCTACCTATCTACACCCAATCTGATGTTTTTTTTTTCTTGTTGTGAAGTTACATATATCAAAAAGAGAGAGAGAGAGGGTGGGCCACCATCATCCTATATCTATAACAAGATAGAAAAACATTCTTCCGATTTATTTTTTGAAAAAGTCAAGTCACTACTAAAAAGGCTTTTGAACTATGTCGACATACAGTATATATCATGATGCAAAATCAGTTATTCTACATAATTGCTAGTCAATGTATTTCATGTATTCGTGGGGCAAAACGTGCACAATTTAGGCAATTTTGCACAGTTACCTTTTAGCAATCATTGTAAAGGCTGGAAATGGCTTTGTTGTAATGTATTAGCCAGTAAAGAGACATAATGCATTTAATCAACAATGAGCAGGTTTATTATAGTTGCTGCATTGTAACTTGAAGATTGTGTGACGTCAGATGGGTTGAAAAAAACGAGGCTTGTAGCCATTTTAGCTGATAATAAAAAGGGGGTAACAATTAAAAGAGATCTTTTGTTTTAAAACTGTTCCTTTTTCGGGTTAAGGGAATTATCCCACATGCTGAAAAATCACCAGAAAATAGAAATAGAAATAAACTTTCTGTGTTCCTTTACACTAAAAAAAAACATATGGCGCTTCAGACAAATGCCTTACAAAGTGGAATTTTTTTTTTCAGCGTGTGTGATCTTTCTCTAAAGGTAGATTTAGAAGCGGGCTCAAGATGACAATTTTGTAGCTGAAAATAATATGTGGCGTCATATACGATGGCCATCACGACACTACTTTTCAGCTTCAGCTACAAAATTTTCATCTTCAACGCGCCACTAAATCCACCCTAAGGGTCGTATTTCTTAACGACTGCTAAGTTCAAAGCTAGTGCTAAGCTCATTAAATTTTGATTAGAAGCTTCAGTGAGCACTAGCTTTGTCTTACTAAGCATTAAAGAACATGACCTTAAATGACAAGCCTAAATTTTTGGTCAACTCATGTGACGTCATAGAAACTTCACTTTTACAGTGCGCGGCAGGCAACTATACAGAATTGCTTTTTTTTTCGAGAAAATTGACTAGTGAATATGTAGAATGACTAGATTTTCAACTTTGATGGTTAACACATACCATTTTTAAGAAATAGGCAGCAACAAATTGTACTTAGTAATAAGAAAAGCTAGCCAAAATGCCCCTAAAGCGACAAATAACTGCAGTTCAATAAAACATCTTTCACCAATACAAATGGGATTCGTGTTTTTTGTGTGTGTGGTGTGTATATTCTATGTATGGTGTAGATATATATATATATATATATATATATATATATATATATATATAGAGAGAGAGAGAGAGAGAGAGAGAGAGAGAGAGAGAGAGAGAGAGAGAGGGAGGAGGAGGCTACACCTTATGTAAAAAAAAATAAAGTATTTCTAAAAGGAATTGGGAGGGTAACAAAAAAATAAGATAGATGAAATAAACCATTGAATATTATACTTCAAGAGCAACTTTTTTTTGTTTTCTTGACTTGATATGATTTCATCCGCCCTATTTTTTCAAGATTTACAACTTTGCAGCTGTGAAATAAAAAATAAATAAGAATCTCTCTTAATTTTTACCTTTCTACCTTTCTCTCTCTCTCTCTCTTTCTCCCCGTCGTGTACACATTTTTAGAAACAAAATTTTGATGAGATATTAATGGAAGCCATTTCAGTTGTGTTTTTTTTCTACAACACGCAACAACTTTTTAAAAAAATAATAATTGTTTGTTAGTAGTTTTATGATATTATTATTTTTTTGTTACTTTCTTTCTCTCTATCTATCTCTTCTCTGAACATTTTTTTTTACTAAAATTAAAAAAAGTTGCTTTTTTATTTTAAAACTTAAAAAAAGAAGAAATTTCTGTGAGCGCCATTTTATTATTTATAGCAAGTATCCCACTGCATAAACTATGCTAAAGATAATTAATATTAATAAAAAAATTAAAAATAATGAGTTCAAATAGAAAATAAATAAATTTTCCGTTATCATTTTTTTTTGTAAAAGAAATTCAATATCACAATTTATCATATTTATAAGAAAAAACTGCGGCTAAGTTCAAAGTTTTTTATTTAAAAAAAAGAGAAATGGAAAAAGGTAAAAGAAAAAGTATCAAATTTTTTTTTCGGGTAACAAATTGAAACCAAACAAGTTTCTGGTTTATGTAGAACTTAAAAGAAGAAAAGAGTTAAATCAAGACAGAAGAGAGAAAGAAGACGAAAAAAAGCCTTTACATGAATTACAAATGTAACAACACGATTTATCACAAGTGACTAGAATACAGACTCAGGATACATAAATAATTGTCTTGCTTTGTGTTTTCTAAACGACTATTTCGAATGAGTCTCTCAGGTATGATAACTATTCACCTTATAATATATATTATACAGGGTGTTTACAACATAAAACACTTTCAAAATCTCTTTTTTCTAATACCTTGTACTCACACATGAGTTAAATGAATTGAAATTAAATGTGTTTAGGTGAATTATACGGAATCCAGTTAAGGACATGAACCACATAAAAATTGACTTTTATTATTATTATTTTAAATAGAAATACTAAATTAATATTTAGTCAATAGTTTATATATTTATATTTAAGTATTAACTCAATATTTTCAGATTAATTAACTGAATAAATTGAATTCGACGACATATTGTTTGTTTGCCTTTTACAGAGGGCTGCTCTGTAGAACATATTTATTATTGAAAGGCATTTAAATTATCATGTGTGTACTAGGTATAAGGAAATACACTTGAATCTTAATTTTTCAAACTAAACTGAACAGATAAAAGTTATCTGATAACCGAAAATAACGAATACGGGAAAAATATAAGGACATGGTTGTAGTACATGTAATATAATTAATATAATTTAAGTTTGTATAATTCATAACATACATAATTATTTAACAGTTATTCTTTAAAGAAATGAGATATATATTGACAATTAATAATAAACAGAGCAATATCAAAGCAACTGTTTCTTGCCCTTTCTTGTTTGTTGCCCAAGTGCCCAACTGCGAAGTAATTTGTCATCATGAGAGCAACTACAATTATGCGTTTTCTTATCAAAAGCTTGATTAGAGGTTAGTTAGTATGTTTTTGATAGAAAAAAATCATAATTGTTGGTTGTTCAAAGCAAAATTGTTACTTCACAATTGGCCCCAATTGGGCCACAGATTGAGAAACATCTGCTTAATATTGCATACAAATCTGAGCCCTAATATAAGTAGGTCTTTTCTAGGGTTTCTAGGTGTATGAAATATCGGATAAAACGGAATGTCGCATTACCCGAAAGTCGGATAATCGAGAGACTGCCACCGTATACAACAACAACAAAAGAATTATTTTCACTCTTTTTAGAGCACTCTGTAATCTTGTCTGTATCATAAAGGTATAAAAACAAATGCTAACAAACAATCGCCATTTTATTGTGATTTACGATTGCGTTTATAGTTTTTTCTTCTTCTTTTACTTATGGTGAGGTGCACCATTGCAAATAAATATAAAAAAAATTATGAATATATATTGTTGCATCAAAAAGCCTTCAAGAGGCAATAGATAATTTTCATCAGAATGTGGTTTTCTTTCAAATATACAATGTACAACTGTCAAATTTTGTCTGAACTATTTCTCAATTCAAGATCACTGGTTTGATTATGTTAATGAGCTACAGTAATCTTTCGTTTGGTCGAACTTAGTCAGCCATCAGCTAATTTTCTTAGCCCGGCCCTTTTTTTTTTAAAAAAAATCTGGTTTCTACCTTCAGATACTATTGTAATCTTGTGTCTAAATGCTTAGCATCAACTTCCAGAAACTAAATTACCTAACCAGTAACCTTAAGTTAACTATTAATAGTGTTGCAACTTTCAGGAAACATGCTTCTTATTTAAATTAGGTAACCAGTAATCTTGAGTTGACTAATTTGAATGTTGCTTGCACTTTTCACAGGCAGCTTGGCTTTTCTTTTTTATTAGGCCCTACCCCTTTCAAATACATATAATCCAAATTATCGTTTCATTCTCAAAGGTTCAAAAAGAGACAGAAATAGTAGGGGTTATCAGAAAAGGTAAAAAGAATTACAGACTTTTGAATCCCTGAAATCAATGGGAGGTCTTTGCCGATTTTTATCATGCCTCACTATAACAAAATGAGTTAACATACAAAAAAAATACCTTTATAAATATTGTAAAGTTACACAGTATGGTGTCTTTGTTAACTTTACGCCCGGATAAACAACAAAAAAGAAAAACTTCAACTTTTACAAAATAAAAAAGCCTTTTTTAATTTTTGTTTTATTTTTTTTTGATCAACATGGCCGACCTCATCGCATTTATTGTGTTCACGAGTGTAGTACAAAAAAAAAGATTCTTATATGTATAATGATGTAGGCAATTTGAACAGGAAGAAAACCCTTAGGAGGTGAAAATTCTAGAAGTTCAATCTGAGCAATAACGTGGTGGTGGAGCATAGAAATAGCTGATTTTGGAATTCTGATTCTTCTAAGTTTCATTGATGAACACAAAAAAGAGAAATTAAAAAGTATTAGAAACTAGAACGGTAACTGAATAACTTTTTAGCATAGCTCGGATTTTTATGCAAAATATCAAAAGCAAATGTTTCTCAATCTGTAGCTCAAGGGCCAATTGTGATGTAAGAATACCGTTTAGATCAACGAACAATTGAATCAGTCATTTTAGAAACAGAATATTAATGTATGGGATTTATGTTGTTTCTAAAAAAAAATTAAAATCACTGGTTAGAGGCTAGAATTATAGTTGACAACTGATAGTAACCAGATATCTAGCCTCTAACAAGCCTTTTTTGATTACAAAACATGATTACTTCACAATTGGCACTTGGGCTACAAATTGAGAAACATTTTGATTTTGATATTTTGTATAAAAATTCCAGCTCTGAATATTAATATTTTCCTTTTGATATATTTCAAAATAAACTTATAATGATAAAAGTTGGGTAACTTTCAAAATCGATCAATATAAAAAGCTTATTTTAAAAAATATATCCAGGTTTATACCCTTAAGTCATTAAGCTACCCTTCTAGTTTCTATCATGAAAAATATAGAATAACCAAAAGTTCGAGAGGCATTTACACTTAAGTTTAAAATCACCTTAAGGACATCGAATAAAGTCCAAAGCAAACTTGCACACCTATTATCATTATGAACATCTGCTCGTATCTTTAACAAGAAAGATTTTCTTTTTGAGATTTTTCTCACTTTCTAGAGAAAATGAGGCAACGAAGAAAAAAAAAAACAAGAGTACCTTAACTTCTTAAGGTTAGAAGAAGAAGAAAAAAAGGGCGCCACCCACCCACTAAATAACTGAAATAGCTGTCTCTATTTTGTTCTATAAGCCTTAAGGGGACATTTTGGACATGAAGAAATATCACCAAACATATCAAGAAGATAAAAAACCTCCTCCTCCTCAACGATCTCTTCTTCTGTACATAGAAAATGAAGAAAACCTATTTCTCTCTTTAGTTTTGATGAGAAAAACACCTTTCAATTTCCACCTTGAGTGAAACATAAAGAAGGATTTATCCCTTTTTGAAAAATGGTTTAAAAAAAAAAAAGAAGATATATTCCGTACTTAGAAGTAAGAAAGAGAAGGGGTCCCCAATAGCCCATCCCATCTAAGTTAATCCCCTTAACTTATAAATATCAAAATTCAAAAAAGACTCAACTTTTACTCAAGAAAATTCACCCCCCTCCCCCAAAAAAAGACTGGATTGAGAAAATTGTGTACGTGACACAACACACAAGGGATAAACAAAAAAATATTCAAAGCAAAAACTTAAAAAGAATTTTGCCGCTTCTTTTTTTTTTTTTTAGAAAAAAACAAATTTCACACTGGGATTTTCTTGATCGATAATCAGCTCAAAAACGCCCATTAACCTTAGGGGGGGAGGGGTTGTCCTCCACACAGACATCATATACACACACACAAGGGGAAGAAGAATGTATACCACCATGTGTCACTGGTCAATGTGGTCATCCAATGCTTATTATAATGGACACAACATTTGAATTTTTTCTGTACCTCAAAAAAAAAAATTTTTCTGTTTAATAATTAATAAATTTTTCATCTTATTATAATAACTGCCGATAAAGAGAGAGAGAGAGAAAATAACTTTGCATAAAAAAATGTCTGAAACCTGCTAGACAATAATATAAGCCCTCAAAGTTGTCTATTCAACATACAAACAAAAAAATATACATGTATTTAAGTTTTAGTTCCTATACACATATATTATAAATTAACGAAATAAATATAAAAAATTTTTTGTTGTTGAGGCCAAAAAAAAATGACATCACGACATTTCAATTAACAAGATAATCTGTCGAAAAGAAAAATTCCGCGAAAAAAGGGCTAAACCGACCAAAATGCAATAAATCGGTCATTCAATCTGTGCGAATTAGTACCACCCCCCTTTACCTATGTTAACCCCTCACCTTCCAATGATCCACCCACCTCGAAATGCTAACAGCTCCACCTAGCGAATTCTGTTTTTTTTTTGTAAAGAAAATTTATAGAGGTGAGAAAGAGGCTCTTCTTAATATCCCGAGGTGCTAATCTGGAGCAAAACCAATGAGGAATAGAAAGAAAAAGAAAAGAGAAATAAATATGTCTCAGGATTTTTTAATTTCTTCCTGGTCTAGCGGCTCCTCTCCAACCTATAATTAGTATAAAACCTGAGATACCATAAGATGCCCCCCCCCCTCCTCCATAGAAAATGCAGCAATTTGTTGTGTTAACATTGTGCAGCAGGATATAGCAGGAATATTAGCTAGATTTATTTTACTGCAAGAAATATTTTGCAAGTCAAATGTGAACAAAACTTATGTTCAATTGTGTTTAAACTAGTTTCAAGCATGATTCACTCATTACTTACATTATATTCACCTCTTATTTCACTATAAAAATTAACTGAAGTTAAAAAGTTTAACCACAGCTAATTTTCTAGTGGAAACAAATGTGGTTACATTAACCATGGTCAAATTTTGGAATAATGAACTGAACTACATTGAAACAATATGGCTAACCACACTATTGAATGGTTAAATCCGTCACTTTCTGTGTTCAAACAAATTTAGTCTACAAATATCATGAAAGCATTCAATTTTTTAATGGATTCAGGAATGAAAATTTCACAAAATGCATAACTATTGTATTTAACAGGCAGCAGTAGCCACAGGTGTCTTAATAAAAATGGAAACACAAAAGTACCACTTCGAGCTTGTCTGCAGTTAACTATAACCTTGGTTATGTAACTGCAGTTACATTTTTGTGGTGAAAACAAGATATTATATCCTGCACTAAAGTGCAATTGCAAGTGTTAAAATATTCTTCACACGACTTGCAACATTTTCTTTCACACCAATTTGATTTATTACATACATAATTTTTGTTTCTTGCAAGATATTGGTAACCAAGATTCACAGACTCATTTCATGCACTAAATATTGTGGAGAAAATATCCAGTGTGATCACCGCATTACATCATTATGAATGTGTGTTGCACAAAATTTGGACTAAAATTATTCTGGTTTACTATTTACAAGTTTTACTGCAAGAACTGCCAATATATGTTGCTGTAAATCTTGCATAATTTCTTGCAAAAAAAAACGAAGATGGCGTTTGCTGTTAGCCAATGTGTAAAAAAAACCACTAGAGATGTCATATAACTTATAAGAATATTATCAAATTGGCAATTGTAAATTATTCAAGAATATCTTGCTGTAAATACTGACAATGTGGTCGCAGCTTAACAAATTCCACTTAGGTGGCAAAAACCGACACTGAAAACATCCCATTTTAACAAGGTATTTTACAATAATCATGAGTATATGTTCATTAAAGTAACTAGAAAATTACAACAACAAAAAGTTGTAAAAATGTAACAATATTCACACATTCCAATTACATTTTTTCAAAAAAAAATGTATCCGGGTTAATTATACAGTATGGTTAATTTATGGAAACTTATACCTTGTAAACACACACGAGTTAAATGAATTCAAATTAAATGTGTTTAGGTGAATTATACGGAATCCAGTTAAGGACACATGAACCAAATAAAAATTGACTTTTATTATAAATATTTTAAATTGAAATACTAAATCAATATTTTGTCAATAGTTTCTATATTATATTTAGGTATTAACTCCATAATTTCAGATTATTAACTCAATAAATTGAATTCGACGACATATTGTTTGTTTGTCCTTCACAGGGCTCTGTAGAACACGTTTATTATTTAAATGCATTTAAATTATCAGGCGTGTACTAGGTATTAGTTATCCCATTTTACTGTAAAATAATACTTCATCTAACCATCATATTATAATGTAATATTTCATCTGAGAATTATTTTTAAAAACTACAAAATTCAAGAATAATAAAGAAGAGGGGAAAAAACCATTCAGCAATGTGTTTCAAAGTTACTTTTCTCTATAATAAATAGATGGACCCTCAAAGAATAAATTTAAATATTTTTAACCATTTTCTTAGCAATAAAATCTACAACTAGTTAAGAAAACGAAAATGCTTATCACAATGAGGAGGAGGGGGGTCCACTAGTAAGAAGAACAAAAATGTTACATTGAAAAGAAAGGACACAGCAGGGGAGGAGGAGGAGGGCAACCTAACATTTTTCTCGGTTTTTTTTTACTATTAAAACCATTAAAAACCATTTTAATCTTTTTCTTAAAAGAAAAGTCGTTATATTTTTTCATTTTCAAAACCAAATGTTTGAGGTTTTGAATACACGCATATTCATGCCCCTTATGATTTACACGTCAAATCCACTTATAACACAGTTTATTAAGAAGAAGAAGTAAAGAATTTACGATCTTTAACAAAAAAACAACCATGCAATAATGCATATATTTAAATTTAAACTTTTTTTTTCAGAAAAAAAAGGTTCAAAATGAACGAGGATAAGGAGGAGGGTCTCAAGATATTTCCATTCTTCTTTAGACTACTTCTCTTTCTACCTGATATTCTATTGTATTGTAATCTTTTTTTTAACATTATTTATGGCACCTTTCCTTCAAGGTAGTTAGTTATTTAAGTTAGTTAGTAGGACTTCTCATTAACTGTGTATTCACGTATGTGTGTGTGTGTGTGTGTGTGTACCATATTTAAGGGTGTCAATTGTAAAGTATCATGGGATCCAATTTGTTGGTTTCATTTTTAAATTAGAAAAAAAAACCTAGTTATCTTTCTCTCGGTGAACATCATAAATAGTGTGTGACACCCTGTATTATAAATCATCTTCGAATTTTAAATTCTGGGTCAGAAAAGTTAATAACAAAACAAGGAGAGAAGAAAAAAAAACACAATTTAAATTGAGAAAAGTTATTTTTAAAAAACATAAATTTTCCAAAAACTAAATTTCGATTTTGACATCCACATTTGACCTTTTAGTCTTAATTAACTGATTATAGAAACTGTTTTTTCTTTTAAAAATTATCCACAAGTATTGTTGGCCCATCTTAGCACCTTAATTGTTTTTAGGCCTAAAAATATCATGAGAATCAAAAAAGGAACTTAACGGAGTTTTAAAAGAAAAACCACAACAACAACAAATCACAAAAATCTCATTATCCAAAAAGAATTAACAACAACACAAAAAAAAAGTGACCAGTTAAAACAGTTAGAAAAAATGATCTAAACCGAAGAAAAAGAAGAAAAATAGGGGGATTTGCATTCCAAAGTGTATGTGAGAGCTAAGCTTTTTTTTAAAAAAAGAAAACCCTAATTTATGGAGCTTCTGTTCCATAAATTTGGATACCGTTCATTTTTAATCTTCAAAAAGAATCTCGATTAGGACTTACTTTTGTGAACCATAAAAAAACCTAAAATAGGGTTTTTTTCTCTCTTTCATATCAATATCTTTTCTTGTTTCACATTTCAAATGTAATGAACAAAATTAACTAAAAAGAAGAAGAAAAAAAACTTAACCCTTTTTTTTTAAATATACAAGTCACGTAAAAAGTGAAAGCAACATTATATTAAAAGCAACAAGTGGTCAATCTGTGGCCCACAAAACACGCTTTTCAAACACGATTAGGACAAACTATTAAAAAAAGAGCAAATTCATAGCCTACAGAGTTAATAATTATATTGTGAATCAAAACAAAGCGATTTTTAAAAGAAAATTCAAATTCTATAAAGAAAACTAGAAGAGTAAATTTTTTTTAATCAATCTTTGAAAAGTAAATATTTTATGGCTGATTGAAAAAGACCTAATTTGTCTCCAATTATGAATGTTTGGTGAAGCATTTATTGCCTTGTTTCCACTAGATCAAAATAGGACGTGAAAGTGAATTTTGATCGGGTCTATTTTTCAAAGAACGTCTTCTAAACCTATAGTATTTCTTTAATACAAAAAAAATTGACCCGATCAAAATTCACTTACACTTCCTATTTTGACCCAGTGGAAACAGGGTTTTAAGCAGTAATCCATTTTCTATTGCAATTGAAATTACTAAAACATGATTTCTTTTACTCTTCTAGCTTCTAACAATTTTTTTTTTAAAATAAAGAAAGATTTTTCATACAAGAGTAAATTGTGATATCTAGCTCATAACCGTGTAACAGTAAAAAAAAGCAAATTACAAAATAATATTATGACAAATATAGTCACATGACTGCCATTGACTAGTGGAGAGGATAACATGACAGTCATGGAATAATAGCCCACAAGGAGTGTGACATCATAAGGTATGATTGTCAACTTTTTATGATTTTTTTTTTCTGTAATGGGGCTTAAATTTTAAACCCACCAGTTTATTTTATATTAGTTTAAATCAGGGCCGTAACTATAGCGAAGTTTACTGGTCCTCTAGACCAGGGCCTTCCTTCAAGAAGGCACAACATTGAAACATACAAATTTATAATAAATTTTTCTAGTTAGATACAAATTTCAAATTAGTTTTAATTAAAAAAAGTTACAAATTTCAAATTAGTTTTAATTAAAAAAGTTACAAATTTCAAATTAAAATCACAACAGGATCAGAAAAGAAAAGCACTAAGGGATGGTGGCCCCAGCAAGACAGTCTGAGCCAACGCCTTGATTGCACTTGTTATGACCTTTAGAGAAAAAAGTCATATAATTGTAACAATCACACCTTATGATGTCACTGCTTATGCGTTATTATTTTATAACTATAACATTATTTCGTAATAATATTTTGTAACTATTTGACACTATTACAAAGTTATGAGCTAGATATATGCAATTTAATGTCATAATGACACAGTTTTATTCCATTTTTATTATAAATGATACGCTGATGATGATGATGATGATGATGCTGGTTGAAATGGAAATACTTTTAAAAATATGCATAAACAGGCATATTTTGTTGGACATTAAGTGGACGTTTATGTGGCCCACTATGCAAAACAAGTTGTCCACAATTGAGTCGAATAGAAAGAAAGAAAGAGAGAGAGAGAAAAAAAAGCTATGAGACTTAACTCGCCCTTGAAAAGCGATAACGTTAAAAAATAATCATAAAAATTCCATTGAACCCTCTCTCTCTCTCTGAATATAATAGAGAGAGAGAGAGAGGAGTAGAATTGATATATATTTTTTTAAGATTTGAGGGATGCTAGCTAGTGCATATATATATATATATATATATATATATATATATATATATATAATAAATTGTCAAATTAATGCATTTGTAGCCTGTGGCCAGGGAGTGGGCGTTCTCATCGTTATAACATTCACGCGTTCCTTTTTTTCTCATTCGCATTTTTTTCACTACGCAACAACAACAACCACCAACAAAAAAAAAAGAGTAGGTTTTTACTTCAATTACAAATCGAGTCTACTATTAAACTGTATGGTGCTAACAACATACAAAAAAAAAAACACCAACATATAATAAACATAATTCCAATTTTTCTTTTAAAGGTATAGGGCACATAAAAAGTAGGAGGGTTCGAATTACAACAAGGAGGTCACAAGTCTCGATTTCTAAACCAAAGTATCGACAAAAAAAAACTTTTGTTAAAACTATTTTATACAAAGAAACTAAACAATAGATTCTTTATATAAAATTGTAAATTTTTCTTTCTTCTTTGAATTGAATTCATTTTTTTTTTAAATAGATTGAGGTAAAAGAATTTTAAAATATACAACGTAAAGTGTGAAATTTCAAGGTATTTTTTCTCTCTCTCATATCTTCCTATGGCTTAGAACTTTTTTTAAAAAAAAATATGGAAGTTCATATAGAGATAGATAGATAGAGAATAACTTAATAATACAAAAGGTGTCATAATTTCTATTAGAAGCATGACAATTGTAATTTGAGCTATATTACAAGTGTATATTAAATAGGTGGACCGTGACCAGACCAGACCAGACCAGACCGAAGAATAAACTTGAACAATTTTTCTTTTGATTATAAATTATAATAAACCAAAAATAATAAGAACTTACATGAATTAATTTTGTGGGCGATTTTTTTTCTTTTCTTTTCAAACTTCAAAAAGTCATTTGTATAATAATTTGATAATAAACTTTATTTCCTAGTTGTTGTTTTCTTCTTATTTTTCTTTTAACCATTAAATAAATCACAATTTGTTGGTCATTAAATATGATTTTTTTTTTCGTTCTAAAAAGACAGATTTTTCATCAAAAAAAAAGTTGTTCAAGTTTAGTTAATATCTTTATGTATATGATTATTACAAATGTAAAACAGATGGTTATTTTTTTGTTGTTGGTTCTTTTTACTTCTTAAGTCATGTATAATGAGGAGGATATTTCTTTTAAAGAAGGTGACCTCAAGAAGAAAATATCTACCTTTTTTTTTTAATAAGAGACAAAAAAAAACCCCTAAAGGTAGAAGTTAAATATCTATTTCTTACCTATTTCGTGAGTTACTACCAATAAATTATAGATAGGACACAACACTCATTTAATTGTGTCGCATCTCACCATAGACAGAACGGAAACTCCTAATCTTTAAGAGCTACAAGGAAAAAAATTTTAATTGAACGATTTTCTAGTCGTTTTTTTTTTTTCTTTCTCTCTAAAACTTTTTAAAAATATAATTGTTATCTTCTGTAAGTATGGCAGCCGTTTGTCTTATTATTTTGAAAATGAGGGTGGATAATTTTGTAACTAACTACCAGCAAAAATAAATTTCTAAGTTTGTTAGAAACTAGAATGAAATATCAATGGGAAGGAACCAGAATATTTTTAGTAGGGATGGGGGCCATTTGAGTCCTCGAATGCCGCGAATCTTGAAAAATATTCGAGATTCGAAAACTCGAATCTTCGCCGCTTTTTTCGTTTTTCGAATCTTTCGAATCCTAACCTTAAAAAAACTTAAAACTTTGGTAAAATTAGTTTTAACTCAATTGACGTCCAATAGAAGCATTCACTAACAAAAAACGACGATTGTTGCAATTTCGGATCACCAATATTACCTTGTGGCCTGACCCTGAGTGAAGCCACACTGTTTTTTTTTATTAATAATAATTTAATATTTAATATTATTTTATTTATTTGTATCTTCTTAATGAATAGTATAGGATTCGTTTATGAAGGATTCGAGAACCTTTTAGGATTCGGATTCGAGAAAATTTAGGATTCGTCCCACCTTTAATTTTTAGTGTATTTTTTTTTGAACGAATTTTTATACTATTTTTTTTAAAAAAAACTGGACCAAAATACATATTTCGTGCTAACCGATTTTTTTTTTCGTGTTAAACAGTTTCCAACTCCAACATACTGGAAAGTGTAGAAAAATGACCAAAACAGATAATAATGCCATCTACTGATTTGAGTTTGAAGTGGTTGAGACAATTTTCAAATATTTTACTGGTCAATATTATACATAATAATTATAAAAAAAAAATAATTTATAATAATTTTCATAATATTTTGTAATTTCACCTACTCACCTGTATAACTTTGAATTTTACCATTTAAAGTTTTTTTTGTAAAAAGTTGAAATTATGTATGTCCTATACATATTATAATAGTATTTATCAAACCATCAACTCAAACCACTAGGCGGCGGTGTTCTTCACTTATATAATGCTGGTTTCATAAATTATTTGCTAAAATAGTAAAATGTTGTTCTAAAAATATGTTCACGATGTTATCTCTCTAAAAAAATAAACATTTTATGACAATTTAAAAAAATGATCAATTTTTTTGTAGCAATGTTTATTGAAAATGAATTTCAAATTGTCATAAATGTTTATTTTTCACCTACTCTTCTAGTTTCTAACGAAATGTGAAAACACGAACTGTGTTTGAACGAATTTACGTATGAATTAATTAATTTAACCAATAACATCTGCCTAAATCAATCAAATTAACATTTATGTTAATGATGATGATGGTGATGATGCTGTAAATGCTGCGTTTATAGCTAGCATTTCGCGATCCCGTGCTTCTGAATTTGTACAAGCAGCTAAAGAGAAAATGTAATAGTGAATCAAATTCCAAACTATAAACGCGGTTTAAAATAATTTCTAAGGCACAGGTGTAATTTACTTTGAAAAATTTTGGCGAAAAAATAAAATGTTATGCAATCAATTCAAAACACAAGCTAAACATAAAATGGGCAGTGTGCGTGAAAATGCATCATGATGATGCTGATATTATATGAAAATACGGGCGGTTTTTATGTCTATCTATATGTACATACATATATACATATTATACAGTGTCTATGTAATGCTCATAATTCAAACTTCCCACGAAACGTTTACGACTCCAACTTCTCAGGTTGAGTTGAAGCAAAACGAGTCTTTTTTCTCTCTTTTGCTCCTTCGCATACCAAGAACTTGAACGAGCCCAAACAATGGGGATTACTAATTTGCAAAATTTATGTGGAATTCCTCCTCCTTCTTCCCCCCTCTTCACTCTCTTAGTTAATCTAGTCTAGTCCCTTCTTCTTTTTAGCTCGGACACACCAACTCTTTGCAAAACTAAACAACCAAACAACAACAACAAAAAAAATACCTTGAAAAGTCTGAAGATATTATATACAGATGTGAAGAAACAAAAAAAAAATGTTGGCATGCCAGAATAAAAAAAAGTGTATTTTGAAAAACTCCCCCAAAAAAATGATAGAGAAAGAAGGAGAGAGAGAAAGATAAAAATCATTTGTATTTTAAAACAAATGTCCAATGGCTCTTCTTCTCAAGTGTCTGTAGTTTAACCGCAACATGATCGATATCATGAACAAAATTCGAGATTCTATTTCACGATTATTAATCAATCAAAAAACCTTAATTTGTCATTATTTCAAATTGGAGAGAAATGAATAATAATAATAATAATAATAATAAAAACATACCTGAATCCATGGCTATGACAACCAATTCGTAAAGATCTTCCGTTTCTCTATCGAGAAATTTGTGAACCGTAATCTCTCCCGTTGTTCCATTAATCTGAAAAAGTCCTTGGTCGCCATCTTTAAGAAAATACCTCACTTGACCATTCGGAGGTGTGTCGTAATCCAGAGCCACGACTGTGGTGACGGTAGCCGGTGGAGGAGTCGCGATATTCTCCATCACGTGAACCACGTACGGAGAATTGACAAACACGGGTGGATTATCGTTGTAGTCCGTGATACCGATGGTGACCGTGGCCGAATCGTATCGCACTTCGACTCCACCGTCCTCCACCTGAACCGTCAACACATAAAGGCTCTTCGTCTCATAGTCCAGATCGTTGACGACGCGAACGACTCCCGAGTCTTCGGCTATCGAGAAATCGTGGTTCTTATCACCGGCAACGATTGAATATCGAAGTCGACCGTTAGGTCCTTCGTCTTGATCGGTGGCCGAAACTTGTAGCACGCTCAATCCGGTGCTGGCATTCTCGGCCACCGTCGCCGAATAGTTGACCGGATCGAAGATCGGTCCGTTATCGTTCTCGTCTAGAACACGCACCAAGACATCCATAGTGGACGACATCGTCGGATGACCGCGATCGTTAGCGGTCACTCTCAATGAATAACTGGACGTCGTCTCGCGATCTAACCGTCCGTTGACTCTGAGTAATCCGTCTACGGGTCCTATGGTGAATCTAGAATCCGCACTAGACAACAGACTGTATTCGACGTAACTGTTTCGTCCCTCGTCTCTGTCGACAGCCTTCACGGCCATGACGACAGTGTTGAACTGTGTGTTCTCTACGACGGCTGTTTCGTTCGGAGTCGTGAATTCGGGTGCGTTATCGTTCACATCTTTCAAGATGATGTTCACTTGAATCGTACTGGAGAGCCTTTTCTGAGGCGGTTTTGCTTGATCTCTGGCCATCACGTACAAATTATAGAACGACTGTACTTCCCGATCTAACGGCTTTACGGTGAAGATGGTACCATTCGCCGAAATGTCAAAACAAGAACCATCGTTACCGTCCACGATACTGTACACAATCTCTCCGTTTTTACCTAAATTCAATTATAAGATGGTTTATCGAACAGCTGATTATCGAACTATCGATTATTATGTCTTTCAAAATGAAAATAATCTAGAAAGTGTTTTAAAAACTAGAAGAATAACTCAGGGATATCTTCTTCATGTTGATTTCTAGACTTATGTCTAGAAATCATACGAATCATAAAAAGCTTATTTTGAAAGATATCAAATATGAAATTACTCTTAAGCGATCGAGCTATCCTTCTAGTTTCTAAAACAATTTCAAGTTTCTCATCATTTTGGACCTGAAAGACAGAAGACAGGCAAAGTTTACACTTTAAAAAGTATTCGTTTCGAGAATTCGGCTTTGACAAAGTCGCGCAATTAAGAGATACACACCTCTTAAAATTGCAAAACTTACCAGAATCTTGATCGGTTGCACTGACTTTGATAATACTCGTTCCAACAGTGACATTTTCAAAAACTTCATCACTGTAACTCATTGGATCAAAAAGTGGAGCATTGTCATTCAAGTCCAAAACATTTATGTAAACGGACACGGTGGACGAGAGACGAGATTGACCACTGTCATGAGCCTGGACCACAAATATATAATGTTGAGTCTGAAAAAGAGAAAGTAAAATAAACAAAAATAATTTAATTACTTAAACATTTAATGTGGGTGGAAATCAGGCATACAACAAAAAATATGAAATGGAAGGTGGATTTTCTTCTTCTTCGATGAATTAATTCTCGAGTACACTAAAAAAAAAGGACCTTGAATTTAAGGTACATTTTAATGTGAATCTATGTAAAGCTGGAGGCAATACACGACCGCGGCCAGTTCACTTTATTATTGCATTATTTTTTTTTTCTTCTTCTTCACAAAAATGGCCAAAAGCAAAATATAAAAAAGCAGCAAGTTTCGCTATTAAAACTGAATAAGAAAAAAGGGGTTTTTTTTTGTATAAGAAGAAGCCTACATAAAAAACAGGTTTCTAGTTTTTTATTTTTTATTTTCGGTTAAAAAAAACTGAACACGACAGACAGTAAATCCTTTTAAAGTTAAATGGATGTCAGAGGTAATCATCGGGACTGCACGACAGATTGGGACAGGTACATTACAGAAAAAGAAATCCCACGTATTATCTAAATTCCTTTCTCCCCTTCTCCCCTATCCTCCCCATAATATTACATTACTTTGTATGCACAATATAATGCATATATATACATCAGTACACACACACACACAGATAGAGAGCAATTGCCTGAAAATAAATAACTTTTGTAAAGAAAAATCTACAATGACATTATGGCAACATGCTTACATGATTATCACTTATTCAGTATAATTACAGTTTACCTTGTAAAAGTGGACAGGGTCAAAAGATAGTGACACTGCAATTGACACAAGTCTTTAACTAAATCCAAAATACTTAGAAATTCAGTTACTTTCAGGCCCACATCACACGGGCAACTATTTAACTGCAAAAAAACGAAGTCGGGTTGTTGCGAACACCGACCACTTTTAAGTCTTTCCATAAAAAATATATCAAAACCACAACCAAATCACCATCGACATTGCAGTCAAAAGTGGTCTGTGTGTTCCAAACCCTTAGAACCACTTCACCCAGAGCACTATGTAGCGCTACATAAAGTGGTCCTTTTTAGCTGACCACTAAAAGAATAAGGGTGTTCACATGAGCCACAGGCCCACCACCACCAAAGTGGCAAACACCGCCTGTTTGTCAATGGTGATCAAGGTCATACCACCAGCCGTTGTTGATAATGGTGCTCAATTTCAACTTGCCAATCGAAACGCAGTACGTTATTTTTGCAGCAAATAAAAACCTGCTCTTCAGAATATATTATTCTAATACTGCGTTTCTATTAGCAAGTTCAAATTGAGCACCGCTATCACCAACGACCGCCGGTCATACCAATGGAATGCACTGATAGCATTCCATTGTTTTCGATGGTGGTCCATTTGAAGCAAGCCACTAAGTGGCGCTACTTTGTGGCGGACACAAACTGATCCGTGTGAAATCTGTTGGATTGTAAAATGCACTGACAAATAACTCTGCCTTGCACACTAATAGGCAATGGGAAACTAAAGACAATTATTTCTTTGTGGTGTACAAGAGATCTAGAATGGTGATATTGCTTTATCTCCTAAACAAGAAATTAATTTCCGGATGTGCTTGATTTTGCTATTTTCTTCTCAAAAATCTGAGGCCGTAAAAACCCTCATAGAAAGAGGGCTATTGATGCAAACATGACGTCTCTACATAAACACATTAAAGTTGTATTTATGTATTTTAAATTCCAGATTTATTTTTTTGTCCTACTCTTGTATTTATTAGACACCAAAAAATTTGATCAAAATCTCAAATTGTTTTTACTAACCCAATTTACATGAATAAATTGGATTTTTTTTATTTTCTTTTGTGTCAATAAATTTTCCAATCAAGACAGAAATATAAAAACAAACAAGAGTGTGTTATTTCAAATAATAATAATAATCAGTATTCAAGAAGGTTTTTTTTATTTCTTTACTTCTTCTTTTCTTAAGATCAAGATGCTGCTGCTGATGATACTGATGATGAGAACAAGCTTGTTTTAATAGGAACATTTATAGTAGCAGATTGTAACGCCCGTAAACATGAACATTGGGGCTTACATGTCACCTAAATTACGAGTACCAGTCTGAAGAAAAGAAAGAATGAACTTGCAAGAAGAAGAAGAAGAAGAAGAAAATAAATTCAAGGCACCATTTCTGACTTGACTCTTGTTTTTCTTTCTACTCCTCCCTTTTTTTTTTCTCTCTCTCTCTCTCTCTCTCTCTCTCTCTCTCTCTTCTTCAAAATTCTTGTTTTGAAAAAAAAAATACCAAACAAGAAAAATAAACCTGAATATGAGTGAATATAATTTTGAAAAATGTATTTTTTTTACAGAATGAATAGTTAGACCCTGTCATAGACAGATGGACAGTACAAATAAAATACCCTTAGAGAAAACTGAACTGCCAAAAAAAAACCTCCACAAAACTAGTGATCTATTGCAAGACAACAACAAGAAAAAACCTATAAATTCCAATCTTGACGATTTTTAAGTCTTTCAAAAAAAATGGGTATATCAACCACATCTGGAAGGAAGTGGTTATCATAGTTAAAGTCTTCTTAATTGTGGTCTAATTAACCTCAGATGATGCTCACTCAAGTAACCAGAAGTAACTCAAGTTAACCAATAACAAATGTAACTCCCCTGCTGACAGATAATCGAATCGCGACCCACATTCTTCAAAGATGATAAATTACGAACAATGACCTAACTTTAGAATTCTCAGTGGCTGAAGTGTGTGTGATCATCAGTGCTTCATCATCAATGAAGAACACAAGTATCTTCAGGAATACCTTACACATAATAAGATTTGAATTTTTTTTAAACAATGTATTATAGATTTTAAGCTCAGATAACAGGTTCACTCAAAAGTGAAGATCTGATATTTTTTAGATTAGGTGGAAGTTGAAACAAGTAACACACATTGAAAATTAAGAGGCCACATACCGATAAAAAAAAATCCAACTGCCTTCTTAGGAGAAAATTTCGTTCAAAAATGGGGACAACAAAGTGAAAATATTAGACTTTGGTTAAATGCTTAACTGCTTATTCACTTTCTGCAGCTTTTAAAGCTAAGCTTTGCATTGCTTTTTGTAACTTTTCACTTTATTGCAAAGCAAACTGCTGCTGTGCATTTGCTAGCTTTTTGTAGAGCCCATTTTAAAGCCATTTTCTTTTATATTTGCAGAAGGTCATAACGTTGAAATACTAACTAACCAATTAGATCCCACGACAGGTCAGATGATTGTGACGTAGCAGCTACATATCACCTTCTGAGCAAGTTAACAGGTTAGATTTTGACTTCGTTGTTTTTAATTTTGCTACTGGAACAAGCAAGTAGTAGCTTTCCAGCTGCAGAAAGCAAACAAGGAGTTTTAGCATTAACTTTTTTTTTTTGCTAAAGGACCTCTCTCTGCTTTAAAAAGACACTTTTGATAACCGTGTTAACTTATGTTGGCAACTTGGCGTCAATAAATCTTTCGACCTGATTTGAATTTTAAAGTTAGAAGAAAGGGTCCTGTTTCTAACTTTAGAAGACTCCTGATCCCAATAATGGATTCTAGAAAAAAAGGAGCTTAAAATAAATTAAATGAAAAAAAATAACTTGATTCTCTTGTCTGTGTGAGTTCCCAAAAAAAAATTGAAGAAGAAAAAATACAGACACATTCAAAGGTTAAAGGGTTAATCCAAAACGATTAGCATACATGTCTGACACCCGTAAGAAATTGCTACTAATCCTTCAGTAGTAGTAATACTACCAACAATTTCAAACCAGGACTGAAATTTCAACCTCCTCCACCCTGTTTTCATAGGTGCACCGCACCAACTTGGCAGAATTGATATATAATAGGAAAACTTAAAAAGTATCTTTCAAAATTTGAAAATCTATTGACGATGACATTATATTAGGCGGTTTAATCTTCATCACATCGCTCGCCAACAACTTCAAGCCGTCACACACACACACATTTCACAAAGTTTCAAAACTTATTTTTTTGGTAATTTTTTTTTACCTGGCACCACCACCTTGTTTTTTCTTCTTCAAAAGTCCAAATTGTATTCGTCTCTTCATCGATACACAGAAAATAACATACATTGAACCTCTTGTTTTGCTAATCATTTATTCATTATTTCAACATGTTTTTTTCTCCCTTAACTTTTTTAAAATAGGATTCTAAGCTACACATCATCATCATTTTATCCACTCGAAATTCCATTGCAGGTGAAATTGAAGTTCAGTATGTAAACTATTGTAGTATGTCTTGAAGCTTCTTTGGTGTCCGCTTAGCAATGGTACCTACATGGATCGGTACCAATGTTATTCCAAGTCATGCCAACGTTATTCAAGAATTATACAAGAATTCAGAGTCGTACTGTTCATAATGATTGATAAGTCGAAGGTTGTGCTAAATTTTGATAGGAAGTTTCATATAAAAGTTTGTGAGTTTAGCTTTAGCTTTGATTTTGCAATCATTAAGAATACGACTCTCAAAACCAAAATCTTTAATGATTCTCATGGAAATAGTAGCGCATTCGAAAACGAACGAAACACTTATTATCTGTAAATAACACGTGGGCTGAACATCTGTAAAGAAAACATGTCCGGAATCCATGCTAGTTCCACCGAAATAACTTGCTTTCTCGAGAAGATTAAATTGAAGATGATGACCTTCAATGTAAAGGTCAGAATGTAAAGAACTGTATATACAGTATGTTTGCATCGTTACCTCCTCCTCTCGCATATTTAAGAAAATGGTACAAAGAAGCACATCCGGTAATTTGTTTTCTTTTAAAGAATTTACTAAGAGGTGGCTCAATCCACATTTCTCGATTCTTCTATACAACACAACGAAGTAGTCTTTGGTTTCCGAATGCACCCGGTATTCATGGATTAAAATTGTCAAAAGATATACCTGTGTCCCCTCACCTCCTTCTCACCGATTGAAAAAAAAATGACACCACCAAAAAAGAAGAAAGGGTGCCATTATTTGTGTATGTGTGTGTAAGAAGAAGTTTTTTTTAAAAAGCTTGACAAATTAATCCAAGTTCAGCGGCACCTTTTTCAGAAAACAACGTTTACATGGGCGGTTTAAAAACCATGGAGGCACATTAAAATTATTTTGAGATACCTGCCTCTTTTTTTTTGTTCCTTACACAAAACTTTATAAAAAAAAACGGAGGGTTATTGATGTTATACCATGATCTATCTTTCTTGATTCTTTTTCGTTTTGTATTTGAGACTTATTATTAGCAATTTCATCATGACTTTGCTAGAAAAATCTCAAAAGAGAGACTATGACGTAACAAAATTGATCATAAGAGTGTAAATGGTGTGAAACAACAATGGGTGTCATTTCAATACATACTACACCTACACAGCTCTTTAAACTCACATGGATAGATAGATTCAAGCTACGTTTATAGTCGATCTTTCAAGATAAAAGTTCTATCAAGGGACATAATTGCGAAATGTTGACTAAAAACGCGACATTATGCTCACAATTTTATTATGAGAATCTTATCCAGAACCCTAAACCAGCTAATTTTGCGTCCAGGCAAGGATAAAACTGGCGCCCCCTTAGTATTATTCTAGTTATTTTGCGCCCAAGGTAATAATAGAACTACCGCCCCCTTACCATTCTATAGTAATTTTGCGCCCCTGTTTCCGCGTCCTGAACTTTGCGCCCAAGGCAGGTTCCTTACTCGCCTTGCCCTATAGTAATTATGGTTCTGATCTTAATACAGGGTTCGAACTTGGTTTGCTTTCATATAAATAGTGATTTCAAAATAAAAAATCCCTCAACTTATCCTTTGATTCTTCTAGTTTTTTAAAAAAAATTTCAACAAGGAAGTTCCTTCGAGAAGACCAACGAACGGCCTACTTCAGTTGCCATAAAAATGATTTTTCCAATCCTGATTTCGATACGAGGAATCTTCGAAAGGTAAAAAACAAAAACAAAAATGATTTAAAAATAATTACCTGTTCATAATCGAGATGTGACGTCAGAGTGAACACTCCTGTCTGTGGATTAAGTGAGAAAACGTCATTTCCCCAGTCGGAAGTGACCGAATATCCGATCTGAGCATTGACGCCTTCATCGGCATCCGTCGCTACCACCGTTCCGACTCTGGCACCACGAACGGCGTCCTCGAGCACGTCGAAAGAGTAAGCACTCTTGGAGAAGAGTGGAGCGTTGTCGTTGCTGTCCATCACGACAATAGTCACCGACACTTGAGAACTCTGGACGCCATCACTCGCCTCAATGGTCATCGAATATTGTGACGTCACCTCTCGATCCAATGGATTCTGTAATGTCAGAATTCCAGTCTGACCGTCGAGAAGAAAATGACTGTCGCCGCCACCACCCTTAACTAATCGGTAAGAGATGGTGCCGTCCGTGTCGGGATCTTCGGCGGCGTAACGACCAACGGTGTAACCCGGAAGTGCATCTTCGGACACGCTGGACGTGTGGGACACATTCTTAAAAACGGGTGGCGAATCGTTCTTGTCCACCAACGACACTTTCACCTGAAAATACCCACACAAAAAAATTAAATTAGATTAACATTGTATTCTGAATTTTGTTCATTCGCTGGTTTTAAAGTAAAAACGCCTCTTGAACTTCGTTTATTCCGTCTTTTAGGAACAAAACTTGGAGAAACTCCAAAGTGTTTTAAAAACTAGATGGATAGCTCCTCAATCACTTAAACGTATTTTCAGGTTAATATCTTTTAAAATAAGCATTCTAGGTCAGTTTTGAGAAAGGCTAAACTTTAAGCAAGACTATATTTTCTAATTTTTGTTTTTAAAAAGTTTATTTTGAATAATTATATTAACATGAAAAACATCATTAAGTGATTTGGCTACCGTTCTAGTTTCTAACACACTTTTAATTTATTCTTTGTGTTGCTCCTGAAATGCAGTATAACAGTCCGAAAGTCAGTTGTCCATTCAACATCTTAAGTTATTGCAATTTTTAAAACCATATTTTCAAAATTTGGAAATTAACATAAAACATTACATAAAAGTACAAACCATCCAAAAAAAAACCCCCAATTTCATCGTCGATTTAGCATTTTAAACTATTTTTAAACGTTAAAAATATAAGATCAGGTACCAATAATTGTACCAAAGATACAAAATTACAAACAGTAATTATAAAATATGCAAATACAAAGAGAGACGAGTGTTTTAGTAGAAAATTCAAAACTATTTTAGAAACTAGAATATAGAGTGATTTTTATGATGTTGATATCTTTAACTGTTAAAAATTGTCATATTTTTGTGGCCTTTCTTTTTTAAAAATACCATAAAATGTTTAATTTAAAAATTAAGTTACTCTCCTAGTTTATAAAACAATTCAGATTTTGTATTCTTAAAATTTTTTTTAAAAAAGTAAACATAATCAGGTGATATTTGACTTATTATTGTGGTATATTTAAAAAAACAGTCAATAAAGACAACGGTGATATTTGCTCTTCCATTTTTCTTTTAATAAGGATTCATTCAGTAAACCCCCCCCCCCCCCCACAGTTAAAAAGAAAAATAAAAGACTTTGAACAATAAATGAAGTCCAACTGTAAGCTTAATCACATAACGTTAGTGTTTTAACACCTGAAATACAGGTGTACACACCCCTCCCTTAGTATATAACACAAAAGTAGATGGGAAAAATTCTGTTGTATTTTTTTTTTTGCTGAGACAGTTTTATGACTTGGCTCATTAAGTGGACCGGGTATAGGTGACCAGTATCAATCCACTCCCTTAAAGAAACGTTTTTACGATAATCTTCCACTTCCCCCACCTCACCCCCCCCCCCACATTGTTACGTTAAGAAACTTAAGAGAAACAATGGAATCTTAAAAGTTCCCCCCTACTATCTAGTCTGTATAAAAATCCGCACACTTGAATAGGGGAGAGGGGGGGGGGGGGGGGGGGGGGGGGGGGAGGGGACACACACAAAGTGACACATGAAATAAAAAATCATAGAAAACGACAAACTGATGTAATTTAATGTGGGTCCATTAGATGTACAATTTATACATGAACTATTTCAAACAAAAATAACTAACTATAACCAGTACATTAAAAAAAATGTAATCTTATCATGACAGCAATAAGACTTGATTGAAGAGTGACAATTTTCTGCTTCTACCTAGAACTTCTTCACTATAAACCACCATCCCCCCTAAGGGCCTATTTGTTTGGATGCCCATAAGTCTATTTAAGGCCTAAATTCAAGAAAGAAACTTAACAATTGAACTTCAAACTTGAACCCTCTGAGGTAGCTTGTAACCCTGTTCAGAGAGTTCAAGTGCTAAGTTCTCCTTGAAATTTGACCCATAATGTATAATAGAAACCCAACTTGAACTGAAAATAATTAATAAGGCCCAAAGAATTGTGCAATTTTTAATCAGTAAGACACTTTAGAGGCTATACAAGGAGAAACTCTTGATTATAATAGGAAAGATTACACATTTGCTCATTCTCTTGAATTTTAAGAATCATAGCCTCTAAACAGCCTGTTTGATTGAAAAACGCATAATTCCTTTGTCCATAATAGTAATTAGTATTGTTTTTATGAACCGCCTTTAGCAAATAGGTCCTTGTCCATGTCCACCACCCTATCCTTTGTTCAAGTCCAGTTTAATCAACAACCTAAAACTGGGCATTTCAAGCCCTCAGGTAATATTTAAGTTAAGTTAGCATCCTAATAAGTAAAACAAACCCCTTTTTGAAATATACAAACTGTTGGCACACTTCAATTGAAATCAATCCACTGTAAATAATATGAAATATACAATGTTTAAAAAGAAACTTGTGTTTATTGTTGAAAAAAACTAGAATTGAACAAAAACTCATAAATATAAAAAGGGGAGAATCTTTTTTTTATTAAAAAAAATGAGCTAAGGAAGAGGGGATGTGAAGAAAAGAGGGATTCGGTGGGTGGAGTTGAAACCTGGGTCCTATATACATATGTATGTATTTAACCTCCCCCATAACTCATAAAATTAATGCATTTCATCATTTTGAACGATAAACGTTCTGCCATTAAAAAAGGGTAACGCCCGATTCCAACAATCATCAAATAAAAAAACAATAACGAAAAATATAATTCTGAATTTGCATAGAAAAAAAAAAAGTGCTCAAAATCCACCCCCTCAAAAAATAATTAGTAACAGGCCCTAACCTAGACCCATGAGCAAGTGAACAAAGGGCCATTATGCTTTTATTTCACTGTTGAGAGGCTAAAAATCAAAGAGAACTTCTGGTCAAGTAATGACTGATTCTAGCCTCTAAACAAGTCTTTTTCTGAATGAAAAAAGCAGGATTTTGTTTTTTCTTTGGCTTTATTCATAATTGTCAGTCATAACAAATGCATGACGTCATCAGTGTCACCTTGGTAGATGACATAATTAGGTGAGAAAATCAAACGGGGGAATGAAGTGAAAAGGTGGAAGGAAAAAAAGATAAAAATGCGTTTCCAATGGTTTAGAAAAATAAGATGTTTAGAAGTTTTTTTAAAAAAAAAAGGGAAGAGAAGAATGGGCCCATAATCCATTTAAGCATGGTTTAAGAAATTCAAAGAGAATTTAGAAATTATCACGGTGCTTTCCTTTTGATATTAGAAAAAAAAAAGGTGGCATTAGGGAATTTAGGGAGGTAGAAAAAGGAGTTTCCAAATGAAAGGGGTTGAATTGAAAATCTATATTGGTCTCTATTATACACACCTATTTGCATGTTTGTAATTTAAAAAAAAATCCGTACAAAGAATATGTGTGGGGGGAGGCCCGTATTAGTTATGTAAAAGAATTTCAGGGTTAGGGCCCCTTTTTTCATACCAGTATAAGGTTAATGTAGGTAAAGTCACTTGCACATTTACAGAATGAACATTTGGTTGGCACATTTCAACAATGCACATGCGCAATAGATAACAACTTTACCCTACATTAACCTCATGATCTGAACCAGGACCACCTATACTTGTTATTAAAAGCCGAAAATAATAAATCCATCATTCTGCAAATCTGCTAGTTAATTTGCAAAACAGCTACAGAAAAGAAGAAAGAAAAAAAAACAGTTAAACATAAAATCCGATAACACGAAATATATTTTCGGTCCAGTCTTAGCATCAAAATTCTATCTTTTAACACGAAAAAACACTCCCGATGTCTTACATTTCGTGTTAAACGTTTTCTATTGTATTTAGGTAGTAAATCTGCATATTGATTAGACTTTCAGGTTTTAAGACATTATATTATCATTTCGAACAAAAAAAATATGCTAATAATTTTGAAGACAGTTAAAGGTTGGAATACAGGGTGGTTGCATGTATTTTCTATGGTAAGACTCAAGGTCTCACCGTCTCGCGCAAGGTGGTGGTCGGTTTTGACCGACAACCCAACTATATTTTGCAGTCGAAAAGTGGTCCATATGCCAAGGGCCTCGTAATTTAGTATCAAAATGGTGGTTTTGCAAATTGACCATATAGTGAATTCTTAGACTGACTGATTTTTTTGCACTTTAACGGTAATATTGTACATGAAATTAGTCTCTGAAACAAAACAAAAAAGTGGCAGACATCATCCCATCCCCGGTTTTTTTTGTAAACAAAAACATAGGAGGGAGTTGAGTGTTGTTTTTTTTCTTCATGAACAACACTCTCCGAAAAACAAGAGCGTGCAGACAAAAAAAAATGGCAACCCTCACTAGATTAGACGACAAAATAAGGGGGTTTCGAACAATAATTGACGTACAAAATTATTATACTCTTGTTTCAAAGTGAAAAAAATATATATGTATACTTGTATACTACATATACAAATGTCTCTTTTTTGGGGCAAATTAAGTTTTACACGAAGGTTTTTACACAATTCATTTGAGGCGGTGGGTTACTTACAAACAACCACCCCCTATCTCTTTATCTATGAAATTTGCACAATTTAAAAGTTCTATATTTCTAGTGAATATCAAAATCTACATAAAATATGTAATCAGATGCATCATCACATTACAAATTTCTTAGCTCAATTCGGACATATTTAGCTTAAAATGCAACAAACAAATGCATTCAGAACAAAAGGGAGGAATTTAATACCTAGTACACACACCTGATAATTTAAATGTATTTAAATAATAAACGTGTTCTACAGAGTCCTGTGAAGGACAAACAAACAATATGTTGTCGAATTCAATTTATTCAGTTAATAATCTGAAAATAATTGAGTTAATACTTAAATATAATAATATAAACTATTGACAAAATATTGATTCAGTATTTCAATTTAAAATATAAAATAATGAAGTCCATTTTTATTTGGGTTTACGTGTCCTTAACTGGTTTCCGTATAATTCACCTAAACACATTTAATTTGAAATCATTTAACTCATGTGTGTACAAGGTATAAGACGTTTTTTTTTAATTAATAAGCCACATTTGAAAAAATATTCAAATTAAAGAAAAAGAAACAATGGACTATTGGTTAATTCTGCATTTCAGAAACAACATTAAGAAAAAAGAAATTGAACGTTGTTTTACAAACTAAATCAGCTAAATGGCATTTTCATATTTGTATCGTTCAAAATAAACTTTTTATGACAATTCATTTTTTTTTCCATTTTCAATTTCACTTTAAAGTTTGGGTAAAATATCAAAATCTTAAAATTTGGCCAATTAAAAAGCTACAAAAACGTTTATATTTAAACATATCAACATGAAAATATTGTTATGAGATTGAGTTACTCTTTCTAGTTTCTAAACACTTATAATTTCTTGTTAGTTATTTAATGACATTTTACTTCTAAATGTAAAGACTATAACTTACTAGGAAGTCATGTGATTCTAAATCCATATGGTTGGTTGTAAGTTGTACAAAATGTACAAGTTGTACAAAATTTAAAAGATTTAAATCTGCTTTTATCTGCATTATTTTTCAAAATGTAATTAAAGAAAAAAATGCTAAAATAGATGTAAAAACAGCCAATTATTTACACCAAATACAAATGAAACATTTTCTATACCTTTTTACGACCACAAATATAAACAATTTCATCAGGCAAACTTTTAGCACCTTTGATGACGTCACAACCACAGTGAGACCACCACCTTTTGTATAGTCTTGCCATTCATAATAATAAATGTACATTTTTGATATTTTGATTATTTAATTTCACTGTGAAGAACCACAATAAAACTATAATTTAAGTAAAAATTTGTTAACTAAATTTAAAATCAAAAACTAAATGAATCTATAGAGACACGCCTTATTAATAAACAGTGGGCCTTTAAAATTGACTTTATTGAAATATCAATTATGGGGCCACAATGTGCTCCTCCTCTCCCCTCAGGATAAAAAAAATCTCAATGCTTGAAAAGGCCCTAGAGGGCTTAATACCAATTGATTATTCATAGAACCATAGACATTATAAGTCTAAATAAAATGGTCGTCAATAGTCACGCAACTTAATATGAAATTTACGCACTACATCGGATCGGAACGAATCAGAACAATTTTGATAACAAGCATAGAATCTGAACTTGGATCGGATCGGAAAGACCAGGTCGGCGGAGCTACATTGAAATACTTGTTATCAAAATATTCTGATTCGTTCCGTTTCCGAATCGTTCAGATGTATATTATAATACATCTACATACTACAAAATTATATAATTCAATTTGAAATATTTCTTTAATATTTCAAAATGAATTATATAATTTTTATCTACTGAAATGCAATGTATAGACTTTTACACGGTCACGTTATTGTTAATTGCTTTACAAATTTTACTAATAATTTTCAGTTTTTAATAAGAAAAATCGGATAATTAAATTCTAACCACAGGAATATTCAAGGTTGAAATTTTTCTTAGAATATTTTTTTTTAATTTCTAAGGCGAACAGAGACGAGAAAAAAAATAGGGAGAGAAGAGAGTTTGCTCTAAACTTGTTATATGATCATAACTTCATAAGAAACCTAAAATTCTTTGCCTTAAAATCTCAGTTGAAATTTCAAATTCTAAAAAGCCTTTTCAGGGGAATGAAAAGAAGTGAGACACAGTGGGGAGTAAGTCCTTCCCCTTGGCACCCCCCATTGATGGCCCAAATAGGTCCCTATAGCCTGTATATATCTCACACAAGAGAATATAAATATTTTTTCATCTTCTTCTTCTTCTTTTGGTCTAACGCAGTCAGGGGTAAACACAATTTTCTTTAGTCCGATCGCTCGCTGCTCTCAATTTGCATTCAAAGTCATTTTTGAATAGATAAATACAACCTATGTTCATCTCATTTCGATTCAACGTCATTATTTTGCTATTAAAATTTATTGAAGGGGATTTGCAATCATCACCAAGAGAAGAAAAAAAAAACCCACCTCATAACGAAATAAAACCCCGACTTAAGGACCAAAAATGAAGCAAACAAAACTTGATGTGATGGGAACACAAAAAAAGATAATTCAACCTTCAGATTTTGTAAAAAAAAAATTTAGGTTAAAAACATTTCATCCACAAAATAACGGTTTATAAATTAAAGAGAAAAAAACGCAAATAATAATAATTAGAGCTCGGATTTTTATGCAATATCAAACCAAAACCAAATGTATCTCAATCTGTGGCACAAAGAGCCAATTGTGCAATAACAATCCTGTTTTGATTAACCAAACGAGTATGTTTTTTCATTCATCAAAAACACTATTTAGAGGCTAGAAATGTAGTTGGCAACTGATAGTAAACTAGATATCTAGCCTCTAACCAGCCTTTTTTATTAGAAAAAGCATAATTGCATTGCTGATGCTGATGATGATGATAATTGGCTCTTGGGCCACAAATTGAGAAATATTGCATAAAAATCCGAGCTCTAATAATAATAATAAAAATCGTGTAGAAATTAAAGAAATGAGAATAAGAAACCGAAAAAAAAGGTAGAAAAAACAACACACCAATTAATTTGTCTTTATGCCGCGTTTTATATATAGATTAGATTTCTTTGCAAAAGAAAAGTACTTTTTTTTTAGAAATATATAATAAATTATATAATTAAAATCTTAAAAAGTTCGTTTTTCTTTGAAAAATCTTTCAAAAGACAATGGTGTGTGTGTTATTGAGATAAGAAAAATTAAATGACCCAAAGTTTTGCAAGTAAGAGTAAAAGGAGGTCTTTTAATCTAAGCTTAAGGCAACAAAACGTTCAAAAATAATGAATCGACCAATTAATTTCTGAAAAACACGGGTCCAAAACAAATTCTAAAAAAACTCTCCTTCTGTTTTTTTCTTTCTTACAAAGACAGTTCTGTTAATAACTTTAATAACAATGACGTCACACTGGTCAATATTATTATGTGGTGGTCTTCATTTTTTTTTTTCTTAAAAAAAAGTTTGACCCATGAGCAATAGTGGCGCCGTCTAGCAACCATTAATTTAACATGAAAAAAAGTGCAATAATTTTTATCAAAGACTTTTAAAACGCTGTAAAAAAAAATCCCTTGCAAGAATAGACTATAAGAGGCCTATATATGAACAGGAGGAGTATTAAAAAAATCTTTAGTGAAAAACGTTGTGCAACAAAGCACACACCATAGCCTGTTGTATATATGTAGGCTATAGACTAGAATAGAGAAAGAAGGAGGACAACACAATGAACAAAAACCAGGTTTAAACGTGTGTTGGCCTAAGGCGCTTAACTAATTTTGAATTTTTATGGGCCAAGAAATTACTGAGGAGGGGGGAGAAGAAGAGAACCCAATAAAACATGTATATAGAAGAAGAAAAAGAGGGGTGGGCTCTCTCCAAAAAAAAAAAGTCTTCAAGAAAGAAAGAAAGTCTGGCTGTTTTCTTCTTCTTCTTCTGATGGTCCTGAAGGAGAAGGAGGGAGGATTTGTAAGGTGGGAAGGAGATTAGAACTAACTGGAAAAACTTTTAGATTTTTTTTTAAAAAAAAACTTCAAACAAGTTTCCTTAAGGCAAGGGAGGATGCGAAAAAATTTCACCTTTTTCTTTTTCTTCATCAGAACAGTGGAAAAAAAGATTATGAGAAAAACAGAAAATGTGGTTAACTGACTCACATACATGTAAAATGTATGGCTGGTGGTCAATTCATCACTGGTCATCATCATCATTAGTTTGAATCCCATTCTTGGGCATGTGTCTCCATTTGAGGAACTATATGGATTCAAAGATGAGGAGGGCCATTTTGTCAGGAGTTCGGAATGTCATAAATGGATATTTTTGGCTTTTGAAAGTGCAAATATTTTAAGTTTGCGAGGTTATTTAACGTCCATGTGGTCACTTATAATATCTCTTGATTAAATATTTCACTTTTTAAAAACACCAAACAGCGAAAGTATTTTATAAACTAGAAAAGTAAAATTACAACATTAATACTACCGGGTAATAATATGTAAAATATGTTTACAGTTTAAAAATGACGAAATTTTGTGAAGTTTTCAGACGATTTTTTAACTTTTGGGCGCAACTTTAAGATGATTTATGAACAGCTGATTTTCGATCACTGATTAGTCTGTCTGTAGTTGAACAGCAAAAATTAAAAGAAACTAGAAAGTGTTTTAAAAACTATAAAAGTAACTCATTCACATAAAAAGCTTATTTTGAAAAACATGAAAATACCATCAAATAATCGATTGAGCTTATACGGAATCCAGTTAAGGACATGAACCAAATAAAAATTGACTTTATTATTAATATATTAAATTGAAATTTACTAAATCAATATTTTGTCAATAGTTTCTATATTATATTTAAGTATTAACTCAATATTTTAAGATTATTAACTGAATAAATTAAATTCGACATATTGTTTGTTTGCCCTTCACAGGGCTCTGTAGAACACGTTTATTATTTAAATGCGTTTAAATTATAAGCTGTGTGTACTAGGTATTACCCTCTAGTCTCTAAAACACATTCAAGTTTTCCTTCATTTTGTACCTGAAAGACAGAATAATAAGAGTTCGAGGGAATTATACTTTTAAACTACCTGAAGGGAAAAAAATTACCAAAACTTCAGTATTTGAAATTGTTATAAAAAAGTTTATTTTCAAAGATATGACAAAGATAAAAATATCTTCAAGTGATTCATTTATTCCTTTAATTTCCTAAAAAAATTTCAATTTCTTATGACTGTTATTTAGACTGCTATTTAGATACTATTCTCATTGTTCTCATTCATTTGCATAATGTCCAATGGCTACTTCCAAAAAAAAAAACGTTATTAAAAAGAAGTTTGTTGTTGTTTCAGTAGCGTTTCAGTCTGTAATTTTTTTTAAGAGTTTACTTTTTAAAAAAAAGTTGTTAGAAAACCACAATTTTATATATATATGTGGGTCAAACTTAAGATGAAGTAAAAAAAATTGGGGTTTTATTGATGAGAAATATAAATTTAAATCTAGGCACAACAACAACAACAAAAAACCTAAGTCACGATCAGAATTGATGGAAGACTTTTTAGAAAACTTGATTCGATAGTTTTTTTTTTCTCCTCTTTCTGGTTAGGTGAAACGGTAAACAATAGTCCACCCTCTTCCCCCCTCATAACGTCAAGTAGCCTAATTATTTTCTGATAAATAAGTTTTCGGACAATGTCCAGGGTAATTTTCTATATCCATAAAAAAAGAAAACTTAACTAAAACACATGTTTCATTGAAATTCCAGTTTTTATCCCCTTTATTATTCATAAAAAAATGTCCGATATGTAATTAGTAATTACTAATTACTATTTGTAAATTAGTAGTTACACAGAACATGAAAACTACTATCTCTCTCTCTCTTTCTACTTAGAATTTGTTACAATTTGTTATCCAGAGAACAAATTGAAGTGTCCTCAATTGAAATAAATTTGAAATTTCTCTCTTTTTTTTTGACCCAGATTTCTAATTTTATGTTTTCAACTTGGTCTTAGAGAAACATTACACATGCTGGGAAAAAAATATTCCAATTTTTAAGGTATTTACTAGAAACGCCATTGAGAGCAATTGCAAAGGACCATAAAGATAAACGGAATTTCTATTTTCAGAAGGTTTTTCAGCTTGTGTGATCCACCCACCATGTTAAGATTTGGATTCCCCACTTCCAACTTTCTTAAATACTATTCATAGAAAACTGGATAAGAGGTGTTTTTTTAGGTCCAAATATGACCCAATCAGTGACCAATTGTGTCTACAATGTTCCTTTCATAAACAACCCCCTTTTTCAACTGAACCTGATGTCTTTTAATAAAAAAATGTGAGCAATGGTCACTAGTAGACCTACATATAAGAAGGGTCATTTCACAAAGAACAGCCCCAAGGACCATCATATTGCAAAATAAAGAAAGGGTGGGGGGGAGGAGTTGTCAACATTTATCATTTTTACAATCACAATAAACCTGTCTACATGATACATCCATCCAACTGGTCAAGCAGTAAAATTTGCTTATCAAATTATGAGAGAGAGTAAAAAATTGCCTATGATAAAAGGGATCATTCAAAAAGTCCTTGATCAAAGAACTTTTGAAATAATCCTCAACAACAAAAAAAGGTGATGCGTGTTTGTTCAATGGATCATAGTCCTACATGGAATCTAAAAGTGGGTGTTAAGGAGAGGGGAGGGGGTTCGAAAAGGGGGGGTTTCAATGAGAATGTGTATAGAAGAAAAGAGGGGTGGGGGATGAAGAATTTCCAGGTGAAGCATGACTCTCGCCCCCCCCCCCCTCCACCTCCCCCTATGACGGTGGCAATTTTTTTTCTCTTTCAGTCGTGATGGCGACAACAATGTGTTCAATGAAGAGTAAGAGGGGGGTGATATTTCAATAGAATTTGGGAGAATTTGAAAGCGATTTTTGGAAGAAAAAAAAAAAGATCTGAAAAATAATAATGAAACGTGTAGAATTACGTTTTCATCAGTAAAAATATAAGCTTCTCCTACTATATACATGATATTACAGCTCTCACTGGGGGAGGGGGGGACTACTTTTGTGTAAAGGAATAGCAAATTCGGACTTTTTTTTCCCCTAGAGCTCCGAGTGGACAATAAACAGTCCACTGGATTTAATTCATCATGTTTTTAGAAAACCTTTGTTTCCATTAGCTGACATTGCAGATTTACCAGTCAATTTAACAACTAGTATAGCCACCTATGATTTAACTGAACTTATTTAACTGCTGTTTGTTATACCTAGTACACACAGCTGATAATTTAAATGCATTTAAATAATAAACGTGTTTTACAGAGCCCTGTGAAGGACAAACAAACAATATGTCGAATTCAATTTATTCAGTTAATAATCTGAAAATATTGAGATTAATACTTAAATATAATTATATAAACTATTGACATTAAAATATTGATTTAGTATTTCAATTTTAAAATATTAATAATAAAGTCAATTTTTATTTGGTTCGTATGTCCTTAACTGGATTCCGTATAATTCACCTAACCACATTTAATTTGAATTCATTTAAGAGCCTAGGTACACCGCCATCTTGTTCTTTTGAGCAGACGACAACGAGACAAATGAGTGTTCTTATATGGTGTTACTAAAACTGAGAGAAATCGCCTCACAATCGCTCAATTAAAATACAGTAAAGCGCAAAATGCAATAAAAAGTATTGTTCTTCACGTGCTCGATTTATATAATTTTTGAAAAGGTCCTTCTATTTTTAAACAAGGTTCAAAGTCGTTCGTTTTTTTAACCCCATGTTAAATCCCATTGGCCCCAAAACCGCCCCACAAACATTTGAAAAACTCTCGTTAAAACGATTTAGAACAATAACAAAATAATTAGCAGATATATTCATGTATTGGCTTCACGATGTTTCCTTTTTATAAATTTTGAAAAGGTCCTTCTATTTTTAATAACGTTTAAAATAGCACGTTTTTTAACTCCATGTTAAGTCCCATAGGACTAAAACACCGTCCCACAAACGTTAGAAGAACTCCCATTAAAATGATTTAGAACAACCAAAAAAAATTAGCACGTACTTACACGTGTTTATTGCCTTCAGGATTATTCCTTTTTCTAAATTTGAAAAGGGTTTTCTATTTTTAAATAACATTTAAAATCTTACGTTTTTTTGACTCCATGTTAATTCCAATAGGACCAAAAAAACCGTCACCCAAACATTTGAAGAACTCCCATTAAAAACGACTTAGAACAATCACACAAAAATTAGCACGTGCATTTATCTATTGGCTTCACCATGTTTTCTTTTTATAAGATAAGCACGCGAAATTATTTTTCTATTAATTATTATGTGACTTCGAACCGGGAGAAAAAACGTTAAAAAACCGTTTTTCAATCAACAACGATCGCAGCGCCTACATTCGGAGAAATTTCGAATTAAACGATGTATCTAGCCTCTTAACTCATGTGTGAGTATAAGGTATTAGGATGATTTTTGAACACTGTTTAAGAGAAACTAGTGTTTTAGAAACTAGAACGGTAGCTCAATCACTTAAAAGGTATTTTCATATTAATTATCTTTCAAAATAAACGTTTTTAGAGACAAAAATTAACAAAAAAATATTGTCTGCTTAAATTTTGTATCATTTTCAAACTCGTTTAAAAGCGTATTTTGAAAGATATCAAACATGAAAATACCCTTAAGTGATTAAGCTACCCGTTCTAGTTTCTCTTCGTTGTTACACCTGAATGACAGAACACAATCACAAGAATTCGAGAGACATTTAAAACCACATTAAAAACTAGAATCGTACATGTTGATGGTTCTTGAAATATAATTAAAAATAAACTTTTTTATGAAAAATTAAAAATATATTTTACTTTAGTTATAAAAACCGTAAAAAAAAAGATCAAATAATATTTTTAAATTGTCATAAAAAGTTTTAATTTAAAATATATAGTCATGAATTCTGAAAAACCGCCAACTAGAATTCTAGTTTATAGTAAAACTTATATTTTTCTTGAAGCTATTTCTGAGAAGAAATTAGTCATTGAGCCATTTTTAATGAACTTATGACATTTTTTTTCTTTCAAATTTTTCTCTTATCAAAATGATAAGTATTTAAAAGATATTATCCATGAAATTAAAAACTTACAACAAAAAAAAGTATTTGGGTGCCCAAAATAAACGTGCATAAAGCGTAAAAAAGTAGTAAAAAAAAGGGTTAAAACGACGCACAACTTAAAACATCCTTATCCCAGGGAATCCTGTTTTCCCCCCTTATTCATCATCATCATCATCATCATCTTAAAAAACATGAAAATGTAAATTACTAAATCGAGTTCATTACAATAAAAAGAAATGTAATAACGTGTGAGACATCATTAGAAAAATCCCACATAACTTCCGACACACAGACACACAAAAAAAATTGAAATGCCAAAAAAAAAAATCTAATAATATATTATAGATATTATTATAATATGGTTAATAAAGCGGCAGAAATCTATCACACACACACACCTGTATAATAAAAATTATTAGACATCGTGTAAAAGAAACAAAAGAAGGTGGGATGGAAGAAGAGCCCGGTTCTAAAATATAATAAAAGATTAATATTAAAAGCAGTTCAGAGACTCGAAAGTCAAATATTTGTTTTCTTTTTCGTTGCCTGCAAGATTGGTGGCTAAGAATGACCAGGCGACAAAAGAATGTCTAAATTAATGATTGTATATTTTGAGAAAACTGTCCGCTTGTTTGTTGAACCTGCTTTGCCTGTATATGCAGGGTGTCTTTTCTTTGAGAATGTCTACCTTTTGTTTCATTGGCAGTGGTAGAAGCACTGTTGGAGACTATAGTTGCTTCTACCAAACAACAATGCTTTCAGCGTATACACTTAACTACACAAAATGGTGGCATCATAAAGAGGGCACCATAACAGCATACTAAGACATGCAGTTAGAAATCGGGGAGAACTTCTATGTAGTCTGACGTCACATACTCCGCCCTTTTCAACGTCGCCCCGCACAACAAACCAATTAGAAGTTGCCGGTCGTCATAACAAGGGCGGAGCCAACTGAAGTTCTCCCCGATTTCTAACTGCCTGTCATACTAAGTTGCTTTCAATAGTAGAAGCATTGTTGGAGACAATTTGCTTCTACCAACTGCAACAACCAAAAATGTGGCAGGAGCAGCAGACACAAGTGAAAACTAAATGAGAAACAAGATGGCGTTCATCGAGGTGACAAGCACGTTTCAAATGCAGAGAGATGGACACTACTATACATGTATATAGGCCTACTCTTTATGGTGCCACCATTGTTTGTATTCTAGTGTGTTCTTACAAGTGCTTCTAGAAATGCAACAAAAGTAGGGCTTCTCGAAGGCACCCTCATTAATACTGCTACTGGTTCCTTAGGATCAAATAGAAACGAACACACACACACACACACGACTGACCTGAGCAGATGGGACCTCTTTACTATATACACTGTGTAATAAATTATGATAACCTTAGGCATGTGGAGTTCAAACGAACTGACCTCTTTCAGAAAAAAAATATTTCATGAAAAAAAAATGACCAAAATTCCCAAGTAAAAAAAAAAAGAGAAACATGTTTTTTTTTATGATATTGTTGAAATTCATTTGGCAATGACCTTAATTGGTTGAATACAACACGACAAATTTCCGGTCCTCGTATTTCAATTTTCAAACAGAATTCCAGGTTTCCGACTACTTCAATGAAATCTTATCGGAAAACATTTCTTAGACAATTTCCCAAAAAAATAAATAAATAGAACCCAAAAACTAATCGTGCCGAAAACTTCACCTGAGTTTAAGTTTTTTGTGGAATTTCCTTCTAAACCTAATGGAATTTTTTTGTATTTAATATTTTTTTTCACAAGAAATGAACTTCAAAAACGTGTCAATTGTGTGTCTTTTTCAGTCCTGAGAATTTCCCTTCTAAAGGTAAATGGCGACAATTTCTTAACATCCGGGCCATCATATTCCCACTGTGGACATAAAAATGGAGTGCCAAAGTGAGAATTAATACTCGATTGATCTTTTTTTTTTTAAACAATTGTTGTAATTGTTGTAACATTGTGGACTACTTTTGAAGAGGAAAAAAGCACCTAATAAAATTTGTTTTTCTGTGTAGTTAGTTGTATGTAGAATGGATCCAAATAAGGAGGAATGACCGCATTTTAAAAATGTATCTAGTGAGGTTAAAGGTCACAACATTCTCACTTCTATCAGATCTCTCCTTATTCTCTCTGTTGTGACAATTGCTGTTTTTGGACACAAACAGAGAAATACAATTTAGTACAACTATTGTGAATGATAATAATAAATTAAACCTCTCCATAAAAAAGTAGATCATAATGGAGTTGAACCTCATTTGCATAATTTTGCATGTGATCTGACACCACACTCTTATCATCTGGTCACATTCTGTCGCTTTAATTAAAGCTACTATTTGATTTTACTTTTATAATTTCAAGCAACAAAGCCATTACTGCGTATTGGCATCAAGGTCTTAATCTCTAGCCTACTAATTAAAAGTGATATATGTAGTTGCTGCTTTCTTCATAACCAGCTGACCTGGCTTTTCATTTTTCTTGAAATCTGATTTATTGGGTTTTTTTTAACGCTCTGTTCAGCTTCAAATATCAAACCAAATGGAAGTCATAGAAAGCTAACCGTAGCAGTTTGCTTTTTGAAGTTTTATTAAAACGCAAATAAGCAGTAAAATGTATAAAGCTACAAAAAAAAAGCAATGCAAAGCTTAGCTTAGCTTTAAAAGCAGCAGAAAGCGAATTTGCAGTTTAACCTTTACACATCAAAGGATGCATTTTCGAGCCACATTTGGCTCACCATTACCATTTATTGGTGCTATAATTAAATTCATTCACGGGTTAGGTTTAAAAACCTTACTTAAAATTCCTTGTTTTTTCTTCGTCATTTTTTTTTTGCAAAATCCTAACAACAACAACAACATTAAATGTGAAACTAATTTATAATCGTTAAATTTTCTGTCGGGATATCAAGAAAAGAAATTAAAAAATTTAATAAATTGCTCCTCTCTCTCCCAACCAAGTTAGAAAACCAACCACCTTTCTTATAACATCATTGACGATGACGTCATTGTAGTTACATAACATATAACATTTTATTAAAAGCATAATAATAATCGTCTTCTTCCATTATGACTTATGAGATGGGTGTGTATATATGTAAGTTGGAGGGGGAGGAGAGGCTAAAGTTAGAAATAATAATAATATAATAACCAAAGGAAGAAATAAAAAATGGCACCTTTAAAAAAAATTGTTACTTATCATTTTTCTTTATACCTGGTATAATTTAAAAAGGAGGCATTTCAATTCATTTTTATGGCATCCCAACAACATATTTACAACCAGTGGCTTTTTTTTTCTTCTTTTTCTAACCAGGAAATTTAACCCTGTCCTCCTAATACAAAAATGGCCACTGGGCCTTCTCCTCCTATTCTTTCTTTCTTTCTTTCTCTCTCTTTTTTTCTTTCTCTCTCTCCGTCCCTTTTTAACTCATAGTCCACTCATATCAAAGGAATGTGTTTTTTAATTGTCGGCAGCTATGTGTGGTAAAAGATCTTACATGCAAATTACTACGACCATTAGATATGGGATGATGTTTATGCAAATTAAATCATTTCTCTCTTATTTTGAACCATTTTATGAGAATTCATTTCGCTAGGAAATTTTGCATGTATTACAACTAGGCTTGCCACCTGTGGAGGACAGTCCTCCATTCGGAAGATCTGTCCTCCGGCCAGGACCATCATCCTTCTCGAACGTATAAAAAATATTGTGTGGAGGACGGTCCTGATCGGAGGACAATTCTTCCGAATGGAGGACTGTTTTCCACAAAGAAGGAAAGGTGGCAAGCCTAATTACAACCGTTTTATCATAATCTTCATTTGCTATCATCATTTTTGATTTTTGACAGTTCATTTAATAAATGATTATTGAACTTCTGACAAGGCATTTTTATGCTGCATTTGGACTAAATAGTCCCTCTACAACAGGTCATTCTCGGATGAATGTGTTTTAGAAACTATAATGTGGTAACTCAATCATTTGTATTTTCACGTTGGTATCTTTCAAAATAAGCATTTGATGTCAGTTTGAAAATAATCCAACTTTTTAATATATAAAATAATTGCACAAAAGTTTATTTTGAAAGATAATAATCAACATAAATTACCGTTTAAATGATTGAGCTACCAATTTTCGTTTCTAAAAACGTTGCTACTGTTCATAATTCATAAACCACCGACCACACCGACATCCGATCATCATAGGACTCATCCAGATGGAAGTTTTTCTTTCTTCGTTCACTTTCACATAATTTTGTGAGATGATGATGTGGTCTCATAAAAAAAAAAATCAACTTAAATTGCAGGATTGCAGGTTTAGAATTTTGTGCATCTCATCAAAACCGCCTTTTATTTCCCATGCCACCACCACCACCATATGTTGGTGACGGGTAAAGGGAGGACAGTAATACTAAATAATGACACTTATGCATCGCTACGTTGGCTTCCGATGTTCTTTTTTTTTTGTTGTTGTTGTTGCTGTTGTTTGCATTAAAGTTACAATTTAAGAAAAAAAATGGGCGGAGAAATGGTGTTTGTACAAATATTATCACAGCACACAATGAGAACCTACACACCTTTTTCTTTTCCTTTTTTTTTGCTGAAAACTTTCGAAATGAAAAAAAAAAAACAGTAGCAAAAGGACGACCGGAAGAAGAAGAAGAAGAATGGGCAAATAAGACCTTACCGATTATACTACGTACAGTATGTGTTCATAAAAAGTTAACGTTTGCTAAAAGTAATGAATTTATTATGATTAAATCACTTTTTTCAAGTAATTAGTAATTCATCACATCACTTTTAAAACTTTGTAATTGAAATAAATTACATTTTCAAATGAAAAATGAAATTACTTTTCAAATTAATTGTATTTTTTTGTATTTTCTTCTTGTGTTAAATATTCCGAATTTATTGTCAAATAAACTGATTGTAAGATTTTTTTAAAAAAAAATTCCAATTAGCTGATAATGCAAAAATATCTCTCAATTACATAATATTTAATTGGAAAGTAATTCCAACGGTTTGAGAAAATGTGTAATTTTAATTAATTTCTTTTCTAAATTTGATAATTGTAATTATTTTCTTACTGACGTAATTACTAATTGTAATTAATTACAATAAAAGTAATTTTGTTTCAACACTGCGAAAGTACATTTAACTTGAAGTTGTTGTTTAAGGCCTTGTTTCCATTGGGGGTGAAAATTTCAACTGTTTGAAGATTTCAACTGGTTAAAAATGGAACACACATGGCTCCGGCCTATTCACTATCATAGGTGGTGGGGGCCACATTTTTTCTATTTTTCACCAGTTGAAATTTTCAAAAAAGTTCAAATTTTCACCCCAATGGAAACAAGGCCTAACGGCCATATTCTAAAACGTTTTATGAGAAAATAGTTCGATCTTACTTTTTGTGGTGTAATTTTGTGTTGCATAACTTCCTAGTATTTTAGAAAAATATCTTCTCTCAATCTATCAATTTTGATCAAAATGTCATTCATTTCAGTAAATTCTTTTAACATTTTTATGAAAACTGATAAATGAGAAAAATGACTTTTTTTTTGGCCAAGAGTATTTTTCTTTCTCTTGTTATTTTGAATTGTATATTTTGAACAATGTATAAATCTTCTTTTGATATATATATTCCTACACACCCCATTACCTGATAAAACTTCAATTGAAAATCAAACAATCAATTGATCTAATCTTTTCTATAGATCTATCTTTTTATATAAAAAAAAAGCTCAACGTGATATTCCAACAAGATGAATGGTCAATTTTTCTAGATTTGTGTCTTAAAAAATTCTGAATAGAAAACGTGACCAAATGACAAGCCAAGATGGACGGACACAAGCTAATTACTAAAATAACACAGAAGAAAAAAAACCCTAATATATTTTATTGAATGATTAAAAGAAAACGAGATTCCATTTTCTCTTTTATCTTTGAACACAATTATTATTTTCTATTGAAAAAAATAATATCAAAGTTTATTCATTTTAGAATTTCGAGGTGGTTAGGGGTGTAAAATAAGGGGAGGAGCAGGCATGTACTGGCCCGGACGGCAAGGCGGCAAATACAGTACCACCTGCACTGGTCCTTCTAGGACAGGCATTTAGAAATCGGGACGAACACAAGTTGGCGCCGCCCTTTTTATGACGAACGCAACTTCTAATTAGTTGGTTATGTAGTCTGACGTCACATGCTCCGCACTTTTCAACGTCGAACCACACAACAAACCAATTTTGAAGTTGTCGGTCGTCATAAAAAGGGTGGAGCCAACTTGTGTTCGTCCCGATTTCTAAATGCCTGTCTTTCTAGGTGCCGATGCGCCAAACATTCATTTTTATATTTTTCGAAATTAATCGAATAAATTAACCGGTTGATGAAAATAATCGATTGATTGGCAAATAAACGACAAGTGTAAGTGTTAACATTTTAAAATCACAGTTGCTAGTAATAACCCAGTGGTAACAACGTCTCTGCTCTCCAAACCAGAGGTCCCTGGTCTAGTATTTTTTAATATATTAAATTGTGAAAATAAACACAATGTTACAAAATAATGCAGTTGGCAGAATTGCCTAATGGTTTAAAGCCTCTAACACACTGAGCCTACATGTATGTTCAGAAGAGAGAGAGTTCAAAATCCCACTTGTGCTCCTTGCTATTCTGCAACTCAACTCTCCCCTGTGGGATGTGCCGCAGTACACGTTCCTGTACAGGTTGTGGCTACAACTTCTCTGTAAAAGAGACCTTCAAGATCGTGCTGTCCATAAGAATTGGTTGAAAGTGTCTGGAAGATACGAGAGTAGAATATGCGATACTGGAATCCAGTGGGTTTCTAACCTTCGGTCAGAGGCTACCAAATTTGTTGCAATACCTCCTTGCACATCATTCTCAATACTGTCAATCTGTAGAATCAGTCAACACTAGCAGGTTGGTTGTTTTGCAAATTGCCTAGGCAATCAGGAGATTGACAGTAACATATATATATATATATATATATATTATTTAAAAGCTGTTAATAATTGCTAATCACTTAAGTTTAAGTCGTGATCGCCATTTGTATGTATTTAGTCATAAGTAATCTATTAAAATAGTGAAAAATGTCCAGCATGTAGCTGAAATAAAAAGGTGAAAGAAATATATTTAGAGGGCAGCACCAAAAATTGATAATGCCAACCTAGGATTTTGTAGCCAGTACGTGCCTGAGGAGAAGAGAGTAGGGTAAAAATGAAAATTCCTTCTTTTTAAGACCGTGCAAATGCGCGTTCATCCATCCTTATAGCTTTTTTTTTGTGTGTGTTGTGTTTAAAATACAAAATGGGAACAATGGGAGCATTTAAAACGCCGCGTAGATTTTACAATTTATATAAAATAGAAAATCCAGGCGCATCCAATACACACATATAATATAATAGAGATAGGATTTAAGAAAAAGAAACGGATTAAAACAAACGCGATGGGGCATAAGAACAAGTCCATCCGTGGAACAAAAGCAAAATTTTTTTGCAAAAAAAGAAACGCATACAAAAAAAAAATGTGGAATTTCGTTTTAAGATATAGCCGCCATGACAGTAGCACAATTGCGCCAAGATTAATGAAACTTGCACTTTTTTTTCACTCTTATTTTTCTCTCTTTTATTTAAGAAAGAAAAAAAAAATCCTGAACGCGTAAAAGTTGAGGGAGAGGTTAAGGTGGAAAAGAGGCTGGGATAAAAGTCACTTCTTATATTGTGGGTGGGTGGGCCAAGAAACATTTTCACAAAAGGAACTTCTAAAATATAAAAAAAATGGTTCTGTAAATCCTCTCTCTCTCTCTCTCTCTCTCTCTCTTTCTTTCTTTCTTTCTTTCTACCTGTATACATAAGCCTAATTAATACAGGTAATGAACTTGGCTGTACTTGTATATGTTGTAGAAATTATAGCTCTTCATAAAATGCAGCTAGATTCGCTTATATTATTTTTTTTAGATCTATCTTCTTTCGATCTAGTTCTTTTGATTTAGGGCCTTATAAGTATCTGAAATGGTGGTCTCCAGATCGCTTTTGCTCGTTCAGAACCGAATAGGCCTATCAACCTCTTTAGATAATAATCTTAGGGAAGAACCACACACACACACTGATAGGAACACAGAATTTTGTATTTCTATTTTCTGGTGGTTTTTTCAGCATGTGTGATTCTTCTTCCCTTTATAGGCGCATTCACACTAGGCTGGTTTACAAGCTGCTGGTTGCTGCTCGTTATTAGCAGCAACAGCAAGCAGTGGCTGCTTTGGGTTCACACTTCTCCAGTCACTGCTGGTATTAGCAGTGCAAGTCATCCAATCACCGTCTTGCAAAAACACAAACTCTAACAACAACCAACCCAAGCAGTGGAGTTTCAACTACCACTAGTGCCACTATTAGCAATAAAAAGTTCACACTAGATGGCAGCAGCAGGAAGGGAGTCACATGACCAGCTAGTAGCTGCTAAAGTTGGACATGTCCAACTTCACCAGCTGCTGTTAAAATCACTAGCCCGCTGGAGAAAGCAGCTGCTAGTAGCAGTTCAGACTATGCTGCTAGAGCACTACAACCAGCCAGCAGCAACCAGCGGCTGGGAAACCAGCCTAGTGTGACTGCGGCATAAAGACAATTTTGGTGACTGCAAATTGCAATGAACTTTACCTTCATACCCAAATGAAACCACACATTTCACTGACTCTTTCCGTGATTTTCAATGGTCATTCAAAGGTTCATTTCCCTGAACAATTGCAATTACATTTTTGCTTTGAAATACTTAAATTTTGAATATGGCGAGCGAAACGAGCATAAAATTTTGATTAAAAGTTTATAAAAAATGTAAGATTTTAAATTTGATGCAATTTATGTAATTTTTACCATGTATATTTACAATTTTTTAAAAATGTAATCTTTTCATAAGAAAAATTTCCAGATTTTCTAAATAAAAAAATGCCATTTTTTCCATGGGTTTTCAGGTCGGAACGAGTCCTGCTATATTAGCTCCAAACGCAGAGATAAAAATCAAAAGACTATTTTCTCTAGAAATCTAAGAAATCTAGCTACATTACCTGAAGAGCTACTTTTTCTACTACATTCATACTGTATATACAAGTATTTAATATACAAGCCAAGAGCAGAAGGCTAAAAAAAACAATTGTGAGAATGTTTGTTAGGGTTTACTTTTTAAAAATCCCCTTACGAACAACAATGAAGCAAATCACCATGGAAAGAAGAAAAAAACCTAAACCCCCCCTCCTCCCTCCCTTATCCAGAAAAGAAAAAACACATGACACTTTGTTGGGTCTCAGGCTTCTGATCAAGAATTGGAGGGGGGGTGTCTCCTGTTTAAGTTAGGACCCTTTCACCACTCTCTGCCACTGAAGGGGCACTTCTCCAGGTAATAACGGGTCTATACTTGTATATTGCTCGCCAAAAACTTCAAAAAAGTTGCAATGTCATCATCTTTCTGGACTTTACAACTCCCCAAAATACACGGATTATAATGGGCAAAACGAAGAGCCTGAAGAGATGATTCCCATATATAGGTTGTATGAATTAGGGACTCCTACTGATTTGTGACAAATACAAACCAGGTGGTCAATAAATGGGCTGTCCAATGGTATGGTATATAAGAAGGAGGTGGTGGTGGTGGTGGAGGAGAGGAAAAAAGAGGCGGAGGGTCATTTTTGAGACGAAGAAGAAGAAGAAGGAAAAAAAAGCATGACCACATCTTTAAAGATGATCGTGAAGTAGCCTTAGGGAGCACCTGAAAACGAACCCAGGTATCATCTATCATCATCATTTTCAATGTCTTTCTCATTTTCTAAAAAGGAAAAATATCTCGTCTTTTTTTTTTCTTTCTCAAGTCTCCTGAGATTGTCTCCCGCTCTTTCTCTTCATAGCCAGCCAGCCACACACGAATTCCAGACCGACAAAAAAAAATCACAATTTGAAACTTTTCAAAAAAGTTCCTTATTTGATTGTTTTGTGCGAGTCAGAAAGAAATTCAGGAAGAGAAAACATTTTTTTTAATTGTTGCAAATGGAAATTTCTCAGAATGAATTGATGTCACCTTTGTAATTCCATAAGAGTCTCTCTTGAGGGGCCCTTTGGTTATTTTATAAATGAGAGAGGTCATCATCATCATGAAGGAATTTTCTACCTGTAGAAAACAATCTTAATTTTTTTTTACTTTTCTAAATCGTCTTTCTGGAGATAGATAGAGAGAGAGAGAGAAAGAGAGAGAACCTGGCAAAACAACATTTTTGTAGCTCACATCATAATATGATACAATCAGTTTAATACAGGATGTCTTTCAATATCTGACCACAACGTAGTTGAATTCAATGTTTCAAATATAGAATAAGTGTAAAGAACACCCTGTATAACAGTTATCACTTGCATTTTAGTCATCAAACTCATTTATAAGCTAATTTGCATAATTATATAAGTATGCAAATTCATTTGAAATCTTTAACTGTTGAGCACTGAAAATAAAATTAGAAAGAATTCTAAATTCGAGTTATTCTTCAAACTGTGGGCTTTTAATTATAATTAATTAATAATTATAGATCTTTACCTTAAATCAGAGAGATTAACACCCATATTCTAAAACACAAGTGGGGTAACCCGTCATAAATGACGGGAGCCAAATTCACAGGCAATTGTGCCCAGCATTAGAATTTCTTTTCCTATGCCCTTTTATGACGTCATCTTTTATGAAGTAACAAACCAATTAGAAATTGATGACGTTCATAAAAGGGCATAGGAAAAGAAATTCTAATGCTGGGCACAATTGCCTGTGATAAACTGTAGTTTAATTTTGCTACTATTATCCCCGCCCCTTTTTATATTTGAAAGAGAAAATGAGCTTTTCATTTTCTCTGGTGTGCTCATGCGCGTCGTTTGTTCCTTTTTTTACTCCTTTCATTTCAATTTCAGTCACCCCCTCCCTCCCTCCCACATTTTCCAACCTTTTCCCGTCTCCAATTTAATATCATGGGGTTCTTGGATGTTAAGAGTGCAACATATAGTTGACCTTGAGAAAAAAAGCGGTTCATTTATTCATTTAAATTTATATAAACTCCCACTTTTCTCTCTCTCCCCTTCTACACTTTCCAACCTTTTCCCCTCACCCCTCCCACTTTTCTCTCTCCCCTTCTACACTTTCCAACCTTTTCCCCTCACCCCTTCTACACTTTCCAACCTTTTCCCCTCGCCCCCTCCCACTTTTCTCTCTCTCCCCCTTCTACACTTTCCAAAGGAAGAGTTCAACATATTGAGAAAAAAAAAAAACGCTTCATTTATTCAAATTTATATAAATTCCGACGTGCTTCAAGGGTTTTGATACTCCACACACACACACACATACACAGACCTGGGATATTATATATATAATAATAATAATTACTAAACCAAAATGAAACCTACCCTCATATTCAAAAACGTTGCTTAAAATAAAAGTTAAGCTTAAACCATGATACAATCTAAAAATCTATAATAAGAACACAAATAAGTTTAGCTTTGTTTAAGTTTCATATTCGCTTAAGTAACGTTTTTGAATATGGCTGTTAAATAAAGCTAAACTTCAAAACTCTCCATTGATTTATTATAGTTTTGTCTTGCGTTTATGATTTTAAGTTTTAATTTTTATTTTAAGGAACGTTTTTGAATACGGAGGAGGTTAAAGTTTTAAGTTGAATATAATTAAAAATTGTCTTACAATTGATTAACTTTTATTTAAATGAGTATGATTATTTTTAATCCCATTTGATTTAAATAATTACCCTCATGACTCGACTGATTTTTTTCTCTCTCTCTCTCTCTCTCTCTCTTTTCTTATCTCTTATTCTTTTTATAGAATTTCATATTAATTCAAGTTAAGATAAAAAAGTGGCTTTTATTATGAACTTCGAATGAAGTAGTAAGAGAGAGAGAGAGAGAGAGAGAAGGAATGAAGAAAACACACGCACAAAACGAATGAAGAATGAACACACACATTAGAGAGAGAGTGAGAGAGAGACACACACGCTTAAAAGAAAGATGGCCTCCGGTCAAATTCACTCCATTGCAAATGAAGAAGAAAGTGCAAAGGAATTTGCGTTCTTTCTTAAATTAGAAAACAGAAAGAAAGAAGAAAAAACAAAACAAATCCATTTTAAACGAAAAATACCAAAAATTCTTCCATATTAAAGCGACTTTAATGTACCTTTTTTTTGGTTAATAAAACACAAAAATGAAATATGATTTTTATACACATGTTACCCGTCAAAGTTGAAAATCAGTCATTCTATACATTCATACTTAGAATTTTAGGCAACTTGACAGTAAGACAAAATGTATAGACAATGTTTTAGTCATTTTGCACAATTACTAGTGAAGATTTATAACCAATGTTGAGACAAATTAACTTTTCAAATTAATTCATTAGTTACTAATTACGATCAGTAGGAAACTAATTAATTACAATTAGTATTTTTTTAAAAAAAGAAATTAATTACAATTAGTCAATTTTTTAAAAAAGATAAATTAATTTAAAATTAGTCAATTTTTTAAAAAAAAAAGAAATTAATTTACAATTAGTCAATTTTTTTTAAAAAAAAGAAATTAATTTACAATTAGTAAATTTTTAAAAAGAGAATTTCAATTTAAAAATTTAATTTATAAATCAATTGACTAAGAAAAAGTTTGACGTCATTAAATCAGTTTAGAACAAAAATATAAAAACAAAAGTAATTTATAATAATTATATTTTCATTAGAAAAGTTAATTAACCATTGTGAATTAAACCATTAACCAACAGTAATGTGACGAATTACTAATTATAATTGAAAAAGTAATATTTAATTATAGTAATTCATTACTTTTGGCAAAAATTACTTTCCAACACTTTTTTTGTGATTTTAATATCAAAATTGCATTTTCGCACTCTGACTAGTGAATTTATAAGAATGACTTATTTTGCACTTTGGCGTTAACATATATTAAAAATATAAAAATCGCCGTAACCACCACCACCACCCCCTTTTTAAGATAGAAGAGGCGCCGCCGCCATCTTTGCTGTTTTTTTTAAAACAAAAGATGTGCCGACACAACGACGACTTAAAATGATAGTTAATAATATAAAAAAAAAATGAAAAAATTCCCACCCACGATTAAAAGGAGTTTTAATACAACAAAAAATGGGGGGGTTTTTTTTTTTTTGCTCATTTTTGTTACAAAATGGTCATTGCGTTTAAATGCGTTTAACTTTACGGAAGACTTCCTGCTATAAGTGAAAAAATACCCCTAATAACACAAAACGTTCGTGTTTTTTTTTTCTTTCTCTCTTCATTTTTTGTTAAAAAAAAAAAGAAATGAAAAAGGAGGAGGAGGAGATAATTAATTTATAAGAACACCAATTGTAAACATATGCATACTGTTGTTCTTCTATTAAAACGGAAGTGCAAATTAACATCATTACACAAGAGTTGAGAACCATCCGATACGAGGAGCAATCAAAAAGTTCTCGTACTGACACTACAGGCAATTAGAAAACGGGATGAACAGAAGTTGGTTCCGCCCTTTTTATAACGACCGGCAACTTCTAATTTTTTTGTTGTGTGGTTCGACGTTGAAAAAGGCGGAGCATGTGACGTCAGACTACATAACCAACCAATTAGAAGTTGACGGTCGTCATAACAAGGGCGGAGCCAACTGAAGTTCTTCCCGATTTCTAATTGCCTGTCGGACAGATAGATGGACACCAATTCAAAATGGCAACCTCAGGAATGTTACAGATCAGAAGGAGGACGCAATAGCAAAATACAGACTATAAACGCGGATTAAAACTTTAACAACCCACCTAAAATTTTACATTAAAAGAGATTGAAGAAAAAGAGGGAAGGCAAATGTGGTAACAAGTTTTTAAGAAGAATATAATATCAGCCACGAGAGACTGACTGACTGACTGAGAGAGAGAGGGGGGGAAGCATTCCTGGGCAATGGAAGAAGAAGCCTTGGGATATATAACGAATAAGGAGGAGAAAAAGAAAAGTTGAAAACGAACTATTTTTCAATCTCACTCCCTCTCTTCAGTACAGTACACCTTTTAGAAATAAGAGTTGAAAAGAGGGGAAAAAACAGCACCACCGCCGCCACCACACTGAACAACAACACAATGTATGTGTGCGTCCACTTAAATTCAACCCTCCTCCTCCTATTTATTTCTTTTCTCTTCTTCTGACAACACCTATGTATTTTTTTTTTACCTGGAGAAAATAAGCAATCATTATTTTGTACCAAGTTGAACACCTAGAAGCAACTTTTCTCTTTTTTTTTTTTAAAAAAAAAGCATCTTTTATTTTTCTGTTGCTTTTGCTTGACACCAGCATCACTCACTTTTAAAAGACTTGAAACCCTGAAGGCACATATGATGAACCACAACCAACCAAACAACCCCCCCTCTCTCTCCCTTTTTCTCCATAACTAACTAACCTTATAGCTCCTTAAACCCCCCCCCCCTTCTCCTCTCCTTAACCACCCACCCACCCTACCTTTCTAAAAACCTACCTAACTTTTCCTTACCTTTACTTTGTGAATATATTTCAGGTATATTATAACATACATCATTGTATACATGTATGCTCACCTGTTGCTTCTGATGATCTGAAATTCTTTGAAATCCTTGTGTGCCAAGCTATTTTTTTCTTTTAACTTTCAGAAAAGATAAAAAAGGTGAATGAGAGAGAGATAGAGAGAAAGAGAAAAAGTTAACTTGGTAAAAGAACTCCATTTTAAATGTGTCTGCAAATATATCTCAATCTTTAATCTTAATTTTACTAAAATTCTATGACTGAAATGAAAAGAAAAAAAAAAAGACATAGAAATTTTCGTCTTTTGAAAAATAACTGAATGAAAATGTCTCATTTTTATTTAAAAAAAAAAAAACACAAGAAATGAAAAATGACAGAAAAATCTCTTCTCAAAATGAATAAAAAAAAAAGAAAACTATTCCACTTTTTTTTAACGATGATTTTTATCATCATTTCCGAATTGTGTTTTGTACAAAAATCCACCTACCCTCCCCCTATTTTCCGCCTTCTTCTTCTCCTCCTCCTCCTCCTCCTCAGGTATTTTTTTTTCACCTGATTATTCTTCTTCTCCTTTGAAAGTTGGAAGTTAGAACTCAATTTTCCACTAACTTCAATTCTATTAAAACAGCAGCAAGCAAAAATACATAAAACCAAAACGAATGTTGTTAAAATGCAATTTTGCCCAATGGCAAAGTATATCACAACAAAAAAAAAAAACCTCCCCATTGACAAGATATTTATATTGTGTTCCAAGGTAAAAAAAAAAATATAAAATAGTCATATATGTTTTGTGTTTAGGGGCAATGACCCCCCCAAAAAAAGTGCCGCTGCTTTTTCCAAGATTTTCAAGCTCCTTTTTGCTTGCTTTTTTCTCCTATCATTTGTTCATCATATTGAAATACATTTGACAAATACTCAAGTCATAGCTAAAAACCACCTTCTATTACACATTTATAACCTGATTTTATACTTTACCTATATTTAAGGCTAGTACACACTGAGCTAACTTTGTGGCGAAACAATGTTTCGAGACTGTATCGCGAAACAAGTTCATCAGAATAGAAAAAAACACAATGTTGCGCAACTATTTCAAATGTGGACGTTTTCTGAAACATAAAGACTTCAGTTGTGATTTTAACTTTGATAAGAGTAGGAGAGGACTGTAGGATCCAAGATGTTGACCACCGTTCACTGGAAAAAAAAAAACTTTAAATCTTATCCAGAATTTTCAGTTTAGGTGTGGACACGGAACAATGTTTTCGGAACTGTATCGTGTTTCTCGATTCTGATCCGCAACAATTTATCGCGACAGCCGTGCGACATTGTTTCGTCACAAAGTAACAGTGTGTCCTGGTCTTTAGTACTGAAATTCAGGAATGAGGCTTCCTTCCCTCTTCACACATGCAATTAGAAATCGGGACAAACAGAAGTTGGCTCCGCCCTTTTTATGACGACCGGCAACTAGAAAAGTGTGGAGCATATGACGTCAGACTACATAACCAACCAATTAGAAGTTGCCGGTCGTCATAACAAGGGCGGAAGCAACTTCTGTTTGTCCCGATTTCTAATTGCCTGTCCTCTTCAGTAGCTGACAGACATTACTAAACCCGACAACCACCCGCCACGCTTGGTTAATCATTCCATCCAATAAAATGGTCACTTAATTAAGTGGTCATCATTAAGTCTCGCTTTCATTAAGAAATACCTGTTTCATTAAAAATAAGACCAAATGACTCTCACCATCAATTCACAAGTAAAATTCAAAAGTTTGTTATCTTTTTTATTACAATTTGAAAATTCATTTTTCACTAAACATTGTTGCAAGAAAAACTGCCAAATACAAATTTGAATTTAGAGCCAAGAAGGCCCCTGTGGCAGAGGGACAAAAGTCCCAATTGTAGCATGTGAAATGCATTATAAAAACTCAAAATATATAAACCCCTAATAACAATTGCAATTTCTTTCTAAAAAATATTGTCGTAAAAATACTTCTAGACTGTCTTAACCATTCTAGTTTTTTAATCACCTTATGGAGCTTTTAAACGTTAGCTTCTGAATTAATTAAAGAGTCTTTTCACATAAAACATTTTTGGTGATCGAGTTCGACTGCAAAATGTAGTCGGCATGTCGCCCAACACTCGAGTTCACTTTAGTTTTAGTTAAGTTCACTCAACAACAACACTAGGACAACTTTCCAACCACCGCGCAGTCGATTCAAGTGGTCAGTGTTGGCGACAAGCCGACTACATTTGGCAGTCGAACTCGACCACCAAACAAAAAAAAAGTGGTTCGTGTGTTACGAAGCCACCAGAATAACATGCAAATAAATAAAACCTAGTGGGATCGACACATTCTGGTCAAATGAATTCCTAATTGAGACATTTGTGGACCCTTTTAAGAACCGTTCCCACCCTCTTTCAAGTAAGTAACCATCGCAATACACAAACCGAGACTTATATACAGTTAAGAAAAAAAGAAATGACAACTGTAATTTTTGGTTAATATGGACATAATAATAATAAATGGTCAACAACAACAAAAAACAAGATGACCATTTAAGATGGCTTCCGTTTTTTTTTTTCTCGGTTTCTTAAACAACACAACAGATGTTTGTTGATGTCCATCAATTTCGCCAGAAAAAAGAAGAAGAAGAAGAAGAAGGGGACCAAAAGAAGAAAAGATGACCGACACACAAAAGTCGAAAATTGAAGGGAACCCAAATCGTTTCAAGCAAGATTCCACCAAACGAGACCCACAGAATCCAGACGTTGTTGTTATACTATGATGATGATTTATATAATAAGTGGCCTTATAATAAATAGGCCGCCCTTTACATACTGTATATATAACAAGGGTCTTCTGTTTTTTATACTGTATGACCTCTTCTGAACTCCCACCCTGGACCATTCTCCCCTCTGAACTTATCTCTCCCACACTAACCTCCCACAGGCAATTAGAAAACTCGATAAACAGACGTTTGCTCCGCCCTTTTTATGACGAACGGCAACTTCTATTTGGTTAGTTATGTAGTCTGACGTCAGATGCTCCGCCCTTTTCAACGTCGAACCACACAACAAACCAATTAGAAGTTGCCGGTCGTCATAAAAAGGGCCGGAGCCAACTTATGTATGTCCTGATTTCTAATTGCCTGTAACCTCCTCCCCTCTTATTACATTGAACCAAACAACAAAATATTGTAAATTATAATATCGATATTATGATAAATGTATTTCTGAGGTGGCGCTGATCAAGCGCCAAATTGAACAAACGCCAATCTGAACTAACGCCAAATTGAACAAACGCCAAATTGAACAAGCGCCAAAATGTGATAAACACATTGTTAGGTTAGGTTTGGTTAGGTTAGGATTGGTTAGGTTAGGTTTGGTTAGAATGTTCTGTTTGTAAATCTGCACATTCTGACGTCTATAAAAGCTCACAATATTTGGACCATCACAATTTACAAAAAACCTGAATAACCACCAAACTGAATAAACGCCAAACTGAATAAGCGCCAAATGGAACAAACGCCAAACTGAATAAACGCCAAATGGAACAAACGCCAAACTAAATAAGCGCCAAATGGAACAAACGCCAAACTGAATAAGCGCCAAATGGAACAAACGCCAAACTGAATAAACGCCAAATGGAACAAACGCCAAACTAAATAAGCGCCAAATGGAACAAACGCCAAACTAAATAAGCGCCAAATGGAACAAACGCCAAACTGAATAAGCGCCAAATGGAACAAACGCCAAACTGAATAAACGCCAAATGGAACAAACGCCAAACTGAATAAACGCCAAATGGAACAAACGCCAAACTAAATAAGCGCCAAATGGAACAAACGCCAAACTAAATAAGCGCCAAATGGAACAAACGCCAAACTGAATAAAAGCCAAAAATTTGGCGGTTATTCAGTTTGCCGTTTGTTCCATTTGGCGCTGATTCAGTCGCCCCATTTCTGAGATTGAGGGAGTTCGGATTCATTTTCTTTTTCTAATTTTTAAAAAGTGTATTGAAAAATATTTATACTTTGTATAAATAGACATAAATAATAATTATAAAAGTTGATTAATTATGATTTGCTCTCAGGTTGAAAAAAAAAACACTTGAGATATACATAGATAGAGAGAGAAAGAGATAGAAAGAGAGAGAGAGCGACAGAGAGAGAGAAAGAGATAGAAAGAGAGAGAGAGCGACAGAGAGATAGAAAGAACAAGAGAGAGAGAGATAGAGAGAGAGATAATTGAGTATCAACACCCTTAATTAAATATTAAAAAATGGTTCATTTTTCATGATCAAATTTCATTCGCGTTTTGAACCCTTTTTTTATTAAAAAAAACAAAAACAAATTTCAAGTCTCACCTAATAAATAATAAATAAATAATCATCTCCTCCTCCCTCCCTCCCTCCCTCTTCGTCAAAACTCCAATTCTCAATATTTATTATTCATCTTCCACTTTTTTTCAAAACGTCTTTTTTAATTTTAAAAAATAATGTTTTAAAATTCACGAGAAAATCAGAAGACTCCTTTTCTTTTCTGTAACCTCCCTTCTTTCCCGAATTTGCTTAACTTTTTTTTTCTTCTTTAAATTAAAAAAAAAGATGATCAATTCTTAGAAGAATCATTAAAAAAAATCATGTGGTTCTTTTTATTAATAAGTGTTTTCTCAACTTATGTGATGACAGCTCACGAGAAAATCATCAAGAAAATGACGAACAAAAAAAAAAATCAAAGATGAAATTCTGGCTAAATAAATATGAAAACCTCTTTTTTTTTGCTTCAACTAACGAAATAACCAAACACCCAAAATTGAAACCCAATCTCTTATGTGCGCGTGCGATGGACCTAATATAACGAAACTCTTTGATTATTTCTGTCTCTTATACCTAGTAGACACACACAGCTGATAATTTAAATGCATTTAAATAATAAATGTGTTCTACAGAGTCCCGTGCAGGACAAACAAACAATATGTCGTTGAATTCAATTTATTCACTTAATAATCTGAAAATATTGAGATTAATACTTAAATATAATTATATAAACTATTGACTAAATATTGATTTAGTATTTCAATATAAAATATTAATTAATAAAGTCAATTTTTATTTGGTGTTCATGTCCTTAACTGGATTCCGTATAATTCACTTAAACACATTTAATATGAATTCAATTAACTCATGTGGGTTTGTACATCCCATGAGCTAAATTAATTCCAATTAAATGTGTTTAAGTGAATTATACGGAATCCAGTTAAGGACATGAACACCAAATAAAAATTGACTTTATTAATTAATATTTTAAAATTGAAATGCTAAATCAATATTTTGTCAATAGTTTATTTAATTATATTTAAGTACTAACTCAATATTTTCAGATTATTAACTGAATAAATTGAATTCGACGACATGTTGTTTGTTTGTCCTTCACAGGGCTCTGTAGAATACGTTTATTATTTAAATGCATTTAAATTATAAGGTGTCTCTACTAGGTATTAGGGAGAACACCACCGTTTTTCTATGGTTATAGAAATATGGCTAGCCTCCACCTAGAACCGTCCTACCCCTCCGTAAACCGACCACAATATGATGATGATGATGATGATGATGATAATCTTTTGATATGTTTTTTTGCCGCTCACAGGTATGAAAATTCTTCAACATTTATTCAAATGTAATGCTAATTATTCACGGAATTTTTTTTTTAAAAAGAAGACACGAAACAAAAAAAATACAAGAAATATGAAGAAAAAAAAAAGATTGTCTCAAGAGAGAATGAAAAACCATTAAATATGTAAAATTGTTTCTCATTTAGGAAGAATCACATTCTTAGAAGTTAGAAGGGTTAAATTCGAATGGGCCATTTTAATATCAAGTCATGTAATGATCGAATTATTAAGACGTTTGGCATAAAATGCACAAAACACGTCATTTTCTAATAACTACAACGAGAGAGAGAAAAAATTTAATAAGAAAAGTAAAAAAGTCAAATATGATCAGGGGTTTACGCCCCCGATGGCGTAACTTTTTTTTACCGTTCTCAACGTATGGCTCCCGTGGTCACTTTTGACCACATTCGGTCAGTTTTGCCCACGGTGACCAAAAGTGGGCACCGGGTTGCCGACGTTCTCTGCCGGATCCTAACCGACCGGTATCGGTCGACGCTTTTTCGACCGTAAATAGTATATCCATTTGTTTTTCGTGTTAAACGGTTTCTCCATCATTGCACGTGTTATACAAGTGCCACATGTGAAATGCAATAATAATTAGTTTAACCGGAAATAAAAATGCCTATAATTTTCGAAAACAATTTCATAAAATTGTAGAAATTTCTTCTTTTTTTAAAAAATGAAGTTTTTCTTATCAATTTTTCTACAACCTTCCGGAACTTCCTGGAAGTTGAGTAATTAACATTATTTTAGTAATTAATTGCTTCAGTTCATTACTTGCACTTTCCCCCCAATTGCATTATTATTATTATTATTATTATTATACACATTTTCATTTGCATAAAATAATAATCAACTATATTTTGGATTAACTTATCTATATTTGCATAAAATGCACATTCACAAATAATAAAACCTTCCTATAAATGTATATAGTTTTCAAAAGGTGGGACCGAATCCTAAATTTGCTCGAATCCGAATCCTAAAAGATTCTCGAATCCTTCATCTAAGAATCCTGTATTATTCATTAAGAAGAAGATACAAATAAATGAAATAATATTAAATATTAAATTATTAATAATAATAAAAAAACAAGTGTGGCTTCACTCAGGGTCAGGCCACAAATATGATTTTGATGATCCGGGTCCGACCACCGAAATTGCAATAATCGCCGGTTTTTTTGGTTAATGAACCGCTTCTATTGGACGTCCATTTTAACCAACGTTTTTAACAGTTTTTTTTTAAGGTTAGGATTCGAAAGATTCGAAAGACGGAAAAAAGCGGCGAAGATTCTAGTTTTTGAATCTCGAATATTTTTTTCAAGATTCGCTGGATTCGAATGGCCCAACCGATCCCTTATTTTTGTTCATGTTTTCAGTAATATATCTAACAAGAGTGTTTTGCGTAGAATGTACACACTGTACACATTGTAAATTGAAAAGAATATCAAACTTCCTTGAAATATCATTGATTAATGTTCAATGGTTTTTGCTTTTTCTATCTTTTTCTTTTTTTTTTAAAAAACCCTGAAATCTACTTTCACTCGTGTCATTTTTGAATAAAATTCTACTATTTTGACATTCCCATAGATGTTGTTTTGTTTTGTTTTTTTCTCAAAAAAAAAACCTTATTCTGTTGTTGTTTGCAACTTTGACTGAAATACGAACTATTCCCTTTTCAGACAAAATTTAAAAAAAAATCCTTCAATTTCAACCACGTATTAATTAGCGAGAAACAGTAAAAACAAATTCTAGACCAAAAAATGAGAGACTTACCTTAGTCCAGGACGAAAGTGGAATCGATGTAGTTCGGTCCACGGCTACGACACTCACTAGATAATCCACAAAACCCGATTCGTGATCCAAGATGGCCGTCGTCGTAATCACACCCGAACGACGATCCACATCGAAGACACGAGGTTGAGTCACACCTTTCGAACTGATTCCCGTAATAAAGTAAGAAATGTCAACTTTAGCATCGTTCACGTTGCTCACTCCGACCGTTATCACACTCAGACCGATCGTCTCATTCTCGGGGATGTTCACTTGGTATTCCGACTTGGCAAACGAATGAGCAAAAGAAGAACCGGAAGTGGATCCGATCGTGGCTCCTTCGATTCCTTCGCTCGCTCGTATGCCGATCACGGTGATTCTAGTCTCCGCAGTCTTCCTCTGAGATGCTAGGGCACCGTCCGAAGCACGAACTGTCAATACGTAAACCGATCCGACACCTTCGAGACGTCGATTCAGAGATAATTTACCGGAGTTACGATCCAAAACGAACGGTCCGACATCACCGTTCACCAATTCGTAGTTCACCTTACCGTTCTCGTTGGCGTCCGCGTCGACGGCAGATAACGTCATCACGACGTAACCCTTCTCGGAAGCGTGTGGCACGACGGCTGCCGTTAACGACACGAAACGTGGAGAATTGTCGTTGATGTCTTCGACGATGACCGTCACCAGTTTCTCTGTAGACAGACGAGACGATTTCGGTTCGGCCATATCTTCCGCAGTGACCATCAGCCGAAAAGTATCACTGAATTCGCGATCTATCTCTTTCAAAGTGTAAATCACACCCGTATCGGGTCGAATAGCAAACAGTTCGTGACCCGGCTCCTGTCTCGTCAAACTGTAACGAACTTTGCCGTTGTTGCCAGCATCCGGATCGAGGGCCATAACTGTGACGACCGGCGTATTGATTGGAATACCTTCTTGAATCTGTCGAACAATGGCAACGTTCGAGAAACTCGGAGGATTATCGTTGACGTCCAGAACGTGGATGGTAAAAGTGGTAGCCGAGGTCAAGTGTGGTGTTCCACCGTCCGTTACTGTAACGTTTAAAATGTACGAAACGCGGCTCTCGTAGTCCAGTGGCTTGTTCAGATACAAAATACCGGTCGAACCATCGATTCGAAACGTCTCTTGAATGTTTCCAGCACCAATGTAAAAGGTGACTTCACAGTTGACTCCGAGATCCAAATCTCTTGCTTTAAACTGCATTAGTTTGGTTCCGACTGTGGCGTTCTCGGAAACAAACGTTTCCGTTTCGATGGACACCAGCTGTGGAGCGTTATCGTTCTCGTCCATCACCTGAACGATAACGGACGTTGACGCACTCAGACTAGTCGTAATTCCGGAATCCTTAGCCACCACCACCAACGTATATTCGGCCACAGTCTCTCTATCCAGAGACTTTAACAAAACGATCTGACCGTTCTCATCGTCGATACCAAAACAATCATCAACATTACCTTCTACCAAATGATAAACAATGTGGCCACTGGCACCTTCATCGGCATCCGTGGCACTCACTCTCAAAACTGGACTGTTTGGAAGTGAAAATTCGGAAAGAGCCGTCTTATATGGAAGACGAACAAACTGCGGAACATTGTCGTTAACGTCAGTGATGAAAACAAACACTTTGCCTTCGTCCTGCCGTCGAACAAGTCCGTTATCTGTGACGAAAGCCTCCAAAGTCACAAAGTTTTGTCCAGAAGTTAAAACCAATTTCTCGTGATCGAAATATTGAGTAGATTTGATGATTCCAGTCTTAGGATCGATAATAAATCCGTCTTGATTGCTACTGATAGAATACGTCAACTCCGCATTACGACCAATGTCTTTATCGGTGGCTTCCAGTTGACCAATATATGAGTCCGGAGGTTCGTTTTCTGGTAAACTGAACATGAAAGTCTTGTTTGAGAAAATGGGAGCATTGTCGTTTTCGTCCATAATGTGTATGATAACCGTGACCGACGAACTTCGTGGTACTTGACCGTGATCTCGTCCGACGACCGACAACTCAAAGTAACTCTGAACTTCACGATCGAGAGCACTACGGACATAAAGGTTTCCATCTGGAAAGATGCCGAATTTGGAGTTCGATCCTTCGACGATCGAATAAGACACCATTCCATTGAGACCGGAATCTCCATCAGAGGCAGTGAGAGAGAAGAAACGATCGTTGACTAAAGTTCCTTCCGATAACGAAGTCTCAACTGAGAAGTGTTCGAAAAGCGGAGTGTGATCGTTAACATCTTCGACGAAGATTGTGATGGCCTGTTTTGAAGACAGAGGCGGATTACCACCGTCGATGGCCACCACTTCTATCTCGTACTTCTTCTTGACTTCGTAATCGACAGCTCGTTTCAGATACACCATTCCGGACTGCTTATTGATGGTGAATACGTCTTCGGGATTATATGACAGACTGTACGATACTCTTCCATTAGCTCCTTTATCTCGATCTTCGGCTCTTGCAGAATAAACTTCGTGTCCCAACGGACAGTTCTCTTGTACGGTGGTCATGGCTAGAAGGCTACGAAACACCGGTGGGTTATCGTTAACATCATCAACAGTGATGTTCACCATAACCGTTCCGTAGTTCATTCCAGACTGAGCCAAAATCTTCATCGAATAGTCAACTTTTTCTTCTCGATCGATGGCTCGAGCCGTCGTTATGGTGCCAGAGTTCTCATCTACGGCAAACATGTGATCCTGATCGCCTCCAATGATGTAGTATTTGATGGCACCTCCATTCCCATCTGCTGACGCACTTACTCGTCCGGCTTCTCTTCTGAGAACGGGCTCCTTACCACCTCCATCTTCCAGAACGTTGAACGAATAACCTTTCGGCTGGCTAAACTCTAATCGTCTCACTTGATTATTCTCGACAAGAATGTCCACGATGGCACTTTCGGGTGTTTTTCTATCTCCGAGATCTTTGGCCACAACTGTCAATCGATACTGAGACTTTGTCCATTTACTCAATTTGGACGTAGTTCGTACAACTCCTTGATCGGCATCGATTTCAAAAGCACCGTCACCACCGTTGACAATAGCAAACTTCAGGTCAGAATGTTGTCCTTCGTCTGGATCTGTGGCCTTCACCTGAAGAACAGACGTTCCCAGAGTGGCACTCTCTTCAACCGTTGCAAAATATTGGATCGGATAGAAGACGGGATCGTTATCGTTCACGTCGATCACATGAAGAGTAATCGAGGCCGAAGATGACAGCGGAACAAAACCACGATCTTTGGCCACCACTTGAATCACGTAAGTTTCCGTTTCCTCTCTGTCCAACTTGACTTTAGTGGTCACCAGACCGGAAGTACCATTTACAGCAAACACTCCCGGATACGAATGTTCGGTTCTCGGATCGATCGAGTAAACAACGGATCCGTTCACTCCTTGATCGTGATCCAACGCTTTCACCGTAGCCACAGGTGAATTCGGAGGAGAATTCTCTATAATGGATACGTTGAGAGCCGGTTCTTCGAAACGAGGCGCTTCATCGTTCTCATCCAAGATCTCGATGCGTAGTAATGTGTAAGCCCAACGTGGACTCGGTCCTCCATCGCGAGCCGATAGTTTTAGATCAACTACTGACTGTAGTTCTCTGTCCAAAGGACGTGCCGTAATGACCAGACCACTGATGATATCGATATCGAACCACTGCCGATCGTTACCAGACACAATAGCATAATAAACCTTGGAGTTGATTCCGGTATCTTCGTCGGTGGCCGTGATACTGGACACGTACGTTCCAACGGGTACGAGTTCACTCAGAACAGAAGAATAGTTGGCACGTTCGAAAACCGGAGCATGGTCGTTCACGTCGTTTACTTGAATGATCAGAAAAGCTGTCGAACTTCTCGGAGGCGAACCCTTGTCCGTGGCCACAATGGTCAAATTGTATTTTTCGGTCTTCTCGCGATCCAAAACACCATTGACGCGAACGATATCGAAACTCGGAGTGTGTTCCATGTGAAAGTGACTTTTTTCGTTTCCGGCACGGATCTCCACAACCGTTTCACCGTTCGGTCCATCATCCGGATCGATGACACTCACAGCAGCCACCACAGATCCATTATGAGCATTCTCATCGACCGTCGCAAAACTTCCGGTCGATGGAAAATAACGAAATCGAATGATAGGATCGTGGTCATTAGCGTCCATTAGATTGACTGTTACGTAAGTCCGTCCGTCTTGTCTAGGAGATCCATTGTCGTGAGCAAAAACAGTAAAGACGCAGCTCTTGGCACAGTTACGACCAGCCGGACAATTCTGTCGACAATTTAACTTTTCCTGAGTACGGATGACCCCAGTATCGGGATCCACTTCGAACCGAGTTTCGGTGTCACCCAAATAGTAAGTTATACGTGCGTTCTCTCCTTCGTCCGTATCGGTGGCCCGCACTTGAAGGACGTTTGTTCCTGGTGGCACGGTTTCGTTCAAACTGACCACATAGTCGCTATGATCGAATATGGGCGGATTATCGTTTACGTCCAGAACGGTAATGTTGACCGTCACGTATCCCATCAATGGAAGCGTCTCTCCTCCGTCACGTGCCGAAACGTTCAACTGATAGAAGGCTCGGTTCTCACGATCCAAAGGACTCGCTGTTTCCAGATTCAAATACGGTGTTTCGCCGCTCGGATTCGTGATCACGATCAATCGAAACTTGTCCTCGTCGTTACCGGACACGATGTTGTAATCGGTAGTTACAGAATTCGAACCCGCGTCACGATCGGTTGCAGTGTCCAAAATAACTCTCGTTCCCGGAGTTGCACTCTCGGAAAAAGTCACTTTGATGCTAGATTCCGGAAATGTTGGAGCGTTGTCGTTAATGTCCAGTACGATGATTCTGACTTCGATTGGATAAGTCGGTTGACTGCTAAGAATGACCAGATCGAATCGGTTCGCGGAAAGAGTCTCTCGATCAAGAACCACAGCTGTCGTAACCATACCCGTCGTACCGTTCAATTCGAACTGTTTCGGCACTTCATTGAACCGATAAGTGAATCCGGGTTTCGTCGGAATCTTTCCGACAACCGTTCCGACCGGTTCTTCCTCGGGCACTTCAAACTGGACTCGAGTGTCGACCGATCGAGACCTCGAAGTAAGTGGCGATTGTGTCGTAGTCACATTGGTATTGGGTCCACTTCCTCCACCACCCGGTCCAGGTCCTTGAGCACAGGTCAAGATCACGAACTGTGCTAATAACAGTAGTAGAAGGAGCACAGTAGACATTGGCACTGATTGAGATTGACGGGAACGCCATAAAACACGCACTCGACAACACGTAGTCCTTCGATATTTGGAAGTCGCCGTTGGATCCGAATTCGGATCCATTTGTTCGTACTTAACGAAGACGATGAAGATCGATCGCGAGAATCACAACAAACACAAAACAGGAAGAAGAAGAAAGGGATCCGATCTCAGTTGAACATTTAACGAACTGTGTGTGGGTCTCCAACAATCGCACTCATTCTAGAAAATAAAATTCAAATAAAAAATTGTAAAGATTCAATTCGATTCGAAAAAGTTCTTCAAAAACATTCAACAATATTTTGAACGTAAACTTTGTTGAGAACAATACTAAATTCAATGTGTGTTATAAACTAGAAGGGTAACTGAAACATTTCATAGTATTTTCATGTTGATATCTTTCAAAATACACTTTTTATTGACAAAAATTAAAAAAACTCAGATAAAAAGTTTATTTTAAAAGATATCACAAAATGAAAATATTTTTAAGTGATTGAGCAACCCTTCTAGTTTCTAAAACACTTTTAATTTTTTTAATATTGCTTCTGAAAGACGAATTAACAGAAGTTTGAGAGGCGTTTACAACATTTTCAGAATAAACGTCAAAATCACCATAAAAAAAAGTTCATTTTTAAAGATCTACTAAGAAAATACTTTTAGTATTAGCACAGTAAAAATTAATATTCTAGTTTCTAACAAAATTTGAAGAAAAAAAATATTTTTAATACATGTGTGTGGCTGTTTTTGATAAAAATTTATCACAATTTTTATTAGCAAAAAATGCTAATTTTCCAACTTACAATAAAAAAAAGTTGATTTTTAAAGATATCAATCATAAAAATATTTTTAACACAATTCATTTTTTTACTATTCTAGTATCTAACCAAACTTAAAAAAATTGCTGAATTTAAAATATAACATTGTGAATTTCTAGAATTTTGTTTTTTAAAGAGAAAATTTTAAGAATTAAACCAAATAAGACAAAAGTAAACAAATAATTAAAAAGTTTGTTGTTTTCCAAAAACGAAAATTCAAAACCACATCACAAACCACCTGAAGAAACGAAATTTTTCGAGTCTTTTTTATTTTTCGAGCCTCATTTTCAGACCCCCCAACCCCCCTCCCTTGAATCACCCCTGAAACACCCACCCTCACCCCTCAGTATTTCGTCTCTCTCTCTTCTTCTTATTCTTAGGTCCAAATTCAAGAAGTAGAAACATCTGATGAACACTTTTAAAAACTAAAACTTGAACTCTCTAAGCAAGGTTTGAAAACTCTTTTATTTTCAAGTATAACTGAATAAAACAGGATTTTATATTTGAAAGCTTGTTTAGGAGAGTTTAAGTTTGAAGTTGAAAAATATCAAAAGTTTTCTTTCTCGAATTTCAACCCCTACTTTTTTTTCACCTTGCCAAAATTTTTCTTTCTATCTTTTTTCTTGAGCCCAGAAGAAGAAGAAGAAGAAGAAAGAAGAAAAAGTTGCTTCTCTTTCTCTCTTTTTTTTTTTGAATACTCGTTTTCTCTCCCCCTTCAACTTTTGAATTGCCATGTTTTACCTGAGGGCAAATTTAGAGAAGAAGACGAAAGACTTAAAGAGAGAAAGAAAAAACCTTCTTGTACAAGAAAATGGAAGAATGTATTTAAAAAAAAAACGAAGAGAAGGCAATATTATAAGAAGAAAAGATGGCAGCAAAAAGAAAAATTCTAACTTATATAAAAATCCTCTTTACATTGGAAAATAAATGAAATAAAATTACAAATAGAAGTTTGGAAGAGAAAGAAGAAGAACATAATAAACTCATTAAGTGTTGCAAGTTGCAAAAACACACAGACCACTTTTTAACCACTTTTCGAACTGCAAAATGAAGTCGAAAGTGGTTGAGTTAAAGTTGCAATGTTATTTTCGAAGGAAACATTCAAAAAGTGGTTGGTTTGAGCGCCAAACCGACTTCATTTTGCAGTTAAAAAGTGGTCCGTGTGTACCAAGTGCCTAAAAAACACACAAATCTGCAAAAAAATATAAACACACAGAAATAAGAAAGAGAGAACACATGGAAAAATGAAACAACATCAATAAACTGTAAAAAAAGTCTTACCTTTTGGCCACAAGATTCGTCTTTTGACGGCCAAAATATCAATTATTTTTTAAAAAAAAAAAATACTAAACTTAATATCAACTTTTAAACTTTGTGTTGTAGGCCTATATATTTTACAAAATCCATTATTACAATTTCTTTTTAAAGAAGTTTACCGCTCACTTTTTGCTTATATAATTTATTCCAATTTTTCTTCATTATCAGCTGTATTTTTTTTTTTAAATATAATTTTCACATGAGCTTATTTATATTCCACCAAAATTTTAAAATCAATTACATCTTATATGCATAATAATAATATATATATATCAAAAATGACATATAAAGAACACACGCACCGACAGTACTTTCACATAAGCTCTTTGAAAAATGAGAGCAAACAACTGATGATGATGATCATCAGCAGCATCAGAAGCAGCCTTACACCGACCGACCAAACTCACGAAATCACAGACTAAACTTTTTCGAAACAAAAAAAAAACTTTTTTGCAAACTTCAAAAGAAGCAACAGGTCGCCATACACCTGACAGTGTTGCCAGCTACACTTATTTTTTCTTCAAGATAAATTTATAAAGGTAAAACAACTCCCATGTTAGAAAAAAAAGTGCCATAATTGAGTGAAAATGCGTCTGCTTTTTGAAGCTAGGAAGCAAAGAAGGTACAGGAGGTGAATCTCGTACCGTATGGTTTCGAGCTATTTTAAAGGGGGACGACATTGATGGGTGAATCTTGTACGCTCTGTAATAAGGGTGGCGCTGATCAAGCGCCAAATTGAACAAACGCCAAACTGAATAAACGCCAAACTGAATAAACGCCAAATGGAACAAACGCCAAACTGAATAAAAGCCAAATGGAACAAACGCCAAACTGAATAAGTGCCAAATGGAACAAACGCCAAACTGAATAAGTGCCAAATGAAACAAACGCCAAATTGAACAAACGCCAAACTGAATAAACGCCAAATGGAACAAACGCCAAACTGAATAAGTGCCAAATGGAACAAACGCCAAACTGAATAAGTGCCAAATGGAACAAACGCCAAACTGAATAAACGCCAAATGGAACAAACGCCAAACTGAATAAGTGCTAAATTGAACAAACGCCAAACTGAATAAACGCCAAATGGAACAAACGCCAAACTGAATAAAAGCCAAATGGAACAAACGCCAAACTGAATAAGTGCCAAATGGAACAAACGCCAAACTGAATAAGTGCCAAATGAAACAAACGCCAAATTGAACAAACGCCAAACTGAATAAACGCCAAATGGAACAAACGCCAAACTGAATAAGTGCCAAATGGAACAAACGCCAAACTGAATAAACGCCAAATGGAACAAACGCCAAACTGAATAAGTGCTAAATTGAACAAACGCCAAACTGAATAAACGCCAAACTGAATAAACGCCAAATGGAACAAACGCCAAACTGAATAAGTGCCAAATGAAACAAACGCCAAATTGAACAAACGCCAAACTGAATAAACGCCAAATGGAACAAACGCCAAACTGAATAAGTGCCAAATGGAACAAACGCCAAACTGAATAAGTGCCAAATGGAACAAACGCCAAACTGAATAAGTGCCAAATGAAACAAACGCCAAATTGAACAAACGCCAAACTGAATAAACACCAAATGGAACAAACGCCAAACTGAATAAACGCCAAATGGAACAAACGCCAAACTGAATAAACGCCAAATGGAACAAACGCCAAACTGAATAAGTGCTAAATTGAACAAACGCCAAACTGAATAAACGCCAAACTGAATAAACGCCAAATGGAACAAACGCCAAACTGAATAAGTGCCAAATGGAACAAACGCCAAACTGAATAACCGCCAAAATGTGATAAACACATTGTTAGGTTAGGTTAGGTTTGGTTTGGTTAGGATTGGTTAGGTTTGGTTAGGTTAGGTTAGCATGTTCTGTTTGTAAATCTGCACAGTCTGACGTCTATAAAAGCTCACAATATTTGGACCATCAGAATTTACAAAAAAACCTGAATAACCGCCAAACTGAATAAACGCCAAATGGAACAAACGCCAAACTGAATAAGCGCCAAATGGAAGAAACGCCAAACTGAATAAAAGCCAAAAATTTGGCCCTTGTTCAGTTTGGCGTTTGTTAAATTTGGCGCTTATTCAGTCGCCCCGTAATAAGAACCTCTAAGTACAGATTGCGCCCTCTATTGGCTACACTCAGTTTTGGCACCGAGTGCTCCGTATGAAAAGCTCTTAGTTGAGTTACCTCTGTATGTTCTGTTTCACAATTTAAATAAATTGAAAACAGTTTCATGATCATATTTTTTTTAAAAAAACATTTAGAGTGTAGAAGAAATTTGTAGAAAAAAAAATCAATTTACATAATTATTTTCAGATCTCATAGTGATAATCAGCAATTTTTTTTTCATATACTAACCTTGAGATTCTAAATCTGGCAACAATGTATGATTCTTCTCTCAGTCATTGCACTTGAAAAGTGGCATCACCGTCATTGTCTTCAAGATATGTGGGCGGAGCTTCTCTTCTCTCTCTCTCATAATAGATTCTCAATGAAAAAGGAGGCGGACCATAAGATTGAAGCTATCAAAAGAAACCAATGAGAAATTAGCTCTTTGCTATTATAGAGTCTAGATAGACAAAAATCAAAACATATACCTGCTTCATTGTAGGAAGAAACTTGTGACGTCAGAAGGGTTGATCCAAAATTTAGGCTTTTAGGCAAAATTTATGTCATTTAGTTTAATAAAAAAGGGGTAATATATTAATAACAAAAAAAAATGCAGGAACTCTTTTTGTTTAAACTGTTGATATCAATTCCTTTCTATCAGACTAAAATAACAAAATTCTAAATTTTGGATCAACCTCTATGACGTCACAAGCTCCATCTTATCACAATGCTTGACTACTATATTTGATATTAAGTCTATGGATAATCGTATCCCTCAATACATAAACAGAATCACACGCTGAATTAAGATAGTTATTGAATTAAAATTTTAATTAATGACAAATAAATTTGTAGGCGTGGATTAAAAAAAATGGCAGGGTAGCTTAAGAATGTACCAAGATTAAGTTCGGATTATTATTATGATAATAATAATTATACACTTTGGCAATACTCAATTCTAATCAAATTTGACTTAGATCGAATTTAAAACGATTTAGAAATAGATTTCATTTGCATTTTACTCACCAAATTCGTCTTCAACACGAAAATATAATACAACAATCATATTATGTAATACAAAAGATGGAGGGAAACTAAACTGAAATTGGCGGGAAAATAGATGAAGAAGACGACAAAAACTAACACATTTAGCTAAAGCGCTTTATAAAATATAAATCACTAACTACTAAAGCGCCACTACGCGGTTTTAAAAATTTATACAGCGCGTTTGGAAAGAGACGTTTAATCGTTCATGCATATAAGGGGGTTTCAACATGCGGCTCGTGTGCCAATCACTTACAAGCTAACTTTATCTGTTATCTGATTATTCTTTTAAAAACTAGAATGGTAGCTCAATTACTATTAATAGGATTTTTATATTTTTTAAAAAATATAATTGATATAGACAAAAATTAAATAAATTTTATTTAAAAAGTTGGATCATAAAAACTATTAAAAAAGTTCATTTTGAAAAATGACAAAACTATTTAGGTGGCTCAGCTACCCTTCTAGTTTTTTAAAGCATATAATTAGTGACGCTGATGAAACTGCAGAATAACATCAGTTCATAACTCACCCGTTGATAACATTTTAAAGATAATTCTAAGTATTAAAATTAAAAGACGAAAATTTAGCAAAGAAAGAACAAATTTTTATTTTTCATGCAAATGGCAAATTTTGAGGGAGAGGGGAGGGGGTGGGAGGGAAATGAAAATGAAAAACTAACACCCAGTTTTATAGCAACAACTAATTATAACACTAAAATGTAATTACTAGTAGGAATATGAATATTCATTGTGACTATACATAAAAAAAAATTAAGAAGCCTAAATATATCTAAAATGTAATTGATAAGATGAAGATTGACTACAGATGGACGACAACACTTCTTATTTACATCAAAATTCGTTCATAAATTTCAAAAAAGTTTTAACAATTTTTTTTTTACTCCAACACAAGTTTTTTTGATCCTAAATTACGTGTCGCTTCCTCCTTTTTTTCTTCTTAAATTGAAATTATAAAGGCTCATGTTCCAAACTTTAAATAGGAAAAGAAATAGGTTCAAAATATACATAAGACAATGGAGGGGAGAGAGAGGAGAACTTCGAAAATTTGACACTCAAAAATTGCACACAAAATGTTTTCAAAACATAAAACAATTACTTGAAAATGAAAACAAAAACAGTAAAAAAAAAAACTAGTTACAACAAAACAAAATGTGATCAGAATTAAGTCAATTGTTTTATGATTTATATCAAAAAATGTTTTTAAACACAAAATGAAATTTCTTGTAAGATTTTTCTTTATAAAGCTGGAAATACGAGCCAATAAAATAATTAAGTGTAAATCAATTATAACTGGAATTTCATTTATCAAAACTTAAAAGAAAGTTTTCAAAAACGTCCCTTAAAATAAAAGTCAAACTTACAGCCGTATTCCTAAAATGTTACTTAAACCAAAGCGAAACTTAAATAAGGTTAAATTAAAAAAAAACTCTCCATAGACTTATTATTATAGAAAGTTTTACTTTGCATCATGGTTTAAGCTTAACTTTATTTTAAGGAACGTTTTTTTTTTAAAAAAAAACAGGAAAAGTCTATGGAGAATTTCTAAGTTTATCTGTGTTTTAAGTTTCACTTTGGTTTAAGTAACGTTTTATAATACAATCGTCAAAGATGAAAGTCAAATTTTATTTGTTTGGAACAAAAAAAATTGTCAAATTAATTTAAAAAAGGTAAATTTTGGTCAGAATGAAAAAAACCAACAACAGAGCAAAACTATAAATAGTTAATAATAATAAACGCAAATTTTTCAATAGATTTTCTCTCTTGTTTTCGTAACTTTTAGCAAAAAGGCATAAAATTTCCTCAAAAAAGTCCAAAATAATAAAAAAAAAAACCTTAAGAAAATTTCCCTGAATGAAATCTTTAAAATTACATTTTTAACAAACATAACATTTCAACAAACTTCTTCTAAACACCGAAAGAGAGAAGTTTGGAAAAACATTCAGAATAAAAAATGTACACAATTAAATTAACATTATAATTAATTATTTCGTTTCTGAAGCGCATAATAATACCATTTTTCTTCTTCTTCTCTCTCTCGGACCTTGGTCACTACATATAGTGAGGTCATTTATACCAAATCAACCAAAAAAAAAAAACTCCCCGTCCAAAAATACAAAAAAAAAGCTCTTTACCGAATTCTCATCCTAAACAAACCCTTTAAACATCTTTTCACGGATATAATTGGGAATGATTGGAAACCATACTATCCAAAATTCCCTTATACAATTATTACAATTTATAACACCTTTTTTCAGTTTTTTTTGACACTATTCCCCCCCCCCGCCTTTTCCCCATTATTTTCAAATATCGATCATTTGCGAGAAAAATAGTGACAAACGTTTAAAATTTTTTTAAGGATTTCAACTGAATTGAAATTAATTATATATCGACATTACTTGTGATTAATAAAAGTGTAATAATTGAGTTACAACTTTTGTGTTGTTATTATTCCTATTAAATATTAAAACATTCTTTGTGAGTCAATTTTCACCTTCAATTTAAAAAAAATCGACGATTTTTTTAACTTGTGTCACTTTTTTTTTTTTACACAAATGAACGATATTGTCATAATCTCCCAAAAAAAATTTCAATAGTTTTTTTTTTAAATGAATATTGTTATAAATAACAAAAATAATAATTCAAAATGGTGAAAACAGCGGTGGGAAAATTTTGGACCAGAACAGAAAAAAATGATCCAAACATTTAAAATCACCAAAAAAAAAAAACGCAAAAATGAAAAAAAGAGCCAAATTTATTTCGCAGCTCGACCCTCTTAAATTAACGCTAGTTTAATTTAAAGTAACCCTGAACGTTTTTTCCAAAAATTTTCGATTTAAAAGAAAGTTATCCCCTTTAAATAAAAACCTTCTAGGTTTCTTCGTGTCTTTTAATTATCGTTTGCTTCTGTTTGGTTTAATTATTCTTTTTTTTTTACAATATTTCTTCAGATGTATGAACCGTCGTTCATTTTAAACAATGATTACGAATGAGCCGATACGATGACACCAGGTCGCGTCGGAGGAGGAGGTGGTGGTGTCGCAACAGCGGCGGCTGCGACGACGACGTTCGCCGTTGACGTCATCTGTATGACTTGCGAGTGATGTTGATGATTACGAGAATGTTGACGGTACGAAAGATCGGTGGCGGCAGCAGCGGAAGAAGCAGCCACAATGGTCGTCGTTTCTTCATCGTCTTCTCCTCCTTTTCTCTTCGATTCCACAGGAATTGGATCATCGCTGAAGAGATGATCTCCCTCTAGGTGGCGTATAGCTTCGACTATCGTTTCCAAGTTCTGCCGAGATGTGCTCGGAAAATATACCCTAAGATTTATAATGAAAAATCATTTTAAAATAACGAAGCCTTCGTAACAATTCTTGACCCAAAAAAAAAAAAACCTTAGTTGCGATTGTTGCTGCATTGCCGGTACAACTTGCGGTGGACTCTGTGGAGGAGGCGACGATTTGTAAGGAATCTCCGAACGAACGACGCGAACCACATCATCGTCGTCGTCGTCGTCTTCTTCTTCTTCGTGAATGATTTCATCGTCGTCGTCTTCATCTTTGATGTCGTTCTTGCTGCCTCGTAACGGCACGATTACTTCGTGTTTCGGCTGTTGTTGTTCGATCGGTGGCACTCTATTGTTCTCTTTCGTAGCCGAGATTGAGAACGAAATCGCGTGAGGAAGATGAGAAGAAGAAGAGTCACTCAGTAATTCGGAATCCACAGAAATGATGGAGGTATTTTGGTTGCTCTTGTTGTCTATCGTCGACGACGTCGTCCGCCTCGGAGAATTTCCACCTTCCAATTCATCTTCGTCTTCATACTGGATTAATTAAAACAAACATAAAAGAGAAAAGTGCTGTGAATTTCAAATCTTCTCTTGCATTTGTCATCTTGAGATCTAGCCATATAAATATCTATTCATATACGTCTTTTAGAAACTAGAAGAGTAAACGTATTATGTGAGAATACTTTTAAACTAGCCAAAGTTTACCGTTCGTTTATGACTTTTTGGTGAAACTTCAAAGTGAAATTATGAAAATCATTCCCAGTAAAATTTAGTTTTAAAACTAGTTTTGAAATACAAACGCAACTCAAACTCTTGATTATTCTTGTCTTTCAGAAAGGAGCAAAATGAAGAGAAACTTGAAAGCGTTTTAGAAAACTAGAAGGGTAACTCAACGCTATTTTCATGATTATCTTTTAAAATAAACTTCTTACGTCATTTTAAAAATGGCCCTACCTTCAGCTAAGTTCTAGTTTCTAACACTTTCAACTTCTTCCCCCCCCCCCCCAGAGAAGGGGGGGGGGGGGGTCTTCATTACAGAAAGAAAATAAAGACAGTTGTAGAAGAGTAAACTGTCATGTCTAGCTCATAATAGTCATAACCTTGTAACAGTCACAAAATATTACTAAGACAATAATTGTCATATGACTAGTGTCCATCATAAAATGATATGTCATAAAATAATTGCGCACAAGGAGTGACATCATAAGATACGACTGTCTCAATTTTACGAGAACTTATAACCAAAGTTTACGTTCATTACACGTAAAATACTGTAAAATGTTCCAAAAACCTTTTTAAGTATAATTTTTGGAGATAAATTCACCGTCTTTATAGATTCTTTCGTAAGATTTTTTCATCGTCTTCAAAGTTTGTAAACCACTTTCAAATTGTCTTCGTCTTCATTCCCTGAAAACCCTAATAACTTTTATTCGAAGAAATGTTTTCTTGAAATATTTTGCAATACATTGGACTTCTATATCTAACCGAAATAAATGAATGAACCGGAAATGTACTTAAAACGAGTAGAAAAGAAAGAAGTTGTGACAACGATCTGTAAGGTTGTGATTTGAGTACGAAATATTTTATGACTACAAAATGGTCACAAATGGAAGTTGTTGTTTAAGTTGTTCTTTTGAATTTTTCTTATTTGTAAAAATGGTTTATGTCTTTTAAGCCAAAAAGACAGAAGAAAAAAAAACATGAAGAAGAAGCATGTTTTCAAAGTTGATTTTACAACATGGACATAAAAACAATAACGTTTACGACGTTAAAGGACAATGTCGGAAAAACATAAAAAACCCTCACAAAAGAGAAGGTTTTTTTTTATCTGTTTCCTACTTTCCAACCTTAAGATAGGAGGAGGAGGAGGAGGACGAGTGTTGAAGAAAACAAAACAGAAACATTCGTCGAATCCAATCAATGCCAGAGTTAACAACAAACAACAAACCTGTTGTGTCGTTGGATCGTAATGTTGTTGCTGCAGTTGTATATTCTGAGCAATCTCTCGGATCCGTTCCGGGTATATCTGAGCTTCGAAACTTCGAGTCTGTTCTTCGTAAATCATTCGAAGTTTCCTCTCACGTTCCAACTGAATGCGAAGTTCGATCATTTCTCTCTTAAGTTCATCTTGAACCGGTTCACCGCCACCACCACCACCGATGTTCGGACTCATGTTACCGATTCCTTCGTCCATCGAATCCACTTCAGAAAAGAAAAAGAAAATCAATTAAAAATTATTATTCAAGATAACCGAACTCGTATTATAATTATTGGAGTTTGAATCTAACCGAGATCACTCTTCTTTCGTTTCGGAAGAGGAGAATCGGAACTGGAACCACCATCGCTGTCTTGATTCTGTTGTTGGTTCAAAAGTCGTTTCAGTTGACAATTTTGAGACAACAAACGAGTTTTCTCTTGTTCCACTTGGTAAATGTATTGAGTCGTTTGCTGCAATATGGCCGCCTAATTAAAGCAATTAAAAATAAACACAAAAAAAAACGTCATTAGACTTAGGGATCTAGACCAAACATCAAAAAGCCGAAGATCAACTGAGGCTCAACTAACCTTCGAATTTACAAAACAAAAATCACAAAATTAACCACAAACAAAAAAAAGATTATAGTTTATTGGAAAATTAATTTTAAATATTAACTAAAAATGAACAAAAATTGTTAAATTAAAATTATTCTTTGAATTAAAATTTTAAAATAAATTTTTAACTCAACTTTATTATAAAAAATAATATTTTTTCTTTCTTTGTAAAATGTCATTTTTGTTATTAAAAAAAATTGAATCAAAATCTCAAATTAAACCAAACCAGGACCAACTCTTAATACCTAGTAGAGACACGTGATAATTTCAATGCATTTAAATAATAAACGTGTTCTACAGAGCCCTGTGAAGGACAAACAAACAATATGTCGTCGAATTCAATTTATTCAGTTAATTAATCTGAAAATATTGAGTTAGTACTTAAATATAATATAGAAACTATTGACATAAAAATATTGATTTAGTATTTCAATTTAAAATATTAATTAATAAAGTCAATTTTTATTTGGTGTTCATGTCCTTAACTGAATTCCGTATTAATTCACCTAAACACATTTAATTTGAATTCATTTAACTCATGTGTGTGTACAAGGTATAACACTTGACCACTGGTCAACATTAATTGCAAATTACAACAGTTTAGCAAGAGTTTTTTTTGTAGTTAAATATCGGCTATAAACACAGCACGAATCCATTCTTTTCTATTTCCACACTATCTTATGTGGTTTGTGTGTGTGTGTCATTCATAGACATGAAAAACCTCAAACATCCTGTGTCAGCTTTCCCATCTGCTCTTACTTCCGGTAACTCTCACTGGGTTACCAACTTAAAAGCCAAAGGGGCGGTAGGAGGAGGAGGAGGACGAAAGGGTGGAATGGGTTGTGTTCAAATGACAATAAAGTCCTTTCATTGTGCTGCTGTTTATGATGATGTCACACACACACACACAAAACAATCAACAAGTTTCCGAAAACCCAAACATAGTATTTTTTTCTTTCTTCTTCGTCTTCTTCTGTGACATATTATCTTTCTAAGTTTTTTTTTATACTTTCTTTTCTCATTAGAGCGTGACAAAATTGTGACAAGAATATTGCCAACATTTCTCTCTCTCTTGTGATAGATACTATGATAATATCATTTGGCACTTCTCCATAGTCCTACATACAGTTATTTGTACTTGGCCAAAAACAGAAAAACGATACCCAAAAAATGTTGCCATCTCCAATCATTTCCCTGATATATGTGTTTAATTCAATGTACAGTGTTTTTAAGAAACAGGCAGTTAGAAATCGGAAAGAACTTCAGTTGGCTCCGCCCCTTTTCTATGACGACCGGCAACTTCTAATTGGTTTCTTGTGTGGTTCGGGTGGAGCATGTGATGTCAGACTACACAACCAACCAATTAGAAGTTGCCGGTCGTCATAAAAAAGGGCGGAGCCAACTGAAGTTCTTCCCGATTTCTAAATGCCTGTTTTAAGAATACAACAAAGAAAACAACATAAACATATAGAGGTAGTTCAACTTCTTGTAAAGGGTTAACGTGGCCCCTCAAAACTTTCATGTTGATTTATCTTTCAAAATAAACTTTTTATGCGGAGTTTGAAAATAAACAACCTTTAAACGGATGATATTTTTTAAATTTTGTCTATAAAAAGTTTATTTTGAAAGATATAATCAACATGAAAATACGCTACTCTTCTAGTTTCTAAAAGATTTTCTGAAACTGGAGTTTGAAAATCATAAGCCATCTTAAGTGACAAACGTCACGTATGAGCGACCTTTAATTGACTAGCCTCTCCCTCAAGGTTTTCTTCATTATTCCTAATCAATGTAATCATTCATTAATCTCTTTATATTTCTCTTAATGAAGCGAACATTTTATGTATTTTATAAAAAAACCATCCACTGTTTGCAAAAATCATTGAATCATAACTCTTGAGATGGAAGTAGAGGTGGCGCCATCTATTGGCCATACACAATGCTTCGCAGGCAGAACTCTCCAATTAATGTACCTCCATGATTAATTTTCCCTTAAATTAAACTTTTTATACCAATCAAGATAAATTTATAAAAGAAAAGTTAAAAGGAAGACATCTTGCTTAAAAAAGTCATCCATTTTTTCTTTGTATATCCATTGGCGCCATCTATTGGCCATACTCAGTTTAGGAACGAAATGCTCCCAAAGGAACAACAACACATAGTTGAGTTACCTCTCTATTTATCTTGATATACCAAGTCACCTATTTAATGTCGAATAAAAGCAACAGAGGGCACCGCATGCGCAAACATTTAAAGCTTGCATTTTTTTTATCCAGACTAAAATTTGTCACATTAATATTTCTTTATGAAAGTTATTTTTAGGCCTAAATAATACAAGAATAGGCATATGTTTCCTAGCACCCCCCCCCCCCGGTGGTTCAATAATAATTAATTTGCACATCAAGAACCATCATCATCCTCATAAATGAAACAAGCTGAAAAGCCAAGCAGAAGAAGAAAAAAGCTGAAATCTTTTCTGAGACTAACAGAAATAAAAATAATCTAAAGCCACACTTTTTTTTTTTGGAAAAGGTATATTTGTGTCCTAATAACAATTCTCTGTCACTAGTGTGTAAATTCCATTTGAAAGAGAGGATGATATACCCAAAAATAAAACTCATGTGTCTCTTGAACGAACCAGACGCAGACAGTTCAGTTCACTTGTGAACAACAGAGAGAGAGAGAGAAAGAAAAACCAAACGACCTACATCGCAACACTTCCAAGGAGAAAGTCATTCCGTGCACTGACCTCATTATTCAAACACGCACACATTACTTACATTCACATACGCACACACATTGCAAAGGCCTCACTCACTGCCTGCCTGCCTGACTATCTCTCTCTCTCTCTCTCTCTCTCTCTCTCTCTCTGCTATGTCTATTATTTGCACACATAACACAGCCTCCAAATACTACTCTCATCCTGTTTCTCTCTTTTCATATATTACAGATAAACCACATTTAAAAAAAAAATGGTCATTTTGCCTACAAATTTATTTCACCTACTTTTATATGCCGTGTTTATAGTTAACTCGTATTACAGAGGGGGGGGGGGCTCTTTTCTGACAATGCATTATTATACAGCTGCATCAGAACACAATGCAATCAGTTGAGTTTTGACACATTCTGCAAATGGATTTTTGTGACCCTCTGTTACAGCCCTTCTTGCAGAGCATTTTTTAATTAAAAATTCAAACAAGTACGGTGACACGTTCCTATTCAAATAGTAAATTGTTCATAATAAGCATAATTAACGAAATGCCGACCATAAACGCGACCTGGTCTCATAAATGTTGGTGGTAATCAGTTTAATCAAGAGTTAACTTTTTTTCCCTAATTTGGTTCTATCTTAGTAATAGTCTAAGGTTCTATGCTGGGTTTTAAAAGAGGGGCCCCTTAAAAAGTTAACTGTAAAACTTTAAAAACAGGTTTTATTTATATGTATTTATTAAAAAAAACCAGCTACAAACCGGGGCGAGGGCTCATTAATTCTTAATTGGCCTGTTTTCATTAGGTCAAAATAATAACAGAGGTGAAAAATGTATTTTCATCAGGTCAATTTCGTTTAAAGAATGAGAGAGAAGACATTCTTGCAAAAATTGATTCCAGATGGAAAATTCACTTTCACCTTATTGGAAACAAGGGCCTAAAAGTATCCTTTTACACTATTTTGACAAAAATAGTATCAACCAGAACAATCTTTAAATTAAAATGTTCGTTTTTATTTGCAGACAAAAATACGGACACAATGTGGGCGTTTTTTTTTTTTTTTTTAGAATGATAAAAAGGTGGGATTTGGGGGGTTATCACCACTTCTTTATTTAAATCCGTCTGTTGTTTTGCAATAATTTGAATAATAATTTATCATCAATATCCTGAAGTTGCATGATTGGTGGGAAAGAAGGTGTTGAGAAATTTATTTTTTCTCTCTCACTCTAAGACAAATGTCGTGGGATGTCCGACTCATTTGCATATTTTATGCTCCCCATTTGTGAAATTGTTGACCAAATAACAGATTTCTCTTAATTCTGTTCTAACCTAACGACAGGCAATTAGAAATCGGGACAAACACCCTGCCGCCTCCGCCCCCTTTTTATGACGAACGAAACTTCTAATTGGTTGGTTATGTAGTCGGACGTCACATGCTCCGCCCTTTTCAACGTCGAACCACACAACAAACCAACTAGAAGTTGCCTGTCGTCATGAAAAGGGCGGAGCTCACTTCTGTTTGTCCCGATTTCTAATTGCCTGTAATCTAACCAAGGATCATTCTAGTAAATCCTTGTTCTCTGTACTTGTACCCTCCCCTCCTCCCCATTTCATTGAAACATGATGTCCTCCTGACTTCTAAAAATGAGCCCCCCCCCCTATGAACCCTCCCTCCCTTGAAGGTACCTCTTTTCCAAGGTCAGTAAAAAAAAGGGCCTCTTTTCATGAAACTGGATTAGTTCCTGAACCAAGAAAACACCTGCCACTTAATCGACCAATTAGAAGAGAGGAAAGAAGAGGAAAAAAAGGGAGGAGGGAGACCAGATGGCGCTTTTTATTACTATTATAATAAACAGTATTCCTTTTAGTATGAATGGTGGTTGCCAGGTGGCGCCGGTTACCATACAAATAGCATTTAGTAAATAAGATTCTTATCTGCTTGTGTTAGAAATCTTTTTTTTTTTCTATTGTCTTCTTCTTTCATTCTAAATTGCAAGAGCCCACCCCCTCCCCCCATTCTATTAATAGAATTGGAAAACATCCTCTCTCCCTTCGTATTCCATTAACCTAACTTATCATCATCAATGAAAGGTTCTTCTTGGTACAAAAATCGATTACAATCAATTTGTAAACATAACTAATTACTTCACTAGACCAACTTTTTTTTTAACTAGACTCCTATTTGTATTTACCTACAGTGTAAACACAGCAACCTTTAAAAAAGAATCTAAGCGTCAATTTTTGTTCGTTTTTTGCCTTCTTTTTAGAAGCCTAATTCTGGATTTGGAATTACTATCGAAAATTAGGAAAAGCCAAACAAGTATCATCTTATTGGCTAAATATAAGTTCTCTTTACACCCTCTCAACATACACATCCCCACCCCACAGTACAATTGTAATTTGTAACGCAGAAAACGAAAATAATAAAATATGATTCCAATTAACTAGATAAAAACACATTCTGTTATAAAGAAATAGTAATTTCATTAGTATATTTGGTAATAAGGCGAAATAAATGAAAATTAAAATGAACAAGAAAGGCAGTTAGAAATAGGTCAAAACTTCAGTTTTGCTCCGCCCTTGTTATGACGACCGGTAACTTCTAATTGGCTGGTTATGAAGTCCGACGTCACATGCTCCGCCCTTTTCAACGTCAGACTACATAACCAGCCAAATTAGAAGTTGCCGGTCATCATAACAAGGGCGGAGCCAACTGAAGTTTTGACCTATTTCTAACTGCCTGTGTTTTATTTGGCAACTTGTCCCTCATTTCGGTGAATTCATATATATCTCTCCCCCTTCTCCCAATCTTAATCTCCCTAGATTCTTCCCCTCAATTCCATTAAAGTGATGTCCGTCCACAATAGCAGTATAAATGTATATCTTACTGTCAATCTGCAGAATCAGTCAATCTACAGGTTGCCTGGGCAATCCGCAAAACAACCAACAGGCTAGTGAATCTGCAAAAGTCAATACCTAAAATGTATTGAATTTTGTAAATTCACTAGCAGTTTGATTGTTTTGCAGATTGCCCAGGCAATTTATAGATTGACTGATTCCGCAGATTGACAGTAACATACATAAAAGACGATGACAATTTATGAATAACTGACTCAGAAATATAAATCCAAACAAACTGACCCCCACCCCCCACACACAAACCAATAATAAATCGAAACCCAATTAAAACCACTTTTTATATTTCTAAAATTTATGAACTTGCTGTTCACAAATTAAAATTATTTCCTCATATTCAAAAACGTTGCTTAAAATAAAGGCAAGCTTAAAACATGACGCAAGACAAAACTTTCTTAAGTAAATCTAGAGAAAGTTTTTAAGTTTAGTTTTGAAAAAACGTGCAAAAATTAAGTTAGTTTAAAATACAAAATAAATAACCACCTCCGAATTTCACCCCCCAATTTAGCTCCTTATATAAATTTTTAAACATCCGTTAAGTTTTTTTATTTTTAAAACGGGACATCCACTTCCTCTTATTTAGAGAAATAAGTTATATTTAGTAATAATAGAAATTGTGTCGTCAGAAGGAAAAAAACGAAACTAAAATAAAAATAAGATAAAAAGTTGCATTTTTAGGCTGCGTTTATTAATTCATATTTTTCAAAAGGAATTTTCGGTTTTTGTTTCTAAATAAAAACAGGTTTTTTTTTGTTTACAAATTATAAATATAAATAACTTTTTGGTTTTTTTCTTTCTTTCTCATCTTTTTCTTAAAAGACAGTTAAAAATGTTGTTTGCATAATAGGTTATAAAAAAAGGGGTCATTCAATTCTTAACTTATAACTGGTTTCATATATTAAAAAATTCACCTTCGATTACGAGGGGAGAAGAAAAAAAAAACGGCCAGAAGAAAAAATATCTAAATATAAACCCCGCCCCCTCAGACAACAGACACAATGTGTTTTAACTCTTTTAGGTCACTGTCAAGTCCACCAGAGCCACATGAATAAAATACAAACACAACAAACCCATCAATTTTTCATTCAAACTCTCTCTCTCAAGTTTCTATATTTATTCATGTGTGTGTTGTGTATTGAGTAAGAAAACGCCTTAATGACAATAAGCGCCTCTGGTGGACACTTAAAACGTTTTCTTAAAAAAAAAACTTCCAGACAATTATATATTTATAAAGGTAAACCAACTCCATGTTGGGGAAGAAGAAAAAAACCCGCCAAGAGTGAAGAATCGTCTGCTTTTTGAAGACAGGCATTTAGAAATCCGGACGAACTTCAGTTGGCTCCGCCATTGTTATGACGAACGCAACTTCTAATTGGTTGGTTCATGTCGTCTGACGTCACATGCGCAGACCTTTTCAACGTTGAACCACACAACAAACCAATTAGAAGTTGCGTTCGTCATAAAAAGGGCAGAGCCAACTGAAGTTCGTCTTTTTGTCCAGCACTAAGTACAGTTTGCGCCATCTATTTGGCCAATAGATGGCGCAAACTGTACTTAGTGCTGGACAAAAAATGGATGATGTGTTTTGGCACAAAATGCTCTAAAAGAGTACTTATTTGAGTTACCTCTGTATATTTTACCTTGGTTAAAACGTCAGTTGATTTTCGAACTCTTGATTATTGTGTTTTTCAAGACAGGAAATATAAGAAACTTTCAAGTGTTTTAGAAATTAGAAAAGTAGCTCACAATTACTAAAGGGTATTTTCATGTTGTTATCTTTAAAAATAAACTTTTTATTTAAAAAAAAAACCAATTGTCTGCTTAAATTTGGATCACATGCTCCGCCCTTTTCAACGTCAGACTACATAACCAGCCAATTAGAAGTTGCCAGTCGTCATAACAAGGGCGGAGCCAACTGAAGTTTTGACCTATTTCTAACTAACTACCTGTGTTGCACCTGAAAGACCGAATAAATCAAGACTTCCGAGAAGCATTTACACTTTAAAACCATCTTTAATTTTTTTGATGATATTCGCAGGGCTGAACATTTCGTGTTATCCGAAAAGGATTTTCTTTGCATAGTATATAATATAAAAGAAAAAACTTGTGCAATAATACAAATACACAAGTTGGTGGAACTGTTGAAAAAGAACCTTGACACAAAACTTTCATAGAATAATGACAATAGTTTATAATAAAAAATAAATAATATCCATTTTTAAATACAAAAAAATGTCATTTCTTTCATGATAAAAGTCAATTCATTTTTGTTTAATTTATAAGAAGCATCATTTTTCTTTGATTAGAAAAAAATCAGTCAAGAATAGAAACCTCCACCTGGTGGCAAAAGTAAGCGGTAAGAAAAGAATTTATCGCTTCAAGTCAACATGACTTCGGTTAAATAAAAAAGGCGGTACCTTTTTTTCAGGTAAGAAAAAAAAAAAGTAGAAAATACAAACAACACACTGGGAGGGCCCCCCCCCCCACACAAAATGTATGCAACAACAACACTACAAAAAAGTAGGCAAGTTGAAGGCAACGCCACCACTAAACACCGAGAAAGAGAAAAAACCAAACGAGAATAAAACGTCGTAATTTGTGTGTAAACTGTAAAAGCAAAAGATAGAGGAGAAAAAAAAAGGTATGCAGGCTAGGCAATTTACGAAAGAAAAAGCCACATTCCTGCAAGTAAAAGTTGTTCTCCTGGAGGCCAAAAATAAAAATCTACGTTGACCTCTAACGTTTGAAAATTCATGAACGAGAGAAACAAAATTCTGTCACGTCTTTTTCTCCATCATTTTTGAGAGAAGAAAAAAAAAATCTCAAATGCGAGAAACACCTTTTTTTTTGGGTCGATTTCACACACAAAGTTTATTTTTTAAAATGCCAGTTTATTGAACTTGCATGCAAAATACTGAAAATAGGGGTCTCTCAAGTACAGATCCCAAATGGGGTCTGTACTTGGAAAGAAAAAAAAAAAACCAACCACCAGTGTCCAGGTTCACACTCTTGATTAGGTTGTGTGACAGGCAGTTAGAAATCGGGGAGAACTTCAGTTGGCTCCGCCCTTTTTATGACGACTGGCAACTTCTAATTGGTTTGTTGTGTGGTTCGACGTTGAAAAGGGCGGAGCATGTGACGTCAGACTACATAACAAACCAATTAGAAGTTGCCGGTCGGCATAAAAAGGGCGGAGCCAACTGAAGTTCTCCCCGATTTCTAACTACCTGTGGTTGTGTGTGTCTTAAAAAGACGAAAGGTCAGAATTCAAAATGAAAACGTAAAACATCGACAGGTATTTTAATAATCGGGACAAACAGATGTTGGCTCCGCCCTTTTTATGAAGACCGGCAACTTTTAATTGGTTGGTTATGCAGTCTGACGTCACATGCTCCGCACTTTCCAACGTCGAACCACACAACAAACTAATTAGAAATTGCCGGTCGTCATAAAAAGGGCGGAGCCAACTTCTGTATTTCCCGATTTCTAATAGCCTGTAAAACAGCGAACCTCTAATGACCTATCAGGAGGGTTTTCAACTGTAATACAGAAAACCCACCATTTTTTTTGAAGGTGTAAAACGCCATTTAAACGTATTATTCTAGTGCTTTGAAACTTCATTTAAGTGAACCGGAAGAGGCGGAATGGAATAAATGTTGGGTAGAATACATCCTCAGTGAAGTCTGCAAGACAAGCATGTCTTCACTTCCTGTGTGTAATTCACAATTCAAAAGTTAGGCCAATTCAGGATAATCTTGGTTGAGCTTGTCATAACAATGAAACTTTGAAAATGCATTGTATGTGTTCCTAGTTGAGGCTGCAAGACAACATTGTCTTCACAATCATTGTGAAATGCGTGATTCAACAATTGGCTGGTTATAGCGGTTGAGATTTTTTTCAAGTAATTAGCAATTCATAAAAAAAACCCCTGAAATATTTGTAATTTTTATTCACCGAATTTGTCATTTATTGTCAATCAAAAAAGGGAATTTAATAACACGAGTCCGAATAAGAAAAAGAAATTCAGAAAATATTCGTTCGGATTTCCGAAAATACGGATATCTTTTACTTGAGAGATCCTGTATTTCTTAAAATGTTTTTTAAAAAAACCTACACTTTATATATTTTACAATGAAAACTCCTAAAAGAATGTCTTAAATTCTCCGAACTGAAATGTTTACATTTGATTGTGAATATTATAAACAAAAGAAAGGAAGGAAAAAAAGGGGTTGAACCGCAATCTTTCAGGTTTCTACGGTTACAAACATCTGAAATCCAATTGATCAGCTGTTTGTTTTGTTCGTTTTTAAAAAATGCTTTTTTGTTTTTTGAAAAAAAAAAAAAGTAATTGTATGACAACAACAGTAAACAAACAAACATGAAATCTATTCTTAGAACTGATAAAAATCATATAAACAAGATGACAAAATTAACTACTGGGGTCACATTTTTAAACTGTGTGACGAATTAAAATACAACGCTATTTATAGGTCCTAACCTCTGAAACCACTTGTAGTTTAGGTCTACTGAAATCGTTTTAAGAAAATTCAGGAACAAAAAACAAGCCTAATTGTCAAGTTTTCATTTAGTTATGTTTACAGAAAGACTGTCCAATGGTAATTCCTGACCATTATCACCAGTAAGAAGCGCACCTGAGAATTTCAGGCGTTTCCTTACTCTCTCTCCCCTTCTCATATCTCTAGTGTCCTACTTATTGGACTATTTTTCAATGGAAAGTTAGGAAAAACCACCCTTAGAAGAAGGCCTTCTTTCTCCCCCTCTCCCTCCAATATCAAAATTCAGATCATCATCCTCTTCTTTTCTTAGGGAAGTGTGTTAAGAAAGAAACTGCTACCGCCCCTTTCGCGTCCCCTCTTCCTTCTTATTTCCCTTTTCCAAGAATCTTTCTAAAACCGTGCCCTATAATAGTCAAGTGTGGCATTCCTAACAATCCTCACGTTTCTGAACCCCACCAAAAATACTTACAAAGTAAACGACACGTCAAGTGTAACTTAATATCAAATTACACCCCCTTTTGTTCTCTGTCAATTATTGTAATTAAAAAAAACTAACAAATACAACAATCGATTTTAGCAAATTTGTTTTGTTTTTCTATAGAAAATCTTCTAGTCCAGACATTTCTGGACTAGAAATCACTTATTTTTTATGTAATATAAAGAAAATGTTTCTCATTTTGTGGCTCAAGTGTTAATTGTTAATATAATCATTAGAGCAACTGCATTTAAGCTTTTTCTAATCAAAAAGGCTGGTTAGAGGCATATGTCGGATTACTATCAGATGCCAAGCACAGTTTTAGCCTCTAACCAGTGTTTTGGATTAAAAAACTTAATTGTTGGTTGATTGTTACTTCACATATTGGGCCTTGGGCCAATTATTGCATAAAAAACCGAGCCCCAGACATCACACTTCTTTTAAGAAGCACGATTATTTAGCTTTACCCCTGAAAATTATCAAAACCAGAAATAAAATCATGTTACAATTATAGTTTCTTCATTATAATGTATTATCATCTGCCTAAATTATTCCCAATTCCCACAACTGCCACGCCACCTACAACTTTCATAATACTATTTTCACTTCAGTTAAAAAAAAATATCTATTGTTTTGTCCTCTAAAATCAACTTCATTCATTCATGAATTATTTTGTGAGATTAAGTCACGCCCTCTACAACAGGCCCACATGTTCCATGACGTAACTAAACGCGTCATCAATACAGGGGGCACTCCTCAAATTCTAAACACCAGCAGTCCCACACACACACACACACACACACTACATTCGTTTAAGGTCTTTAAACAACATTTTTTTGAAGGAGAAATTCAAAGAAACATGACTATTGATTCCAAAAGATATGAATCAGTGTTTGACCTAAGCGTGTGTCCACTTTTGCCACCCAAAAGTTTCGAAACCCCGCCGGAGTCCGGATGACTAACATCAGAAATATTTTCTTCAATGTCTTTTTTCCATAAATTATGAAGAAATTTGACAGGATATTGTAACTAACAGCTGATAATCTTACTTTAGGGTCAGATAAATTGTTAACGAAGACATTAAAACACAGCTTCTTAAGCTCCACAGCCAATCATGTCATATATTCCACCCTAATCTCCTTTCCCCTCCTCCATTTTCCCCCACTGTCTGATTCAGTTAGGGTGAGAATGGTCTTTTCTTTGAAAACAGACGAAGGAATGTGTGGAAGACATTCCTCAAAGATCAAGTGGCTAATATTTTCCCCATAGATTTACAGGGTCTGGTTTCTTATGAAGTCCATTTGAATGCAGACAGCACAATGGCCCAAAGTCACAATCCAAGAAAAAAAAACCGAGGACCCTCATCGTTTGCTAGTTTTGGAGTCAGGGACTCGGTAGTTTACACTTTGGGTCGTAATTCTTAATAGTTTTTATTAAGTCAAAGCTAGTACTAAACTCATCAACTTTTATATAAACTTTTCTATAAAAAAAGTTCATGAGTTTAGTACTACCTTTGACGTATCAATCATATACAAACCTTTATGCCATTTTGGCACAAAATGCCTTGAGGCATCTCATTTGTAATTTTAATAAAAATTTATTGGTCACACCTCAAGGGCCTGCACCAAATTTAATGCCGAAATATATTTCATACAGGAACCACAGCATTTTGTGGCAAACGACCGGCTTTTTATGTAGACCCCCCCCCCCCCCCTCAAAAAAAGAAACTCCTCGGCTATTTGCCAAATAAAGATCAGTTTCTCCTAAAGCAGGAAGTCCAAGGACCGGATGTGACGCTGAATTAAGAGCATATGAAACTTTTTTTCTGTACCTGAGATAAGCTGATTTTAACCCCTTTGAAAAAGGTTATTACAGTACTTCCTTCTGTGCCATATGAATCTATGATGGATTCCTCTTTCAAAAGAGAAAAAAGGGGAGAAATAAAGAGGAACCATTGATGACCCATTCCACCCAGCCTGCAGCATCCACATCTTCAACCTGCCCACCACCTACCTCCTAATAATCTCAAAAGTCTGACCCCCTTCTCATAAAATATCTACCCTTGAAAGGTTTATTTTCAGTTCTATTAGATAGAAAGGAGAGAAAAAACCAAACCCTTTTTTTTTTGGTGAACTTGTTAAAGAACGAAAACGCCTGAAATTCATTCAGAAACGCTCACCACGTATCGTTTTCAACGACCAAATTTGCTACTTCTTCCCCTCCCCACTACCAACACCAGCACCAACAACCAAAACCTCCTCTCATTTGTAAAATTCATTCAAGGAAACCACACAGCTGACCAAACTTTATTTTTTTTTCAGGTTGGTTGTGTTGGCAACAAAATAAAATGGATTTTCCATTCAAAACCAAAATTAAATAAATATCCGGTCACAAATCATTCAAAATACGGAAGTTCAAATTTTAGAACAAGTTGAAATTAATAGAATTCCAATAATATGAAACGAATACATTCATTCACCAAATTAGTATTATTTTTATTTGATTGACTTACATATTTTTGTGTGATGAATGAAAAACCTTAAAAATGGAACAGTGAAGAGGGAGAGAAAGAGGGCCACACATTTCGTAGTAAATGTGTGTGTTCTGAACTCATGTGGAAACCTCATTAATTCTTTTAAAAAATGTGTCATTTTTGCATTCACAATTATTGTCTGTCTTGTTCATTTCATGAAATTTATATATTGATGAATGATAAAAGAATATAGACACGATTTGACCTCTCAAAGAATAAGAGGACAACTAAAAGACACAACACCCACAACAACCATCATGGTGTGATTGGCCTGAAAAGGCCATCATCATCATCGAGGTCCTGCCTGTGTCCTTATTAGTTATTACTACCAAGTCTCTCTCTCTCCTTCTCCCTTACGACATTAATAGTCAGATAACAAGGGAGGAGTAACAACACAAAAGTCATAGCTAAAATTCCTGTGGTGGGAAAGTTAAATGTTTTCGTGATGTTGACCCGTAACATAACACCAGGGGGCGGAACTAACCCGTCTAAATCAATCCATACACATGTTTTTATTTGTATTTATATTTAAGTTTACATTACCAGCAAAATGTAAAATCAAGTCATTTTAAACAATTACTAGGCAATGAGTAACAAAACAACTTAAAGGCCTTCCTAGAGCTCAACAAAAACCTTCTGAAATGATTGGCTTTTAGAAGGTTCTGAAAAGAGAAAGCTCTAAAAACACAGGCATTTAGAAATCGGGACGAACACAAGTTGGCTCCGCCCTTTTTATGACGACCGGCAACTTCTAATTGGTTGGTTATGTGGTCTGACGTCACATGCTCCGACCTTTTCAACGTCGAACCACACAACAAACCAATTAGAAGTTGCCGGTCGTCATAAAAAGGGCGGGACCAACTTGTGTTCGTCCCGATTTCTAAATGCCTGTCTAATAACTGGTAGCACTGTGGTAGTGTGACCACGTGAAAATGCATTGCAAAAATCTTATTCAAGATGGCTGACTACACACTTTCACTAGATGGCGTTCATTATTTCAGAATTTTCATTTTAGAGGTTTTGGTTGAGCTTTAGGGAAAACATTATGAAATCAAACTCTAGAGTTTTCATTTCAGAAATATTTTTAGGAAGGCCCTTTTTACATGGTCAGTAAATCTTTCACATTGACTAGCATTTTAGGCAATATGCATAATACCTAAACCAATCTAATGTTGATGTAGCTATTATTGCTCAAAACACTAGTAAATGTGTACATTTTCTACCAAATAGATGATTTTGCAAATTGACTAGTATATTATGCAAAATGACTTGATTTTCTACTTTGCCGATAGCTTGCATAATTTACAAAAAAAAAAGAATTCGGCACCTTTGAAAAAAAAAAACCTTTTTTTAATAAAGAAAAAAAAACAACACCCTGACTGTAGGCTTTTACAGTGGAGACTAGAAAAAACACCCCTCAATTTATCTTGTCCACCGTTTTAAATTATTCTTCATTGGCTGTTTCGCATTTTTCTTTCTATACACAGTGGGTGAATATAAGTTTTACTTCACCAACAGCCACGTGAACGCCTTCCGCCGCCGCCGCCAACGACGCCACATTCCATTCCTCATTTGGTCATAACCAGCAACTTCTAAGTCATCAACCAACGAGGCTTATTTTTCAAACATAAAACTGACCAATCAAAACAGAAGAAATATAAATTTACAATTTAGCGGTTGTGATTTAAAACATCACTCCTGACTTTTCTTATCTATTTTTTTTTAAATTTCAGTTAAAATATTTCAAGTGAAATTCTTAATAATTTCACAGTTCTTTTCTCTAATTATTATTTTTTTTAATTTGTCATATTTTAATAAAAAAAATATTTCATAAAATATACTGATTTTCAGTTATTTTTTTTTTAAAAAATTCAGTTAAAATATTTCAAGTGAAATTCTTAATAATTTCACAGTTCTTTTATGTAATTATTTTTTTAAAAAAATTTAAGTCATATTTTAATAAAAAAAAATATTTCATAAAATATATTGATTTTCATTTAGAAATAAAAATCTTATTAAATTAAAAAACATCTTAAAATGATGAAAATGATCTGACAGCTGATCAAAAACAGCCTCATTGAAACGATTGAAATACATCATCATCATCATATTTTTTCCCCGTTTCAAAATCAAGAAACTTTCATTTTTCCCACGCTTCCTGGCTTATTAAAACCACTTAAAACCAACAACAACAACAACCACAACGAACCCACACCCCATTCTCGAGGAGGAGGAGGAGAAGGCGGTTTAACCGATTTTCAATTTCATACATTCCACATTTTTACCCTCGAGGGAATCAGGGAAACATCAGTAGAAATCAAACACCACAAAAGAAAACGAAGCCTTTTATATAATTTGATAATAATATGCGGAATTGAGAATCAATTTACACAACGTATGGGTCATCTAAGTACAACACGTGTACTTTTATCAGTCATCACCCCTCCCCACCCTTCCCTTCCTATATAAAAACGTTCATTTTGAATGAACTCCAGACCCCCCCCCCCCTCCCAAATCCCATTTTAAGGAAGTAAATATAATCAATATATTTTTTTGTTGTTACTTAAAATTGATAAAATACAAATTTATATTGAAATAAGGTGACGAACCCTCTTTGAAAATTATAGAGAACAGGTAGATTTCCATGCACGAAATGTAAACAGATAATAAATTCAATAGAGGAAGAGGGGGGGGGGGATTATATCTGGCGCCTTAGCTCTTAATTTATAGATAATCTTATTGTATATTATTCGAAATGAAATTAATCTTCTTCAGACTAAAATACATTGTACTCCTTGAATCTTCATAGGGTATTTTATTATACAGTGTGACACAAAAGTCAATTGACAAAAATAAATCAAAATTATTTCCTACTTTTAATATTGCTAATTAAATTTTACTTTAAAATGTTGTAAAGGCCTCGCTAGAGCTCAATGAACAGTAGTCTGAAAAAAAACTTCTGAAAATTACAATTACTCTTATGTAATTCAGCGCCATCTAGTTACATATTGTGACTTTCTTTTCTAAGTGGAATTTATGCTTTCGGATGTTTTTTTTCCTTCAGAGATCTTTGAGCTCTAGAAAGGTCTTAAGAAGGTCTATATTTTAAAATAAGCTTTTTATGTCAGTTTGAAAATGTTTCAACTTCAAGCAGACAAAAAATTTAAATTTCTATCTTTAAAAAGTTTATTTTGAAAGATGTCATCATGAAAATACCCCCTTAAGTGATTTGCCTCTACCCCCTTTTTCTAGTCTCTAAAACACTTTCCTTAGTTTCTCTTAATTTTGCTCTTCTGAAAAACAAAATAATAACAGTTATAACATATGCCATTTTTTGTGCAAAATGGTACCCTCCCCCGGGGGTCATTTTTCACCAACTTTTGTGTCACCCTGTATTCTCTCTATCTCTCTCTCCACATCCCCCCTCTTGCCACCAAAACGCCATATCAGTTATGTCCCTTTGATTGACAGGTGAATTCACTTGATTTAAGGTTAAAATGACGTCATCTTGTCCAAATATAATAAAATAATAAAAACAAGCAACAACCATATCTAAAAGAATTTGATTAAAAAAACTTGTTTTCTTCTTCTCTTTCTAAATTCTGTCTGTTGATAAAAAAAATGATGACTTTCGGAATGTTGTGTTTCAATTTCACATACAAATTCAAGGCAGATGATGCAGATGATGACGGCAGCGGCATCATTTTTGTTTCTTCTTCTTCTTCCCTTTACTTTTGTTATTTGTTCATTTATTTATTTTGTTCCATTTATGCAAACAAAAAAAGAGAAGATTCATAAACCCGTGTGAACAATTCTTAAACAATTGCCTTTTTGTGTGTGTGTATATTGATTTATTACAATGCTAATCTTACTTATTTATTTTGAAAATTTAACACTAGACGGCGCAATATCATTAAAAAAAACGGCGGTATCCTTTTCGGTCGACAAGCCTCAGGGATTGGATTGGAGACTAACAGTGACGTCAATAAAAAGTAATAAGGAGCGGAAAATGAAAGAGCTACCAAAAAAATATAACCCTTTCCCTTTCTCCGTAACCTAACCTAACCTCTCCTAACCAAACCGAACCGAACCTAACTATTTCGCTCCTCACCGCTCCCTATTACTTTTTATTGACGTCACTGTTAGCCTCCAATCCAATCCCTGAGGCTTGTCGACCGAAAAGGAACACACCAAAAAAAAACTTGCACGCAAATAGAAATTTCAATTCCATGTTTGTTTTAGCCGCTTTGACAATTGCAACAAAAAAAAAACGAACAAATGTAATTGACACTATTATGGCAGGTAGTAAAAAAAGGCAAAACAACCACCTCAATTCACCTCCTCCTGTTGATGTTTTCGTGCCAAAAAAAAAAGCATCCAATGTTGTTTTGGCGCGACGAACAGTGCTGCCCTCTGGGTAGAGACAAACGCATTAAAAATTGGCGCCATTGTTGGCGTCAAGGTTAAATCTAACTTTTTTGAAGTAAAAAAAAAAGAGTTGGATCAGCTGACCAAAGAACACAACAAACAATAATAAATGTGTGCCGTGAACAACAATAATAACAAAAGACGCATTCGTCCGCATATATCACGCAATTTGATAAAAAAGATCCAACACGCGCACTCCCGCGCGCATATGTCGGAAGGGATTTTTGAAGGAAACGGAGGAGCCCCTCCCCCCCTAACACACATACATATGGGGGTCCAAATAAGAAGTCTGTCTGTCCCGTGTCTATTTTTCGAAGGTTAACAAATATGCAACCATGCATATATTTTAATGTAAATAATAAATATAAATTTATAATAAGCAAGTGTGAAATAAATAAAAAAAAACTGTCGTCGCGAATGGGGGTTTTAAGTTTAGAAAGAAAAACGATGATGACGACGACGACGGGCCAGCTGTGTAATCACATCCATAAACAAAAGGTCATGACCTCAACTTATTTATGGACTGATTGATAAATTTACACACTCCAAAAAAGAAGACCTACAGCATCGTAATTCCCGCAGAAGAAAACTTTTTATCTGTTTTTATCTGTCAACTTAAAACGACCAAAAGACGACAGAAAAAAAAAAAAAACATTTAAGAATTCCAACACCAGGCGGTTGGTGGATGAAAAAAAAAATCATATTTTTCATTTATTTAAAAATTCATCAATTAAATGTTTTAAACCTTTTTTCAATTGATTTATTTTCAATTAAAACCACCGTGATTTAAAATCAAAAATTAGCTACCAACTAAAAAATCAAGGGATTTAAATCATTTTTAATATTTTTCATTAACATTTTTTTTATTATTTTTGTTTTATAAGTGAATTTCTCTCTTCTGTTTTATGAAATGGGTTTATTATAAAATAATATGGTTGACAAAATGATTAAACACTTTGTTGTGAACAAAGGGCAATTTTATGCAATTTTAGTTAAATTAAAAAATCATGATTTTAATGAAATAAATCTGAATTTTATTATTTTGTTTTAAAAAAAATCATGATATAATAAATTCATTTCATAAAACAAAATTCAAAATGTGACTTCAAAAACATTTGGATTTTTATGGAGTTGCCAATTTTAATTTTTTATTAAATCGCGATTGAAATCAATCCACAAAAAAAAACTGCCAATAAAAAGCTGTGACACTTTTTTTAAATCTGGTTTTCTGACCGGATTTATCTTTGAAAATAGAAAAAAAAGTTTGACCCATCATCCCACGTTCTATTATTAGTAGGTAGAGAGTTAATCGTTTTTTACAACGAAATGTGACCAGAAAAAAAATGACGATAACAACGACGAATAAAGCCTCGTTTTCACGGTATAGCTGTCATGAAAGTTGTGATAGTTCACTCTCTCACGATAGCAACTGTCTACACGTGTTGAAGTAACGTAATAGTTGTCACATGACAGACAGGCAGTTAGAAATCGGTCAAAACTTCAGTTGGCTCCGCCCTTGTTATGACAATTAGAAGTTACTGGTCGTCATACGAAGGGCGGAGCCAACTGAAGTTCTGACCGATTTCTAACTGCCTGTCATGACAGTGTGACACGTCTTCTTCATAGTCGTAGATAGACCTGTGCGCCGCTGGGCGAAACCGCCGCCGCCGCCGGTGTTTTTGAAGCTAAAAACGCCGCCGCTCGCTGCTTGTATTTTTTTTAAAAAACCCGCCGCCGGTGTATGACTGGCGGCCGCTGAATTCAAATTTGTTTTGGTTGGTTTTGTTTCAAAAACTGTCATAGGAATGAAATGATACCGCCTTCGATATTTATCGATTTCAATTTATATCGATAATTACCACAATCAATATATTTGTTCGATATGTTTAATTCCAGACGTCGGTAGTCGCCGCCGCGGCTCGTATTTACCCTCGCCCGCCGCAGCCGATCAATATGCTACGGCGCACAGGTCTAGTCATAGATATCATTGAGTCGACAAGTGTTGCCTCTCTCCCTCCCTCCAGAAGCCAAATTTCCCTACAAAGTGGATATTTTTCCCTAAGAGCGGTCACAACTATTACTATTGAGACAGTACTATCAACTATCTAGTCAAACGAGATAGTTGTGGTAGTCACTATCGTTAACAGTGATTATCATCATGTCATGTGTTCACGATGATAGTTCTCGCGATAGTTGCTGCTCTCATGACAGCAACTATCGTGACAACTATCATCGTGAAAACGGGGCTTAAGAAGAAGAAGAAAAAAAACTTCCATCATTCCCGCGCCACTTTTTTTTTCTTCTTCTCTTCGATTCTATTGTTAAAAAAAAATATTCTAGCATTTTTTTTAATGCGAACCTGTTTTGAATTTCTTTCTCACGCAGAAAAAAAAAAACAACAGCAACCAAAAAAAAACCCCCCGCCATATTAATGTGTGTAAAGAAAAGAAAAATTCTATTATGAGAAACACAGCTGTAAAAGTAAAAGTGTACTTTACTATTATTATATGTGTATTAGTATAGCTTTTAGATAAATATATCAAATAAGCAAGTAGGGAAAACACCCGCTTTTTCGTTTGTATTTTTCAGAAGGACATAAAAATAATTGAGAAATAATAAACAAAAATAGGGATGAATCACACATAATTAAAACGTTATTTTATAATGTGTAAAATAAGTAGGAATGACAACATTTTCGATATATCGATATTTTTTTAAATATCGTACTTGATAATAATATATCGAGAGAAGAAAAGAAAAAACCGAAAATAAAAATCGAAAAATGTTTGAATCGCCAATAATTTTTATTCAGCATGCAAATTGGTTAGTTTCATGCATAATAAGATTGTTAATTACTATTTAGTATTTCAAGTTGTCAAGCGTTGAATTAACTTATCTTAACACTTATGACAAAAAAAAAATAATAAATATTGCATATGCCTAACGATACTTTCAGTTTATATTAAAATTATTGGCTCCGCCCTTGTTATGACGACTGGCAACTTCTAATTGGTTGGTTATGTAGTCTGACGTCACATGCTCTCCGCCCTTTTCAACGTCGTCCCACATAACAAACCAATTAGAAGTTGCCAATCGTCATAAAAAGGGCGGAGCCAACTGAAGTTCTCCCCGATTTCTAACTGCCTGTATTAAAAACGTACTCGGTTGTGTTTGTTTGATGGATAGCTAGACTTTTGGCTCATCGGTCTATTCAAACAAAAAAAGCCAACTGTTGATATTACGGCAATATTCAGCTGAAAACAAGTGTTGGATTCATCGATGTGTATAAGAATGTACTAATGTAGCTCTGTATTTCAAGCCCACCTTGTAAATAAAAAACTACTTTGTTGTTTTCGTTATAGAAACCCTCCCCCCTCAAAAAAACTATGATTGACAGCGGACATTTGAAAGATGATCTTTATCGATTTTATGGCATTCAATAATAATAATAATAATCATATGGATTATAATCGATTGAATGTAATTTCAGCATAAAAATATATGTTTTGTTATTGTATATCTCACACACTACATATCTTTTATTCTTGTTGCTGTCATTTTTTGGTTCACGTAAGAATGGAACCTTCACTAATATCCAATTACGGTTTAATTTTGTATCCTTGCATTTAATATTTCTTTTTTTTTTTACATAAATTGCATCTTAATAAAAACAGGAAATGAAAATTGCCAATTAAAATGCAACATTCGAAATTTATTATTACATATTTCAACAACTTGCAATCAATCACAATTAAAATTTGGACATTTTAAGCAATAAAACCATTACACACATAACATGTAATAATATTTAGGCCATGAGGGAGGAGGGAGAGGGGGGGGGGGGCCTACACTTGTCTAACGGATCCTAAAAACCTAACCGTATTATATACAGGGTGAGCTAAAACAGTTCATTTTTATTTCTAGAAAATAAAATCTTTTCAAACTTAAAAAAAAACTAATAAAATACAAAAATATCAAGATATATAAATATAAATATATATACAAGTTTTATGTTTTATTATACAAACTTGAAAGGGCTCGAATAATTTCTAAAGTATCATAAATTGTTTATTTTTATAGAAATTGTCATGAATATACTTTCAGCACATTCATTCATCTACTATTCTAGTCTCTAATACCTTGTACTCACACATGAGTTAATTGAATTCAAATTAAATGCGTTAAGGTGAATTATACGGAATCCAGTTAAGGACATAAACCACAAATAAAAATTGACTTTAATTATTAATATTTTAAATTGAAATACTAAATTAATATTTTAATGGCAATAGTTTATATTATTACATTTAAGTATTAACTGAATTATTTTGAGATTATTAACTGAATAAATTAAATTCGAAGACATATTGTTTGTTTGCCCTTCACAGGGCTCTGTAGAACACGTTTATTACTTAAATGCATTTAAATTATCAGATGTGTGTACTAGGTATTACTTGGTTGTTTTCTTCCTTTAAGCTAGTTTAAATTGTTTATTGTGCATCAAATCACATTCAAGAATTAAACTCAGCACTTGACCTTCAACATCCTTAACAGTTTTCAAGTGCAAATTTTGTCCTTGAATTTGGGCCTAAATCATTGAACTTTGTTTTGCAAAAATCCTGCATGTCACACACATGTGTCCGACAAACAATTTTAACAACCCACCTTCCCTTCGTTTATTTTGTCAAATGGACAATGTCCACCACACTCAAGTTGCATAACGAAGAAACGAAATTGACATTATGACTCATTCATAAGTGTGTGTATATTATATTAATCACGAATAGAACACCCTGTACAATCAATCTCGTATCCTGCCATAAACACAACAACGAGTGGGGGGCTGTTTGAAATTACGTGTTAAAAAAAAAAAACGCGCCAACGAACTCTCCCCCTCCCTCCTCTTCTTTAGAATGATCTATTCTGACCTTGAATAGGTGTACTATTCGCCCCCCCCCCCCTCTCTTACCCACAAACATTTCGTTGAATAGATAAAAAAAAACAAGTTTCTCTCCCTCCCTCTCTTTCTAATACTTTCATCCCTGGGTGCGCCACACCGCGCGACCGCACAAGATTTCTCATTTCAATCCGAATGAGGGCAGCACTATCAACTTTCAAACGAAACCAGAACCCAGCTGTTTTTTCTCTCTTTCAAATATTGCCTTTTTTGTGTGGATTTTTAGCCTCACACACATAGAATACATACGCACATAAGTCCTCCCGCCCTCTTTCTAATGTATCTTCTCACCCCTCACATATCCAACTTTTATCTCAAATTACTCAGCCTCAAAATAAGATTGTTCAGAACTGAAGAGAGATAGAAAGAAGGAGAGAGAGAAGAAAAAAAAAACACAAACATACTTAGTAATCTACTATTACTACTACTACTACTTGTGTACGCACCCACAGACACGACGACACAACCGGTGACTATGATAAACACCAAATTAAATGAGTCATCCATTCACAAAACAAATGAGTGGGGGAGGGGGGGGGGGGGAAGAAAAAAGAAATACACGGTCACCACACCAATGTAACAACAATATTTGAAACAATGGAAAAAAAAAGGAGGGATGTGTCCAATTTTGAATCTCCCTCCCTCCTCTCCCCATCTTGTTCAAGAAAAATGCACTCTATGAACTCAAAAACACCCTCTAAACAACCACCCTTCACTTCAGAACACTCATTTTTAGCTCGTGTTGAGAAGAAATCGCGCGAAAATCTATCATCTGGTGAAAAAGGGCGAGCTTATAGTAATCAATACCAGACGGCGCAATCAAAACTTAACGACCAGAGCCATTGGGGATCCAAGGGAGATTCACAGCTGTGATGGGCAAGCCGTTTTTACTTTTCACTAGAAACCACAAATATAAATAACTTGAAGTACGACCGGTAACTTCTAATTGCTTTGTTGTGTGGTTCGACGTTGAAAAGGGCGGAACATGTGACGTTAGACTACACAACCAACCAATTAGAAGCTGCCGGTCGTCATAAAAAAGGCGGAGCCAACTTCTGTATGTCCCGATTTCTAATTGCCCGTGTAAAAAACGCGGGCAAAAAAACAGTAAACCTGCTTTCCATACCATACGAGATTCATCCACCAATGTTGTTCCCCTTTTAACGTGACAACTTTGAAAAGAAATTAAGTTTTTTAGAAAACTAGAAATTTCCAAAAATTTCACTTAGACATCTGTTAAAATAAACATTTATTTTTGCGATATTGTATCGTTGTGAAATTAGTTTTACTTTCCTTCTACCCTCCTAGTATCTTTAAGTTAAATAAAACAAACTTTGCATTTCTTTTCAAACTTTGCAACCTGTGTGATAAAGTTCGAGATGTTTGTTAAAAGTTGCGACAACAGCAGTTAAAATCTTGATAAAAAGCAACGAATGCAAATACAACTTTTCTCAATGTTGTAATAAAGTGTCTTGTTGTCAATCATTTATCGGACAAGTAGACGGGTATATTTTTTTTTTTTTAAAAAAAGGTGTTTCAAGTCATTCACCTAAAATATATTTGTTGCTTGCATTGCCAAGGCCTACTGGTGCATGATGAATACACAAACAACATTTTCTTCCCTCCCCCCCCCCCCCTTTTTCTCTCTTTTTCTATTGCAAAATTATTCGCTCACGGTAAACAACACAAGAAACAGTTTTGTATTTTTTTTTACGCCTTCAAAGAACTGAAAAAAATATACATTTTTTTCTTTGGCAATGCTCCACGTTAAATGGACCAAACTAATGACATAACAGCAATCAATGCCTTTCTTCTTCCCCTCTTCATTGGTTATTACAACTAGGTTAACTGTATAGATGAGGCTCGCCTCACACCCTGTATAATACACATTGATTGTTCCATATTATATTCTCAAAACATACTCTCTTCTCTTGTGTGCGTGTGTTTAAAATAAGCACGCACCTATAATATCAGACAGACGGTTGTCATGACAACAACATATAGCAGCCGCCATTCGTTGTTAACCGTCTGAAAAAAATGAATGCCCAGATATCAGGGGCAGCTAGGAGCTAGCTGTATAGTAGGGAAGGGAGGGGAGTTGTAACGTTTGGCTCGATATGGCTTCACAAGAGAGATTCTCATTTACTATGCAACAGCATCATCATCTGCTGCTGCTGTAGCGTAATAGAACGGACTCGTCGTAGCCATATTTTGCTGCTGTTGTTGTTACACTTGGCAAAATGCCAAACCATCCTTTTTCCTTTAAAAAAAAAAAGCTTACAGCTGTAACTCAGCTCAATTTACGCTCTTTTTCCGCTCGACATTCAAAACTAAGAAGAGAGAAGAAAAAAAATTCCGCATTTGCTAGACACGAAATCTAAAAATAGTTTTCTTGACGATGAACGGGCGAAATCGAAAAAAAAAATGCTTTCCCTCCCCCCTCTCTCTTCTTCGGTTCGATTGTATTGACCAACACCGGTGTAAAACATTAAAAGCTATATATTTTCTCCGCCCACATTCACTTTTTGTTTATTATTTATTATTCACTATGTTATTTCCTGCATTTCAAAGGTGTTTGTCATCTTCTCAATTAAAATAGCAATCCCACACAAACATATGTACAAAGATTGACGCAATCAAAAAAAAAATGACGAAATTGTGATGTCAGTTTTTTTAAAAAAAAAATTAATAAATTTACCTTGCTTAGTTTTTCGCCTTCGTGATGAGGTAGGAGCGCTCTTAACGATTGGAAACCGGCGTTAATACTTTGCATTCGACGCCGTTCGTTACTGTTAGCGATCTCCCGTCGAATTCGACGTTCTTGTTCCATCTGAGATTTAGGGGAAACCGGACGGTTGCTTAGTCTACAAAATAACAAGAAAAAATAAAATATCAACCATATATATTAATAATTTAAAAAGTAGAACTTGTTTGACAATGATGCAAAACATTAATATTAATCCCCGCAAACCTCATTTTTACATAACTAGTTTTAAGAACAACAGCTGAATATTTATTCCGCTTTTTCAGAAGAGCAAAATTAAGAGAAACTTGAAAGTGTTTCAAAAACTAGAAGGGTAACCCTCAATCACTTATGGATATTTTCATGTTGATATATATATCTTTCAAAATAAACATTTTATGAACAAAAATCTGCTAAAAGCGTCGTTATGCGCGTCGAACAGATCGAGATATGTTTATAGTTAACTCACCGTAAGATAAAGCTTGTGACGTCAGAGGGGTTGACAAAATAAAATTACGATTGTGACATTTAGTCTAATAGAAAATGAATAATAACAGTTTAAACAAAAGGGGTTTTTTCTTGCGTTGAATTATTATTCCTTTTTTATTATTATTTAGTAATGACAATCTTAACTTTTCATCAACCCCTTTGACGTCACAAGCTTCTTTTATTTTACAGCGAGGCAACTAATACACTTTAGAAGCACATTTGAAGCCCCGTTTTCACGATGATATTTGTCACGATAGTTGCTGTCATGAGAGCAGCAACTATCGCGAGAACTATCATCGTGAAGACCAACATGATAGTCACTATCATAATAGTCACATTGATAGTACTGTCGCGATAGTAATAGTTGTTGTGTGACCGCTTCGTAGGGAAATATATCCACTTTGTAGGGAAATTTGGCTTCTGGAGGGAGAGAGAGATGCAACACTGTTGTTGACTCAATGATATCTAATGAAGTAGACGTGTCACACTCATGTGACAGATCACGTTCACTTCAACACGTGTAGACAGTTGCTATCGTGAGAGTGTACTATCGCCAACTTTCATGACAGCTACTACTCTCACGATAGAACTATTGCCACCATGAAAAACACGAGGCTAAAAATATCAATTGGTTTTATTTCGTTAATGATTATATTCGCTATGATTTAATTGATTTCGGACTATCTTTTTTATCGATAAGTTTAATTAATTGACCGTGATCTTGAAATCGTCCAAGACGAAAATAAATAGTTTTAAAAAAAAGATGAATAAAGAATCCAGAAGACTAATAATAAATGGAAAAAAAAAGTCTGCTAAACTTCCTCTGTAGATTATCATTCATCCATTTAGAAGAAGAAATGAACAATTTGTTTTTTATTCATATTTATGACAAGAGATATAAAAGCAGCTGTGTTGTGGTGGTGGTGGTTGGGTGAGACGTGTGTGAGTGCGCGACAGGAAACACAAAACGCAGAAACTTTTTAAAACTTTTATCGTTTCTAGAACACATCCCACCCCCGCCCCCCTTATCATCTTCCTACGTTTTTATAATAAAAAAAAACTTAAAACTGTTGAGTGATCGATGACATCAACAGACAATTAGAAATCGGGACAAACAGAAGTTGGCTCCGCCCTTTTTATGACGACTGGCAACTTCTAATTGGTTTGTCGTGTGGTTCGACGTTGAAAAGGACAGAGTATGTGACGTCAGGCTACATAACCAACCAATTAGAAGTTGCCGGTCTTCATAAAAAGGGCGGAGCCAACTTCTGTTTGTCCCTATTTCTAATTGTCTGTATGACATCATCACGACGTTCATGTTAAGTTCAGTTATAAATGAAAAATACCCTGATGTATTTTTTTTTCTTTCATAAACGCAAATAGTGGTTCTTAAAACCTTTAAGGTGGCTTTTTTTAAAATGAATGAAAAGTTTCTCGAAATCTTGAGTTTTCTGCTTTTCAGGTGCAAAATAAAGAAAAACTTGGGAATGTTTAGAAAACTAGAAAGGGCAGGGTAATTTTATGTTGATATCTTTCGAAATAAGCTTTTTTTTTAGTTTGAAAATGACTCAATTTTAAGCCGATTACATTTTTTTTAAAATAATTTTTATCTAAAAGATTTTGAAAGACATTAACCTGAAAATACACATCAAGTGATTTAGTTACCCTTCTAGTTTCTTTTAATTTTGTTTATAAAAAAACAGTATTAGCAAGAGAATTCGAAAATCAGCTGATCGTAAACCATGTATAGTTTAAAAACTGAAAGAAAAATTTTTTCAAGCAAGAATTCTAAAATTTATTTGAAAACTAGAAAAGTAAAAAGAAGCTGCGAGAATAATTTATTTTCATTTATGGCATCTTTTAAAATAAAACTTTTTATTGCATTTTGAAAATATATCAAACTATAAAAAAGTTTATTTAAAAAAAAATATCAAAATGAAATTGATCAATGCATTTTTTTAGTTCAATATTTAAAAAAAATTGATTAAAAAAGTCCTGAAATTATATGAAAGTTACTTTTTAAAAAAAAATCCGTTCTAATTGTTTTCTCGTTCTTTTTTGCAACAAGTCCAAAAATTTAATTGAAAAAATAAACAATATTTTGTTTAGAAAGAAAAAAAAAACTAAGGACGTGTTTGTTCGTTTTAAGAGAAACCCAAAACAACGAATGGGGTCAAAGAGCATAAAAATTATAATATTCATTATGCAAATCAAGTTTTCAAAACAATTTTCGGGGAGGAGTCAAAGTTCATAAATGAGAGAAGAAAACTAGACTAGAAAGAAAGAAAAAGCGCTTCGCTCAAGGGCATCATTTTCATTCTTTCTCTCTCTCTCTCTCTATTTTACTACGCAAAATAACAACATCACATTCCTAAATGCCTCCCCTCCCCTCGCCTCCTTTTCCCTAGACTGTCCCTCTTTTTTTTCTGCTACGGGGTCTTCCCCACCATTTTTCAAACAGCTGAATTCAACAACCAATAGAAGAGAGCCTCGTTTTTTTTTTAAATAAAAAAAAAACGAGGGAGGGTAAGCAATAATGATAACAGCTGGTTGGCAGAGCGCCAAACAAGCTCTTCCTGTATGGAGACACACCTCCCTCCACAATACAATAGGAACTTTTCAATATCTCTTCATATTGTCGCTTATTATAACATTGAAACAGATCCGTATCCTTACTAAAAGAAAGAAAAAAAGGGTGTCATACATATGCGGACGCAGTCCATAAACATAAATCAGCTGATTTTTCTGGCTTGCGGAATTTACAGACGCGAAATTAAAACAACTTGAAATGTTATTAACGATTATTAATGCGAAACCTGAATTATGCGTTTTTTTAAGCGGGAAAAAGTGAAAAGGGCGGAGGGGGGGACCTGGTGGTGCATTTTCTAATTTAATTTCTGTTTTTTTTTTTTCATTCCAAGTGTATAAATTTCACCGCAGACATTTCATTTTAAGGTTCCTTCAAAATGAGTTAGCTATTTTAACGCTCTACCAGACTTTCAGCCGCTTTTTCTGTCTCCTATCCTCCTCCTCCTCCTCCCTTAAAAAATCCCTCTTTTCTAACCATAAAATCAATATCGTATGTCTGGAGCACGTCGTGTTCATCTCTTCTATTCTTTTTAAACATTTGCAATATATATTATCTAGTACACAAAATATCAATGTGAAGAAGAGACATTCCTAGCCGCATACATAACCGCAACTGTAAACGCAACTTAAAATTCAATGTCCTAAATTGATAATAAAAAAAAATACTTCTTCCTACGTGACTTGTCCCCACACTATTTTTTTTTGCTCCACTTACAAATAAAAACCCCCTTATTTAGAAGAAGAAAATAGTTCGGATAAGAGAAGTTCCCGCCCTTTCTATATATATATGTCGCCCGCCGCCGCCAACAACACCGTCGACGTCTGGGATTGTGTTTCAATGACGCCACCAGACGACACAAAACACTAAATGGAAGAACACAAGAGAGAGAGAGAGAGAGAGAGCGAAAAAAAAAACATATCTATATTTGCTCAGCGACGCCACACATTATATACATATAAATGCATTCAATGAATTTCCGCAGCAAAAGTAGATCTTCTCTTCTACACATGACTGACTACTCATGATTATGATTGTAGATGAAAACCATCATCATCAGCTGATATAAAGTCAGCATAAAAAGCCAATAATAAAAGAAGAAGCCTCACACCCCAAAATCCACCCACCTCCCTCCCTTTACGCACTTAACTACGACGAACTCACAATGTCCTCTCTCTCAGCAAAGAAGCAGCTGTTATCCGAACAGCTGTTTATTAATCATCTTAAAACAAGTTAAAATCATAACGTAAAATATAACCGATTAAATATCCGTTATATAATTTTAAGATGCTGTTATTAACGGTGAAAATATTTATTATGAAATTAATATTTTCTAAAAAAAAGCCTACAGGCTTTATTTTTATAAAAAAAAAAAGAGGGTTTTGCAAAAAAAAAAAAAAGCCGGCTGTTAAAACTACGGAAAAATGAGAAGAAAAAAAAACATTCGGATAAATTTAATGCTGAACTGCGCGCCTCGAACGCACTTTCGCGGGGGTTTCTATTTTAATTCTGTCCTTGATGAAAAAGCAAAGGCGCGCTTTAAAAAAACCCCGGCGCTTTACCGGCAAACCTCATGCTGTTTTATTTGTTAAACCGCGCTCGGCTCGATAGATCGCTTTTTCATTTGGTGTCCTTTTTCTACTTAAGATAGAAAAATCCAGGCGCGTTTTCAAAAAAGCCTTGGCGCTTTTACCGGCAAAAAAAACCCATGCTTCATTTATTTGTTCGTCAGCCGTCATTATTCTAAAAACAGCCACAGCTGTTTGGCGCTTTTGTTTTTCTCTCAATTTTAACTCAATCACACAACCGGACCCATCCAAGCCTTTAAGAAAAAAAAAAACGGCATCGATTTTTAACATCCTCCCTTTACTCGGAAAAAATTAAAAGGAAACGCAATGCGTGAAACATAAAGAGAGAAGAACCACATGTATTTCATGCTTTATATCAAAAGCCCGCCATCGTATAAATCCGTAATGACGTCTAAAAAAACGAAAACAAGAGAGAGAGAGAGAGAGAGGCTACGAACCTACACAAGCTGCCGATCACTTCTTCTTCGTGTCGTCGGAAATCCTGAAGTATTCGTCGTTTTTCTATGTTACGATGATAAATGGCCATATCATTCGTTGCAGAAAAAGAAAAATCCCCACCACACACACACCTCACACACGTACTCACAAAAAAATCGTAGTTTTAGTCCCTTTAGATACACGAGAAAATATTAAAAAGAAAATCAGTTGTTCGTGGTTCTCACGCACACGCTAATGTTTGGCGGGAAACAACGACAGCCGGGAAACGCGGGAAGCGCCAATGCAAACACACAAGACAACACAACTTGATATCACTACGCCGTTGCTGCTGCTGTTCCTGCCACTTACAACTATTTCATTTTTCACATTCCGTTCATTTTTAACATTTTATAATATTAATAACAACTTTTGCATATATATCACTTACATTAAAAGCTAAAAACAATGCTAAAATATGTCTCAAGGTTATTCACATATCACGAAACATAAGAGAACTATTTTAAGCGTAAGGATAACTGTTTGACGTAACCGGATCACAACAACTTAAAATTGTAGTATTGTTGGTTGGGAGAATTTGGAGTCTACCGGCATACAAAATATGCATTTAAAATGTCTATTTAATGATAATTTGTACGTTTTTTTGTACGAGATAGTATTATATCACTCAATAAAAAGATATGTATGGTTGACCGTTTAATATATTCACTAATTTTTGATAAAACTACGACCCGGAGAATCAGTTGTTTTCAAATTCTCATGAGTAACATACTACAACGGCTGAAGAAAAAAAAAAGCGCGCACTCTTTCAGAGAGAAAGAGTGGAGGGGGAGGAGGGAGGTAGAAGGAACAGCAGCAGCAGCCGTTATCCCGCTCAAAGCTATTCGCCTCCGCCTACTTGTCAATCTTATATCTCTCCTTTTTTTTGGCGGGACGACAACATCTGTTCTTACGTAACGATTAATTAACCGTCGCTACATCCGCTATAATCGGTCTAAGATGTGATTTTTCAACCTCATGAATCACAATAATACAGAAATGTTAATAAAATATTTGCTCGAAACTACTTGTTTTTTCTTTAACTATTAATTATGCTTTTTGCATTCAAAAAAGCCTGGCTAGAGGCTAAAGTTAAAATACAACCTTTTTGCAAGTTGTAGAGTAGCACTCGGAGAACTCTAGCCTCTAACCAGTCTTTTTATGACAAATAGCATAATTCTTTTTGCCTTAATTATTATTTTTGGATCATTATGGCTTTATAATCGGTTATTTAGTGGTTCTTAAACTGGGGTTCGCGGATTTCAAGGAATTTTCATAGGGGTCGGGGTCCGCAGATGCAATTCTGACGCAAAATAACAATAACATCCTAAACATATCAATTACAAAGAATTCATGTAGTAATAACAATAACGTCAATAATCAATGGAAAAAAAAATAATCAATTTATGAGAAAAAAATTCATAATTTACTACTAAATTTTAAGAACGGCTGGAATAAACTTTTACGTGTTCCAATGATGGCCTTTGGGGCTACGAGAAAAAGGACCACGTGGTATTCTAATAAGCCTTTCAGGCTTCAACAACATCCTTAAAATAGTCAAAATAAATTCTTGTTGTCATAACAATAATATCGATATGATCTAAAAAAATTAATTATTTTATGAATAATATTTTCATAATTTATGGAACGATGGTGCTAAGATCACTACCGCTGGACGGACCGTTGGGCTACTAAATTTTAATATGGGTCTGAAGGCCATACGGGCCCCATTGAATAAGGAACCACGTGGTCTTGTAAATAAGTCACAGACTCATTTCAACAATAAAACATTCTTATGAAAATATAAAACTTACCTTTATATTTAGTTCAGCATTGTTCAAAGAAAACGGATTAAACTGGAATTAGCTCTATAATAAATTCGTAAACACGTGAATCAAATCAGCGCGGAATGCGGATCAAGATGCCGATCTGATAACGGATCCAACCAGTCAGTTAATAAATTTACCCGCCAAAAAAACATTTTAAATTTAACGGCGCTTCACTAAATAGACAAATAACCCATAAATTCTAATGGTTCCAGTATCGCCATCTATCAGACACAAACAAAAACAAAAAAAATTAAATACATTATTAATTAAATTAATGAAAGAATTTAATATTAAAAATATGTATTACGAATTTCTATATTAGTACTGCATGAACAAAAATATTTCCTTTACAATAACACAATTCATCAATTTAACATTAACAAATTAATTTATACAATTTTTTTCTTTCTTTTTCAAAATAAAAGTTGTATTGAAACACACAACTTCAACAAATACTATAATCTCATTTGCATATTAATTGATAATGTTCGTGACGTTAAAATAATTAATGACTAAAAAAAAAGGAATCGTTTTTACAAGAAAAAAGAAAATCTCTCAAGAGGAATATAAATCATTTTTGTGCTTGGTTCATTTTCAAAATTAAATCCTCCTAAATAAAAACAAACAAAAAAAATAGTAACCTGGCAAAATGCACATTTTGGCATCAAAAAAATGTTTGAAAACTGTTTTTCTAACTTAGCTGCCAATGAAAAAAAATCTAAGTAAGAAAAACCTCGATATATTATAAAAAGTTGTACCCGGTTAGCAATCAAAATGCGTACAAAACAATTCGACGATCGAAACAAGAAAAGTTTTTCAGTCAGAAATGAAAAAAAAAGTGATCGAAAACGATCTTAATGAATGTAGCCGTTAGTTTGTGTTTCCATTGCTAAAAGGCTAGTCGAAGCCTCACTGTCATTTTCGAACCGTTCTTCATCGTTTCTCAACTGAATCGACTCTCGTTTTAACTTTACTTTCAGATTAGAGAAAGAGAGATCGACATCTTTGAAAGCATGTAATGTAAAAATGCCACAGATGATGACAAGAAAACCACAGATATTTCCAAGTACATCGGTGAAATCTAAACGTCCCCACTCTTTGAACAGAATGGCCGAAGCGACGATCACGAACGTCGTGAAGAATACGTAATAGATCGGAGTCACGATCGACGTATTGTAGATATCTAAAGCTTTGTTTAAATAGTTCATCTGTACCATTACACACAGAATGAGACTCACGAGAAAAAACCACGTCAACCAGTTGGTGAACTCGTTATTAACTCCGGCCACCGTTTCTTTGATTGCAATACCAAGTCCTTTACAACCCATCACGCTAAGCGAACCAATCAGAGAACAAGCTAGAATATAAATCACGATATTCGACTCTCCATAACGAGGACCGTAGTAACAAATAAGCACAGCAGTTGTGATGAGAACGAAACAAGTATATGAAAGAAAACCTAAACAAACAAATTTCGTTGAAAAATACATAAAAAAAAATAAGTTTCAAATGAAGCAAACAATAATCGAACCAGGATCCTGAAGTTTGAGAAGTAATTCTTCCATGTTCTCGACTTCACCTTCGTCCGGAGCATGAAGTACAATCACGGTCGATCCCAAGATGCAAAGAAGGCAACCAAGTTTACCCAAAACGTTCAGATGCTCGTTTAGAAATTTCGACGCTAAAACAGCACTAAAAGAAATCATATTATATGAATGAGACAGATAAAATTATAATTTTTTAAATAAAAATGACTGTTTAGAGGTTAATTTCTTTCACATGATATTATCATATAACCAAAAAAATTTAGCCTCAAAACGGTCTTTTTGATTAAAAAAACAATCACTTTTTTCATGAAACTTGAGAAAAAATTTAGCCAGAAACATAAAAGTAACTTTTGAAAAAAAACTCAATTTTCTTTATATAAACAGGATGTGAAAATAATCAGAAAAAATGTTTTCATGATGATACCTTTCTAAAAAATCACCAATCACCATCGAAAGTGAAAATTTTTAAAAACGTTTATTTAGAAAAATATCGTTATGAAATATTTTTCTTCTAATTCTATATTCTTCTAGTTGTCAAGAAAACCTTTTGAGAAGTTATTTCTTATAACAATTACCTGACGAGAACACTAAGAGCACCTAACGGTGTGACCATCGAGGCCGGCGAAAAAGCATAAGCTGCAAAGTTTGCAGCTTCTCCAACGGCCACTACAAAAAAAAAATATAAACAAAACTTTAGAAACGAACTGTCAAAAAACTCTAAGACTCTTGGGGCTACATACTGAAACAGAGTCCGAGCCACCAGATCCATTCTCTGAGATAAGCGTGACCGCCAGATCCTAAAAAATACAAGAAAATAGAAATGAGAGCCTTCTGTTAAAATCTCTCTATTTCTTACATGTTTATAAAGTTTTAGTTCTCAAGTGTTTTATTTTTATGTTAAATAAGATCAAAGGTTAACCGAAACACTAAAACAAAGCTCTTCGAGTGGTGAGATTAATTAATAGAAATGCACCGAAACCGATATGGCTTTTTTTTTATCTCGTCACCAAGATCTTCCGTATGACTTTGAGTCATGAGCTGGAAAATTAAGACAATTTACTGAAAACAGCCAAAAAATTTACAAAAAAAAGTGTGAATTGTAAAGTATATTTGAGTATTTGCAAATAAATTACATTGATTACATGCTCAACATGAAAATCCCAAATCTCTCAGGAATTAAAAGTATTCTTCTGAAATTTCCAAAAATGACGTTTTCAACCGGAATTTTTCACTTCTTATTACTGTTTTAAAGTTGGTTTTTGAAATGTTAGAATTTTGTTAATTTTTTCACCGCATCGGCATAATTTCTCTATTTATGATCATTTTTTATAATGTCCAACTCAATAAAATATAAGAAAAGGCGATTAAACAATTCATGAAAAGTCAAATTTGCCCATATTTTTTTTCCCCGATTTTTGCAGATTTTCAATCCCGAATTAGGCTATATTTTTCTTTCCAAATTTTCCAGTTTCTCCTCATGAAAACCTTAAAAAGAAATGTACCTGCTCTCATCTTTCCATCGCTTCCGATACGAATGAGCGCCTTTTTCTTTATGATGAAGCTGGCACCGATGAAGACGCTCGAACTGATCGCTAATCCGAGTCCGATGTAAAAATCGTTCTTATCGAAAACCTTCCATTTTTCTATTGGCGCCGAACTAACGTTCCCTTGCGTTACCGTCGCCGCCTCCTCGTACTCCATTTCTTAACAACACTTCAAACGCCAAGAGAAATCTCAGAACAAATGAAAAACCTCTTCTAAAGACAAAAAATAATAAAAAAAAGAGACAAAAAAAAATTGAATATTAAACATTTTTTTTATTTCATTATAAATTATTTTAAAATGTTTGCAATTGTTATTATTGCAACACAAAAATAATAAGGTGATAAAAATTAACAAAAGACTATAATAAATTAAATAATTAAACATGAATGCCAAGTTATAAGAAGTTGACTTTTTTTTTGGCAAGAAAGTTTCTTCTTACGTCACACAAACTAATCAAAATTAAACGAAATCTTCGTACAGAATAAAATATATACTGCGAAAATACGCGCACACACACACATAAGAACGTAAATCAGGTTTCAAAAGTACGATGACGATACGTTACCATTCGAAAGAATGAAAAACTACGAAATGAAAGAATCAATTGCATGAGTTTTTTCGTGACTGACAACCGAATGGAAACACAAAATAAATAACAAGAGGATCTTCTTTTCGAATTGACATCAAAATAAAACTTCGATCCTTTTTTAAAAAAAAAAAAACGTCAATAAACGTCACGATTGCAGCAAATGAAATCTTTTCATTGAAACCTTAGAAATGAGAATGGAACAACACAGCACGACGATCATTTTACGCATTATGGTTACTGTTGATGTTATTGCGGTTGCGTCAGTCGAATTGAGTACCATTCTTAAGTACAAAATCTTAAGAATATCTTTACGGAATGCTAATAATACGCTACGAATGTATCCACAAGGATTCGTTTATTATTGAATTTTTCCATCTGTGGTTTTCATTCATTATATTTATAATGATGTTTGCATTCAAATACAAACATAATAATATAGTTTTATCAAACAATTGAAAGTGCAGTCTCTCTCTCTCTCTATTTTTCTGTCATTTCGTTTTGTACTTGTATGTTTTCAAGCAAAAAAAAAGTTGGTTTCTCATTGCAAAACTATTATTTATTTAACCGTCTGTTAAAATTTTATGATTTTATTTACGTTTATAAAAAAACGTAACTGTAAATCAACGTTTAAAAAAAATCGCGATTCAGATATTTTTTTTCAATTTAAATCATTAATTTGTATTAATTATTAGAAGAGAAATATGTCTGTTTTCAATTAAAAACATTAAAATTTTAATTAAAAAATAGTAAAAGTATGAGTAGCTGCAAAATTAAGACTACTAATTATATAAATATTTAAATTAAATGCAATTTATGAATGATTTCTACAAGAAATTTTAATAATTCGAGAGTCTGTTAGAAACTAGAACACAGTAGCTGAATCACATTATTAAAATTGATTCACATTATACGGAACGTCAACGTTACGAAACGTACCGTCAACGTCACGTCAAAGGTATCGTTCACACTCACCGTCAACGTAACGTTAAGGTCTTATAAAATACACTGTATTATATTTTGACGTGACGCTGACGTTCCGTATAATATGAATCGACCTTAATAGTATTTTTAATGTTGATATCTTTCAAAATAAACTTTTTATTACTTCCTTAAATGAGGTCATTTTCTAACTGACACATAAAGCTTATTTTAAAAAATATCAACATTAAAATACCTTTAAATGATTGAGCTACCCTTCTAGTTTCTAAAACACTTTTAAGTTTCTCTTAATTTTTGCTTCTGAAAGACAGAATTAATCAGAAAAAAAAAATCAGCCCTCATAAGATCATATATTATTAACATATAGCTTAAAATAAGCTCATCAAACTTCACAGTGAGTTTATGCTGTAGCTTTAAGCTCAGCTTTAACTTAAGCAACGTTTTAAGACTACGGCAAGCAATTAAGTCGTGCCGTAAACGAAGTTATACTTAAGAATCGTTTCCTTCACAATCTGACAAATCAATCAACTGAACCGTACTCGAAAGAACGTCCGTTCTCCTTCTCTTTGCGTTGTAATCAACGCGTTCGTACTCATTACTGGAGGTCATTCTCGTCCTGCTTCTTCTCCTCCTCCTCGTGTTTCTGTAATCGGACGATCGATCGTAAAATCGTTGTGATCCACTTCTACTCCTTCGTCTTCCTCCTCGTCGTTGCTGTAAATCGTACAGATCGTAACTTCTAATGGATCTGACGTTATGAATGACACTTTCAAACTGTGATTTGCACAGTGGACACTGATCTTTCACCTTTGACCATTCGAGTATACAAGCGAAACAGAACTCATGAAAACAAGTGTCAGTAAAGGATCTGTCCTCGAATTCATTTGATAAACAAATAGGACAAACAGACTGTTGTAAAGAATTACAAGTTGCCATATTTCACATAAAAAAAACACTCGATCCTCACAAAAAAAACGAAACAGAAAGATTGAAAATTACTTACAAACAAACCTTTTAAGTTGTTGTTAAAATACTCTGAAATTAGAAACAAATGGGAATGACTCATACAACTCAAAAACGTCAGAGATACGAATGATTTAAAGATGACGTAATCGCATAAACGACACTTGTACGTTACGTTTTGCTGTTAATACGAAATAAATGCGATTGCGAAATGCGATATTAAAACTTTTTTTTTTTTCAAAAAGAAAGTTTTAACCTACTTAAGAAGAAGAAGAAGAAGAATTTTGACGAACTGCAGACATCATCAATATCCTCACTTGAATGAGAAAAACAGCACAGTCCGCAGAGAGACAGTTGCAGAAGGACAGACAACTTGAAACAGTCCAGCAAAGTAAAAAACACGGCCCGTCCGACTCACAAAACGAGGGTTCATAACTTACACCTTTCTTCATTCATAGGCAAACTCGCCATTAGAAACCAAATATAACTTAATAATAAAAGAAAGAAGAAGAAAAAAACATTAACGTATCGCCACTAGAAATCTACATCACAGCCACAAGATTGAAATAGACAAATACTATAGTATAGTATAGTAACGCCATCTATTGGTGTTCGGAGGTAGAAATGCAGGGGTGTGGCAAAGGCATCTGTAGACAGCTTCAGAATTTCTTCGGCTCCGTCCTTTTATGAGTGTCAGACCAAATATCACCCAATTAAAAATAAAAAGGGCGGGGTATGTGACATCAAATTTAGTAACAAACCAATTAAAAATTGATGACGCTCATATTATATTAAGTTTGTTTTATTAAATACAATAAAAACGATAAATCAATGAACACACCACTGAGGCTCGAACCTGAGACCTCCAGCGCCGAAACTAGTGGCACTACCAACACAGCTAAACAGACATCTGTAACGCCACAATTAATAAACTATATATTTAGGAATTGTTTAACAATATACCAAACAATAAAATAAATTTAAAAAAAATTCACTCAAAATAGATGGAGCCACCGTTTCCATTAAAAAATTTTTGCTAAAAACCAAAAACTTTTTTTTGAGGTACAGGATTTTTAAATTAATGTTTGAAATGTTTGAAGACAGGCGGCGCAACAATCAACTATTACATAGAGTCCATATCTAAGGTGTTAGGTTAGGTTAGTGGGTTAGTGTTGGATCCGCTCTTTTTATGACGACTGGCAACTTCTAATTGGTTGGTTATGTAGTCTGACGGTACATACTCCGCCCTTTTCAACGTCGAACTACACAACAAACCAATGAGAAGTTGCTGGTCGTCATAAAAAGGGCGGACCCGACTGAAGTTCCTCCCGATTTCTAAATGCCTGTGATTAGAACACAGGCACCTGTAGATAGCTTTACAATTTTTTTGGCTCCACCCTTTTGTGAGCTTCATACGAAATATCTGCCAATTAGAAATAAAAAGGGCGGGGCATGTGACATCAGACAACAGAAAAGAATTTTAACAATAATTATAATCAAGTTTATTCTAATAATTTTAAAACTTTAACAATTACGAATTTTTGAGACACCACTAAGGCTCGAACCTGGGACCTCAAGCTCAGAAAGCAACGGTGCTGCCAATACAGCTGAACAGACAACTGTCTCACACCAACTAATAAATTATATTTAAGAATTGTTTAACAATATACCAAACTATAAATAAATTTAAAAAAATTCACTCAAAATAGATGGAGCCACCGTCTCCATTAAAAACATTTTGCTAAAAACCAAAAACTTTTTTTTGAGGTATAGGATTTTTAACATAGAATGTTTCAAATGTTTGAAGACAGGCGGCGCTACAATCAACTATTACATAGAGTCCATGTATAAGGTGTTAGGTTAGGTTAGGTTAGTGGGTTAGTGTTGGCTCCGCTCTTTTTATGACGACTGGCAACTTCTAATTGGTTGGTTATGTAGTCTGACAGTACATACTCCGCCCTTTTCAACATCGAACTACACAACAAACCAATTAGAAGTTGCCAGTCGTCATAAAAAAGGCGGAGCCAACTGAAGTTCATCCCGATTTCTAAATGCCTGTGTTTAAAACACAGGCACCTGTAGACACCTTTAGAATTTCTTTGGCTCCACCCTTTTGTGAGCTTCATACCAAATAACAGCCATTAGAAATAAAAAGGGCGGGGCATGTGACATCAGACAACAGAAAAGAATTTTAACAATAATTATAATTAAGTTTATTTTAATAATTTTAAAACTTTAAAACAATTACAAATTTATGAGACACCACTGAGGCTCGAACCTGAGACCTCCAGCTCAGAAAGCAGTGGTGCTAACACAACAGCCAAACAGACAACTATAACAACACTACTAATAAATTTTATTTAGGAATTATTTAACAATATACCAAACAATAAAATAAATTTAAAAAAATTCACTCAAAATAGATGGAGCCACCATCTCCATTAAAAAAATTTTGCTAAAAAGCAAAAACTTTTTTTGAGGTATGGGATTTTTAACATAGAACTTTTTTAATTAATGTTTGAAATGTTTGAAGACAGGAGGCGCAACAATCAACTATTACATAGAGTCCATGTCTAAGGTGTTAGGTTAGGTTAGTGGGTTAGTGTTGGCTCCGCTCTTTTTATGACGACTGGCAACTTCTAATTGGTTGGTTATGTAGTCTGATGTGATGTCACATGCTCCGCACTTTTCAACGTGGAACCACACAAGAAACCAATTAGAAGTTGCTAGTCATCATAAAAAGGGCGGAGCCAACTGAAGCTCGTCCCGATTTCTAAATGCCTGTGATTACAACACAGGCACCTGTAGACGGCTTCAGAATATTTCTTTGGCTCCACCCTTTTGTGAGCTTCATATGAAATATCTGCCAATTAGAAATAAAAAGGGCGGGGCATGTGACATCAGACAACAGAAAAGAATTTTAACAATAATTATATTTAAGCTTGTTTTAATAATTTTAAAAATTACAAATTGATGAGATACCACTGAGGCTCGAACCTGGGAACTCCAGCTCAGAAAGCCGTGGCACTACCAACACAGCTAAACAGACAACTGTTACACCACAACTAATAAATTATATTTAAGAATTGTTTAACAATATACCAAACAATAAAATAAATTTAAAAAAAATTCACTCAAAATAGATGGAGCCACCATCTCCATTAAAAAAATTTTGCTAAAAACCAAAAACTTTTTTTTGAGGTATAGGATTTTTAACATAGAACTTTTTAAATTAATGTTTCAAATGTTTGAAGACAGGCGGCGCTACAATCAACTATTACATAGAGTCCATGTATAAGGTGTTAGGTTAGGTTAGGTTAGGTTAGTGGGTTAGTGTTGGCTCCACTCTTTTTATGACGATCGGCAACTTCTAATTGGTTGGTTATGTAGTTTGACGGTGCATACTCCGCCCTTTTCAATGTCAAACCACACAACAAACCAATTAGAAGTTGCGGTTTGTCATAAAAAGAGCGGAGCCAACTTCTTTTCATCCCGTTTTCTAATTGCCTGTTCATAGGTCTGAATAAACTAAGATTGGGATTTGGGACACAGGCATCTGTAGACAGCTTCAGAATTTTTTTTCTCCGCATTTTATGTTAAGCGTCAGACCAAATATCAACCAATTAGAAATAAAAGGGCGAGGCATGTGACATCAGACCCAGTAGCAAACCAATTAAAAATTGATGACGCTCATAAAAGGGCGTAGCCAAAGAAATTCTGAAGCTGTCTACAGATGCCTGTGAAATCATAGAAGTCTTCAAGAATTAAATACATCCACTTCTTATTTTGCTGTTCTTGTTAGAAATTTTTCAAAATCAATATTTTGACTTGTTTTGAAGAATTTTAGAATTGTATTATTACTTTTCCGAATCAGCAATTAGTTTTAAAATATAACTTGTAGATTGAAAGTTATGAATTTTTTATTATGGATTTTGTTTTTGTCATTTTTTTTACTCCGATATGAATATTTTTTTATTTATTAATTGAGATTATAATTGTTTTATTGTTTATTTTTTCTCAATTTATGAAATTTATAAAGAAGAAAATTAAAAAAGAAATTGAAAAAAAAGTAATTTTCTTCTAACAATGCTTAAACACTGTTGAATAAAGCGCTTTAATATTTATTTTGAAAATAAATTCTTATAAAAATATAATTAAAGCGCTCTGTAGAAAACATTTCAACCAGTGTAGTTTCATTACAATCACATTTCGTTATTCATCAATCTATCCAGCAGATGACGTCACAGCTATATATTTTAATAGATGTGACGTCACAATTATTAATAAAACGATGAATAACGGAATGGAATAGTAGATTTCTGAATTAAAACGTTGACTAATCGGCAAAACACCGTAATAAAATGGCTTCCGTCGGTGGTCGTGCAGTTATCAGTGCTCTTGATAAATTGAAGGCTTTGCCTCGTGTTGCGCTGAATAATATTCGAGATAATCCCGGTTCTAGGATCAAGAACCACCGTGGAAGAGGTCAGCATGGCGGTGATAAACACGGTTGCGGTAACAAGGGTTCAGGACAGAGACAGAACTACATGAGGCTCGGTTACGAGACTGGTAATACTCCATTCTATATTAGGGTACCATTCGAACCGTACTACAAAGGACACCATATGAGAAGACAATATCCACCGCTGTCACTCTTCAAACTACAACAGTTGATTGATCTGGGATTTATCGATCCGAAACAACCGATTGATCTGACGACCATCTGCAACACGAAGCAGTACGAGATATTGCCGGACAATCGTCACTTTGGTGTCAATCTGACAGACGAAGGACTGGACGTGTTCAAAGCGAAGGTAAACATCGAGGTACAGTGGGCTACGGAACCGGTAATTGCGGCCGTCGAGAAGAACGGAGGCGTTATCAGAACCGCGTACTTTGATATGTACAGTCTTTTCGCTATGGTTAATCCGGCCAAGTACTTTCGTGCGGGTCTTCCAATACCAAAACGGATGTTGCCACCTGAGGATGCCATTCGTTACTATTCGGATCCGAAGTTTCGTGGTTATTTGGCAGATCCCGAGAAAATAGCCGAAGATAGGTTGGTTCTTGCTCAGAAGTACGGTTATCCGTTGCCAGATCTGAAACAAGATCCGGATGTGGAAATGTTGACGATGTGTAAAGATCCAAGGCAGATATTTTATGGACTCGAACCCGGTTGGGTCGTCAACATGAAGGACAAGACAATATTGAAACCGAAGGCAGAGATGCTCAAACTTTACTACTCAACTTGAAAGTTTTAATAGTTAAATTTGTACAATTTTTGTATTGTTAGTTGTTTTTTTGGAAATAAAATTTCTTTTATTTCGAACAGTGTTTTTGATTTTGAATTATTTTCAGATATTTACAAAATTATTTAAATATTTCTTTATTTTTTTTTGTATTATCGTTTTATTTTCACTTAATTGATTTGGATAATGTGGTTGATTTTGAATTATTTTATAAACAATAAAGTTTATATTGAGCTTATTTAGATCGCATTACAAATATCTTTTTATTGTGATGATTGATTAAAACTGGCTTCTTGTGTAGGCGATGGTGGTATAGTGGTGAGCATAGCTGCCTTCCAAGCAGTTGACCCGGGTTCGATTCCCGGCCATCGCATTTAGCTTTTCTTAAAAAATTTTTTTAAAGAGAAAAAAAAACGTTTTTGTTGAGAATTTCAACTCTTTTCGGTATTTAATTTTAAAATTATGAAATTACATTTATTCCTTTTTTTATTCCATTTTCTCATTTTATTTTCAAATTTTCTCATTTTTTTTCTTCAAATTTTTAAATTTCCCAATTATATGGGCTTTTTAGGCCTTCTTGAGGCCTTTTCAAAGAAATTGATGATGCTGGTAGAGAGAATCTAACCCAACACTAACCAACTAACCTAACCCAAGAGTAACCCACTAACCTAACACCTTACACATGTACTCTATGTAATAGTTGATTGTAGCGCCGCCTATCTTCAAACATTTCAAACATTAATTAAAAAAGTTCTATGTTAAAAATCCTATACCTCGAAAAAAAGTTTTTGCTTTTTAGCAAAATTTTTTTAATGGAGATGGTGGCTCCATCTATTTTGAGTGAATTTTTTTATAATTTATTTTATTGGTTGGTATATTGTTAAACAATTCCTAAATATAATTTATTAATTGTGTTAATACAGTTGGCTGTTTAGTTGTATTGGTAACACCACTGCTTTCTGAGTTGGAGGTCTCAGGTTCAAGCCTCAGTTGGGGCTCATAAATTCATTAATTTTATTGTATTTAAATTATTAAAACAAACTTAAATATAATTATTGTTAAAATTCTTTTCTGTTGTCTGATGTCACATGCCCCGCCCTTTTTATTTCTAATTGGCTGATATTTGATCAGATGCTCACAAAAGGGTGGAGCCAAAGAATTATTCTGAAGCTGTCTACAGGTGCCTGTGTTGTAATCACAGGCATTTAGAAATCGGGACGAACTTCAGTTGGCTCCGCCCTTTTATGATGACTTGTGTGGTTCCATGTTGAAAAGGGCGGAGCATGTGACGTCAGACTACATAACCAACCAATTAGAAGTTGCCGGTCGTCATAAAAAGAGCGGAGCCAACACTAACCCACTAACCTAACCTAACCTAACACCTTATACATGGACTCTATGTAATAGTTGATTGTAGCGCCGCCTGTCTTCAAACATTTGAAACATTAATTTAAAAAGTTCTATGTTAAAAATCCTATACCTCAAAAAAAGTTTTTGGTTTTTAGCAAAATTTTTTTAATGGAGATGGTGGCTCCATCTATTTTGAGTGAATTTTTTTAAATTTATTTTATTGTTTGGTATATTGTTAAACAATTCCTAAATATATAGTTTATTATTTGCGTTACAGCTGTCTGTTTAGCTGTGTTGGTAGTGTCATTGCTTTCTGAGCTAGGGGTCTGAGGTTCGAGCCTCAGTGGATGTGCATGAATTCATTATTTTGATTGTATTCAATAAAACAAACTTAAATATAATATGAGCGTCAACAATTTTTAATTGGTTTGTTACTCGGTCTGATGTCACATGTCCCGCCCTTTTTATTTCAAATTGGTTGATATTTGGTCTGACACTCATAAAAGGGCGGAGCCAAAGAAATTCTGAAGCTGTCTACAGATGCCTGTCTGATTTCTTATTTTTGCCCTCTTTTAAGTCGCCATCTTGAGTGCTTTGTAGTTTCGCCACTAGAGGGTGTTTGTTTACAGGCAAGTAAGCGCAGCAAAATATAGTAGTTTGCTCCGCCTGTTTATGAGGAACGGCAACTTTTAAATTGGTTGTTTAGTCTGACGTCATATTCTCCGCCCTTTTAATTTTTTATTGGTTGATAATTAGTATGACGTTCATAAAAGAGCGGGGCAAACGACTGTATTTTGCTGCGCTTACTTGCCTGTGTTTGTTGACATTAATTTAATAAAGTTACGCGAGTTTTGTATTTTTCTAAATTTCTAGTTATATTTCTCAGGAAAAAAACGCTTTTTTTGAAGTTATTTCTTCATTCGAATGTCATTAAAAGACAACAATGTTAAAAAGAAAGAGGATTTACCATTCGAATTGGAAAGCCAGTTTATTTTACGTCTACCTTTAGTAAGTGGAAATAAAAGAGCGAAAATAAAATAAACTTAAATTTCCATTTTGTGTTTATAATTTAAATTAGGAACCAGCTCAGGAGTTACGGAAGGCAGTTAAATTGGGAGCAAATAATTTAAAGGACCGTCTGAGTATTCAATTAGAAAACGACATGAGGCACGGAACGGTTCGATTGGACAACTACGTCTGGTCAGCCAAGGTTTACACCATTCTCACAAATGACCAAATCATCGCAAAGTGCTTTCAACTTTTACAAAATTGCTTTTGTTTTTCTTACAAGTTGGTCGACTTACCGTCAATCCTGGAATCTCACAAGACCATAGATCGGAAGACGTTGTACAAGACAGCCGATATTTGTCAAGTTTGTCGTAACTTTTTCTAATTTTATCTCGCATACCTCCTATATATATATATCGACATTTACCGACGTTTTTTTTCTTCGTAAAATAACTAGATGCTGATTTGTACCGAAGAGGAAGATGCTCCGACACCCGAAGAAGAAGAAACGACTAAGAAAAAAGACAAGAAAGATATTCCGAAAGTGGATAAGAAATATTTGTGGCCACACGGAAGTAAACGAAGGAATTTATAAATTGGAATAAATTACATAATCTCTTGTTGTTACGTTTCTTTTTATACGAATTTAGTTACTCCTCCATTGAAAAATGTTCGAAAGCGAAGGTTTAGAAAAACATTGAAGAAAAAGGTTTTAATTAAGTATATGGATGAATGTGGTACCGGATAGTTAAAAATGTTTTTCTTGATCGTCGGTAGGTTGTCGATGCTCCGGAAACTGAAAAGGAAGTAAAGAGGTTGTTCCGAGTTGACAATGAAGCTGTTGCAGTCAAATGGGAAGTGATTACGGATGAAGAAGATGGAGTCAAACAGAAGAACTTGATGGGAGAGACACTGAATGGCAGCGTTGCATCGCCGGCCATCAGCGGACCTTTGTTTTCTAATTCTCAGAGTTTAGATATCGGTTTGTTTAGTCGCTTTATGTATAGACATAGAGTTGAATTGACGTAAAGGACGATACCGTTTCAGGCGAACACGATATCTTCGGAGAAGTGGTCAGTAGCTCGGAGGACGAAGTGGACGTGAACATCGTCGATTCTGCGGATGACGAAGGAAGTCGAATGTCGAGTAGCAATTTGGGACGAGCCGAGTCGAAGGATTCCGAACGGATGACTCACTTCAGCAAACAGATGCTTCAAGGATCGTCTTCTCCGACCGGTTCTACGTCTGGAGGTGAAGGTTATTCGGATCACATTCAGGCAGCCCTCGAAAATGCGGGGATAGTTAAAAATGAACTAGGAGATGAAAATCACGAAGGCATTATCAATGTTCTTTTTTTTTTTGTTATTCTGTCACAATATTTGATAACCGTTATTGTTTAGCTCTTTTGGATAAGTTAGAGGATCTGAAACAACAATTATTGGATGTGAGTACGAGACGACTCGCACGGGAACAAGAAATTGCTAGCATCGAAAACTTGGCTCTAAAAGTAAAACATTTTTAAAAAAAGTTTCATTATAATCGCAACAGCAACCAGAAAAAATGGCGTTTTTCAGTTAGAAAACTTGGTTAGAGGCTTAAATTAAGTGGCTAGACGACAAATTAGAACCTATTGAGAGTATAACTAGCCTCTAGCCAGGTTATTTGACTGGAAAACGCATTTTCTGGTTATTTTAAATGATTAATCACTTTCTTGCTGATTTTTTTTTACATTTACAGCAAAGATTCAAAAGTTTGTTAGATGGTTTAATCGCAGAGGAAAAGGAAAAACAGCAAGAGGCACGAAGATGACAACGAATAATCATTAAAAATCGAATCTCAAAATGCTAATTTTGTTTTTGATTTTTTGTAGTACGAAGAAATTGCGGCACTTCTTCGGCAGCATTAATCAGCTTTTCAATTTGGATTGACTTCGATACGACCACCCGACTGTTTTTTGTTTTAAGTATTTAAAAATACTGAGTTTTTTATAAGATTTTTTGTGATTTTTCTAGTGAATATTTTTATGCAAATTCAAATTGTGTATTTTAGTGATAAACGTTTTTTCTGATTATTCTTTGACGAATTTTTACCATTTTAGCAACAGGATTAATAATGAACATTATCATGTTTTAAATTTATATACTTAAAATAAAATTCAAAATGTAATTTTTGTAAATGCCTCTCGAACTTTGGAAACTTGTCTTTTAGGAGTAAAATTAAGAGAAACTTTAAGTAACTAGAAGGGTAGCTCAATCACTTAAAGCTAATTTCATCTTGATATCGTTTTAAATGAGCTTTTCAAAATAACCCAACTATTTCTGTTTTTAATTTTAAAAAGTTCATTTTGAAAGATATCAACAAGAAAATACTATTAGATGGCTCAGCTGCCGTTCTAGTGTCTAACACACTTTCAAAATTCTCCTTAGTCTTGTTCTTCCTCAGAACAACTTGTGCGTCTTAATATAATGATTGTACGATTTCATACATCTACAAACAAAACTTTAATCTTTGTTCAATAATAAACATATTTGAGTCATAATTATACTTTTAAATCTAAAAAAAAATGAAAAAAATGGATTCTTCAACAAAAAAATCTTATCTAAATATATAAATATAATGGGAGATTCGTAGTGATTCGATTGTGAAACTATTGCTCGAAAAGTATTACAATGTTGAAGAACAAAAACAATGTTTCTTTGGTTCTATGATTTGTTTTGTTTTTGCAATGAATCTACTCGAGACTAGAAAGTGCACAGAAAGATGAAAATCAAGTCCATTTCTATATTTAAATTACGACCGACTATGAAAAGAAGATCAAAACTACGGTTTACGACTTTCAAAGTTGAATGAAAATGAAAGTATGTGTCGTATCGTATATATATATAATACATAATTATAAATGGAGATCAGCACTCTGTCTTACGAACCGGAGCATCGGTACGTTCTCTATCTCCTCTTGACGTCCTCTCGAGTTGGCGGACAGAAGCCGAAAGCTGAACGTTGACGTCCATAAGATGCGAATAAACCTCTGAGAGGTCGTGATTCATGTGCGTTATAATAATAACACCGTTCTTTCTGTCACATAATAATTTACAATAAAGACTCAGGATAATATCCACATCATCATCGTCATTCGTTCCTTCGCTAGGAAACAAATTCCTGTTTATATTTTTAATCAAACAAATGTTAACTTCGATTAAATGGCACGAAATTCACTACAAAAAACACATCACCTTGAATTTTGAAAGAGGCGTACAGCTTTAACCCACTTTCTCGAATAGAGAAAATCGAGTAAAGTATGTTCTATGTCGGTTCGTGTCGCTCCTTCGCCGTCACGAGATTGAGCACCTTGAGATAGGAGATCTCCTTCGCTCTCTTCATTGGCACGAATCAGTTCGATCCTCATATTGCTAACATCTCTCGACAAATTGCTAACCTGAAACAAGAAAAAAACCATATGACGAACGAGTTTCAATACGGAATTATTCAAACGGACGATTCAAATACCTGAGATGTTTCGGCCGCCGAAGTTAATAGACCGACCATTTTGTAAAAACTATCAAAGAGAAGCAGCAAATGGAAATGAACCTTGAATAAACATCGGCAAAGATCCAATTGCTACGAATAAAGAAAAATCATATTAGAATTTATGCTAAAATAATATGTTTCATAATCAAACCAATTCATCGGATTGAATTTCCGTTAGAGATTCGTTCATAACTTGCATCTTCAATGAAGATTTGATTCCTTCCAAACACTGAGAAAAAAAATCGAAGTGAATTAAGAATTCAAAGACCAAACAATTATTATTTTAAAATAAATAAGAAACCTCCAAAGTGTGTTCCCTCTTTTCGGAGAACGTATCTAAATGTTCGTGTAATTCAAGAACGCAGAATTTCAATCTTTCGAGAAGAGAACACGTTGTGATCGCCTCGAGATCGACGTAAACCTGAGGACATTCGACGCCACCCAGAACATCGACCATGTTTAAAAACTGGCTAGTCACCGACGATGGAGTTTCCAAGATTGAAAAGTAATGACAACATTCCTGCGTTAATAAAACAAACTTCTGCCGAATCTCTTTGAAAATTCGTGAGAACATCAGGTAACTCTGAGGTACGAGAGAACCGCTCGTATCGGACAGAAGTCCGTGTAAATAATGCCGCCATGCCAATTCGGCTTCGGTAAGAGAACTGGCAACGTAACCGCTGGCACTTCCACCCACGCTGATGTTAGAAAAGTGGGTGGAATTATTATTCGGATTCAGATCTCCCATATCTGTGTCACTACAAATACTGTGACTAGAAAACGAGAAGATTTCAATGCAACGACAGGTACGAGAACGGAAATGAAACGTGTATACGCACGATGAACCCGACGTCGGGCTCGAATGATGTTGGCCTCTATCGAGAATCGGCAACGAACTAGGATGAAACATCATTCCGATACTGGACGGTGTCAACTCTTCAGTACGAGCATCGTCCACGGGCGACGCACTCGTCATCTAAAAATAAACAAAATTAAATTCATAAAAAAAAAGCTAACATTTTGTGAAATATGTGATCATAACCTCGTCATCCGACGATTCTTCCTTTCGTACAGCAAGGTTTGGAGCACTTCCTTTCAAGCTACATTCCAAAATAGAAGTTGATTCGTTGCCTTCAAGATTACTGAGAGATCGACGTCGTACACCCCAATTGAAATTATCCATACTTTCTCCCTGAACATTATTACATTATTACGAAAAATGCAAATAACAACTAACAGACGTATGAGAACAGACCTCCTGACTTTCCAATTCGTATTCAAGAAAATCAAAATCTTTAAAAACTCTAAATTGTTGATCAGTTGTCGTCGTTGTGTCATCCAGTTTGCTATCCATTGACATGTCGTTGTTGACCACCGATACTTCCTCTGTGCTAGAACATTTACTCGACTGTCGATCGACAATGTCGCTAGACTGACTAAAGATGACCTACAGGTTTTAAAAGATAACACGTATTGACACAAAGTGGCCAGCAGTAAGCTTAAATGATAAACTAAAAAGCTTGCATTACGTTTTCTTTTGCATCAATTTTTTTGTAAAATAAAAAACACGAAGAGAACGCAGTCTTGAAGAAAAGCTTTAAAACAATTTAAGATTTATTTTTAACTAGAAAAATAAAAAGGAAGATGCTGAAAATTTCATGAAAATAAATTTAAATCGAAAGAGTTTTCGTTTGTCAAAAAACTTTAAAAATGATTTTTCAGACTGCTAAATAAAGTTCGTTTTATCTAAAATAGCATCATAAACATAAGTTGTGCATCTTCATTTAAACCTTCTAGTTTAAAATAATACTTGACTTATTTTAAAAGTTGTTTCGAACAAACTGTTTCCCAAAAATAACCATAATCAAAATTATTTTAATCTTAATTAATATTTTAACTATCTTTTCTTCAAGATTTAACTTACTGAGATATTTTAAGAACAGGTGATTTCCGAACTCTGGTTATTTTGCTTTTTATACGAGTAAAATTAAAGAGAAATTGAAAAGGTGTTAAAAACTAGAATGATAGCTGAATCACTTAGTCTTAAAAGTATTTTCATGCAGTGACAATTTTTCAAAATGAACTTTTTATAAACAAAAATGAAAAATATCGCCTGGTTAAAATTAATTTCAAACTAACACAAAAAGGTTATTTTAAAAGATTATCAACCTTAAGTAACTGAACTTCTAGTATTAAAAACACTCAAATTTCTCTTAATTTTACTCATGAAAGACAAAAATAACCAATGTTGGAGGAGGGGCTTTTTATATTAAACCAGGTACAGAGGCCTCAATCACATTTGACAAAGAAATGTCAGCAAATTGTGTTTACTGTAAATTGCTAGAGTGCTACATTAAAACTTTCAAAACAGAAAAGGAAGGAGACGATTGATTGAGTTCCAAGTTTAAAAAAAAAGTTAAGACATTCTCCTAGAACTTTCATGCAAAAATTAATCCATATGACATTCAAAAGGTCAATTTGTTGAAGGGAGGGAGAGAGGGAAAGGTCGAAGTCATGCAAAAAAAAAACCGTGCAATAAAACAAGAAATCGAAACAAATGCAGCATTAAAAAAACACCTGTTAGCAAACAGATAGATGAACTATTACCTTGTTTATAACAGTGTCCTTTGGATTTATATGGAAGCAGGCACAAATGTATGGAATATATAAAAACATATCCGGTTAGAGGAAACAAGTCATTAATTCCTTACGCTGAGGATTACAGAATACGAGAAGGAGGAGGAAGAAACAAAACAAATCCACACATAACCAAGAAAAAAGGGGAAAATAAAGCCAAATGGAAAAAAAATTCCAAGATAACCATTAATACGAAAAGGAACAGGATGTTTAAATACAATTAAAACGAAGATCTTGTAGAACAAGCAATTAATTTACGAGACACACCACAGAATCCACAAAGGTAAATTCTACTGCTAATTTCACAACATAAAAACAAAAGACGCTATCGAGATTCATAAAGTGGCCTTTCGACGTATGAAAAAAAAACCAAACCCAAGTTCCGAAACTCACCGAAGGGCTCTTGGGAAGACCAACCCGTTGCCCACAACTCGTAAGAAGGTTCACCAGACATTCTCGTGTCCTTGCCTTAAGAAAAAGAAAATTATAACATCGTAACACAAAACACCGTTAAATGGCAAATACCTGAGATGCCCACGGCCTCTTCCAACAAGAAACCGTACACGATTCTGGTCCCGTCGACTGACTTATCGAAGAGGAACGTTGTGGAGATGCATCAAAACTACCAAAATGAGCAATTCCAGTCAATTTGGCCGCCAGTTTGCCACCAGAAGAATGAGACTCTTCTCTAGCCGTTTGTTTCACTTGATAACGACGTCCAATGATCGGAGTTTGCGACAAATCGAAAGAAAATTCCATCGTCCGACCTGTGACAAGTCGAAATGAACCTGGTCAAACAACGTGAAACGGTTAAAAACAGATTATCAATTATTACCAGGAAGTTCTTTCTTGGTGAAAACTTCGGCTTCTGCGAAAGAAGTGTGAGAACCGAGACTAGAAGTGTCCGTGTAATTGGCAGGGAAACTCGAAGAGGAGGAAGACGGAGGAACGACGAGCGTTGACGATCTCGTGACGGCTAACTTTAAAATCTTAAGGGCCTCTTTCCAGTGTGGACCCTGCGGTTATATTAACTTTTGATTAATAATTTATACTCCTTAAAAACCGGTCAATAATTGATAACTTGAATCGCAACCTCAACGTATTTGGCGATAACACGTAACAAATCTGCGTTTATAGGTTGTGCCATAGCCAAATTCAAATCCAAATAGTGAAGCATGCAGTGAATTATGCTCAAAACAGAAGCCTGAGATCCATTGGGACCCTTTTCGAGTATCTAAAAGTGCAGAAAATAATTTAATATCGTGTTTTAAAGTACGTTTTAAACGTTCTTTTGCAGCTTGTAACCTCGACGAGAAAAGCCATCATTGCTAAACTGTGATGAGAATAGGAGTCAAAAAGATATTTGACAACACATTTCGTCCATTGAAAGCTTTCTTTACTAAACGTTCGTCGGCTGTATAAGGTCATTACGGTAGCTAAGTTTTCCAAAGTCTTTGACTTTCCAAGACACACCTTTGAATAATTGTTATCAAAAAAAAATAGTTCATAATAATAAAAAATCGCAAATTTAAATACTTGAGCAATGTTTTCGGCACTCTGAATGCAAATCGGACTCGGTTCTTCGTAGTTTTGTAACATGTATGGAAGCAAAGCGATGACATTGAACGGAAAGCCTTGAAAACAAACAAGAAAAAAAATCACTCCAAACGAAAAATTAAAAAATATCGAACTGTTACCAATAGATTGAGATGGATCAACGACAGGAACATCGAGTAACAAAGTAAACTTTGACAATATTGAAAGAGTTGACTCATACGTCGAAGGAGACGTCAAACCCTTATGTTTTTAAAATACATATTATTATTGTACCATAAGGCGATTAAATTATATCTGAAGAGTTGTACTTTTAAGAGAAGCGCATGAACGCCAGGAAAATTTGACCATCGTAACTGCATGTGAAGTTTGTCGACCTTTTCTCTGCAGTCGGGACGATCTAAAGGTAACCGCTTCAAAACCTTATCTAAAAGTCTCATAGCCAACAGAAATTCGTATTCGTAATCGGACTCTAACAATGAAACTGCAATCCAAAACAACTGAGACAAAACAGCCATTTTATCGTCCAAAACGGACTGATCGGCCATCATTTTCAAAGATTGTGCACTTCGAGAACGAGAAAGGTTGGTCGACTTCACTCGCGAGTCGGTGTCTGTACTACTGCGATTTCTCGTCTCTAACACTGAACAGAAATAAAAAAACGCCATTAGTGAGATCTAGAATCACGTTTAAATTATTATATCTCTGTGAAGTTTATGTACCCTTCACTTCGGCCGTCGGAGAGCCAGTTGGCTTACGAGAACAGAAAGTGACGGAATAGCTGGTGGAACGAGTGTGGCCTGGAGGCGGCCCCTGGCCATGATATGACAAACTTGCAGGAAGAGAAGGTGCACTCTTACGATTGTCTTTGTTTAGATTCGGAGTAGATTTAAATAGTTCTTTAACAAAGTCTATCGGATGAAAGTCTGAATCCAAACTGTCAACAGCTGCTTCCAAAGTCAACATAATTTCAGTCACATAACCCTGAACATTCAAGAGTGAAAAATTCGTAAATATGACTAAGGTCGAAACTATTATGAAAATATGAAATGTCTAAGTAGAGTTTTAAGCGGCCAATTTTTAATTTTCTGTTTAAAAACTAGAAAGTACTGGAAAATTTCCTTCTAGGATTATGTTTGTGGATACATTTTTTAGTTTTGCTTTAAAATTTCATTCATTTCCACAGAGCTCTTTAGTTTTTAGAAAATATTTCGTGTTTCGATTTTCCCATGCTAATTGTATAGTGGATGGAGGTGCTCGGTTTTTAATTTTCTATTTAAAAACTCGAAAGCCGTTAGAAATCTTTTGTAAAATTTGTTTTACTGATTAAAAATGATTATTTAAAACAAGGTTAAAAAAAACGAACCTGCATGTCCTCTCCCTGCTCGGCAACCGTTTCGACAAGACGTGAAAGTATTTCTGATAACATTCTCGGAGTGACCGGAACTCCGAGAGCTCGAAAAATCTGCAACGACCTTCCAGCATAATGTCGTGAAGAACAAGAAAGTGCCAACTGTAAAGCGATCTGAGCCCACCGCTCTTCGATATGTGCAAGTGGCAACGAATCTTTGAAAACGATTAGAACGTAGTGAAGAAATGTTGCCAATTGTTCCGCACTACGTATGCTCCACAGTCTAGCCGTTATATCTTCATAGTTCCACATCGGAAGCGATTTACGAGATGCGATGAAGTCAACGAGAGCCTTGACCACATCCTCGGTTTTGATCAGTGACGAGGACACTGCGTGTTCCGGTACGGGAGACGAAGAACGACTGGATCCCAACGGATCAACGTTGATAGTGATCACAGTCTCGCCGCTTGCAGAGCGGCTTCTTTCACCAACTCCTACTTCCTCGCAAGTAGATGATGATGAATCCTGAAGGAGTGAAGAAGAATGCGAACACAAAGCACTCAACATTTGACTCGATTGCTTTTCAGAGTTATGGGCATTATCCAAATCAAATCCTGGGTCTATAAATTCAGAAAATAAAATACCAAAATTGGATACAAACGAAGCAATAAAACAAATATAAGTAAAGTCTACCGGTGAAGTTGCCAGATAAGATCGGAATGTTCGGCGGTAATAATCCAAAGCTTTGCTGCCTCGTCATGTTGTTAAGTAGAATACGAGCAATAATCAAGTGATCATTGTGAGCTGTCATTATGATAAGCAAATGAAGAAGAAATTTCTTGCAGTGTTCATAAACTAACGGTCGTGAATTATCGAGTCCTGAAATCAAAGAGTTACAAACAATTAACGTAGCTTTAAAATGTAAACGCTTTTCAAAATTCGGTTATTCTGTCTTTTAGGAATTGAATTCAGAGAAACTTGGAAGAGTTTAGAAATCACTTTTAAACCATAAAATAACCACAATTCAGAAATCAGCTGTTACTAAAACGTCTTAAACCATTTCTGAAACTCAAGACTTAATTGAAAACCCTACGAAATTACCTAGAAATATAATATGTAACATCAAAGGTACGTGAACGGACCAATCAACATTAAGGCCATCGACGACGACGTCCGTTAACAACATCACAGACAAATTACACCTATTATAAATTGAAATTTTAACGATTATTGTTTTCGAGCATTCAAAATCCACAATCAAAACAGAAAAACAAAGCATTTTCACCTATGAAATCCACTAATTGATTGAGAACTGTTTGGAAGAAACTCTGTGAGTGGTGCAAAATAACCTCCGTATTCTGGCATCGGCAGCGGATGTGGCAAAGGAGTGTCTGCTTTTTCCTCACCCTGACGTCTCAAAATAACAAAATTATCTTCCACAACAATATCACCTATAAAAAAAAACAATACAGAATACGTCCCAAAAATAAATGGCTTTATTGATTTATACTCTGAACTCCATCGACCACTAAACTGGCACCAATCAATTTGGAATCTTTGCTACAACTTCCCGTACTCGAAATACTACAAGTACTACGCAGTGAACCGTGGCTACTTGTGTTCGTTTTGACCATACTGAAATTGCAAATAAATTATCTGCATAAGAGGCATCAAATTAGAATCAATGACGGGTTCGTACCCGTCTTTCGGATCCTCGGCACTGTGACGTTTCGTGTGTATCGTTCCCTCTTCCACGGGAAGTTCAGAACGAGACGTGACGTCGGCCGGCATTCCGCCACTCGTAGAATCAGAATGTGTCGAAGTCTTCCTCATGCTTGTCACTCGAAAAAAGGGCGGTGTTTCTGTACGTTCTATAACACAGTTTAATGTCTCAACGGTCTGAAAAATAAAAGCAAATCAGTTAGCTTAAGAAGAGTTAATCACCAAAGGCAAAGCAAGAAGACATTTAACCTGCAGTTCGTTCATTAATTCGTCTACGAGACGCTCAGGTCTCGATCGTCCCATGAAAAGAACAACCCGTTTAGCCTGTAAAAAATATATTTGATGACTAGAATTCAAATATGTGAAATGTTGTCGTTTACTGAAGGCAAAAGCTCGTTAGGTGCCATTCCGGAAACAATAAACAAGTAGCGTAAAATGACTCTAAGGTTTCCAGGCCAACAAGCACAAAGAGCAGTCCATAACTCTTCGATTTCCTTAGGATGTCCATCTCCAAACTTAAAAAAACGATATATTTTAAGATAAACTGTTAATATTCGAACTTTGTCGTTCAGGAGATAAATTAAGAGAAATTCGAATGGTAGCTCAATCACTTTAGGATATGTTCACGTTGATATATTTCAAAATAAACTTTTTTTACGAACAAAATTAAAAATATGTCTACTTAAACTTGGATCATTTTCAAACTAACACTAAAAAGCTTATTTTGAAAGATATCAACATTAAAATGTGTCCTTAAGTGATTGGCCTACCCTTCTATGTTTTAAAACTCTTTTATACTTTCTCTTTATTTTGTAAATCAAAGACAGAATAATCAAAAGTCTGGAGGGCGTTCACACTTTAAAACCAATTCAAGTTAAAATAAGGCGCATTAAATAAAATAATCACCTTTGTGGTGATGTAGAACAAATTATTCAGAACCATTTCGGTCGCTTCGGCAGATCCCCAACCTTCTTTACGAAGTGGAAGTTTTCCACCTTCGTTAGGATAATATTCCTGCATTCTAGTTAGAAACTGCGAGAGTGGATTACTAGGAGGAATGTTAGGATCGACCAGTTCCATGTTGTAAAGCCAAGGAAGAAGATACTGAAGCAGAATCTGTTGAACAGGGGATCGAGCTGTTTGAAACCGATGTGTTATTTCTACAAAAACAAAAAGCACAACATTTGGAATAAAAATATAAGCAATAAACTTATGGCAATTATTGTACCAGAAAACATAGGCATTGTTAATTCTGGATGCAACTGAGCGAGTTGCTTCGATAAATACATCTGCGATCGAGAATAAGTTGTCGATAACAACATATCCAAAGTGTTATTTTCCTTACGATGACATCGTTCGTCATCTCCGACGTCACCTTCCAGATCCGATACAACGGGTACCGGACTTCCGAAAAATCTCTTATCCAATATCTGCAATAGTTGAAGAGCCATTTCGTGGATATTTGCTCTCGGACAACCGGTGTTCATTAGAGTGAGGTTGATAATGGCAGTATAATGATCGCAAGGGTATTCTCGAGCACTGAATATGACTGACAAGGTTGTAAAACAGGCATCGGCCACTTCGTTACTTCCCGTATAGCAACAGTCGACAACCCACTCCAAGAGTGAGCTTATATCTGGATTGAACTCCAGCAGAAGTACAATTGTTTCTTGTGCCAATTGATAAACCTGTAACACAATCCGTACATATCAAACTTGCTATAAATATAGACTTATAACAAAAATCGATTATGTGCGCATGAATAAAGAACGAACCCTCGTATCGACCGAACTGAGAAGCATGTGTAGCCACGAATAAATGTAACCATCTTCTGCTAAACCCTGCGGATCGAACATCGGTCCACAAGAAGCTACAGCGGACATTGCTTGTAAAGCTGACATCTCCGAATCGGAACACATTTCCTCATTTTGTAGACTAAAACAACGTAACAAGAACGCTAAGAATCGACCAATTAACGTGTTCAATATAACATCATTAAACCGTTTATCAAAAGAAGCAAAAGAAATGCCAAATTTTCCACTCCATCCGGCAAAAAGATTAAAGAGATTCCTACGTAAATCACGAGACAACAACGAAGATCTGTTTTCCACTAAATAAGTTAATGAAAAATACATATAATATCTTAATAATAAGATGAAATGAAAATGACGTACGTGGAAAACTGTTTATAAGCTTGCGAATAAAGCCACAGAAATGTGACTTGATCTCTTGAAGTGTCGGCACGTCCTTCTCCTGGTCGTTTTCTAAAAACTGTCTAGCGCCATCTATGTACTCAATAAATGTGGGATGTAAAGAAACACCATCGCGATCTAAAACACTCACACTAAGAACAAAACAATCGTTCTAGCATATTTCGCCAACGAATTTGTGCAGAAAATTCACAGTCACCTGCTACCGAAGGTTCCCTGTTCGGCGATAAGCTCAAAAACGCGAGCCAACTGAGATCTAAGTGCATCACGACGTCTTCTCCTCCTCATGTTCTCTTGTTTACGATCAATTGCTTCTTTTATGTAAACTACAAATTCCTCCATTAGATCCCTTAAAACGACAATAAAACCAACGATTAATTTATAAAAATGTCTAACGCAATAAAACACATTCAATATGCAAAAAAAAAAAGCGTTTCTCACCGAATTGCTTCATGATTTATACAACCAAGAGCTAAGACGACAGAATCACGAATATCGGCACTTTCGCAGCGGATTAACGGAACGAGAAGTTTGTAGAATGCCGTAGTAGATACGAGAGTAGAATTAGGAGAACGGCTTTCTGATCTGTCAGAAGCCAAACTGTCCGGTGAAGAGCTATAATTTCAAAACAAAGAAAATTAAATACAAATGGAACATAAACACTTTTCAATTTAAGTTAATTAAATCAAGACAACACCTGAGGCTAAGTTCTGGTGAAGCACAGCGGACTACGACATGGCAATTGGGAGGAACAACTTTGCAAGCAAACATGGAATAATTCCTCCAAAGTCCCATGTAAATGTCCCTTTCATTTACAGGTTTCTTTGTCGTAACAGAACTTCGAAGTAAAGACGCTCGGTTGTCGTTGATAGGACTGTGAATGACAAGAAAATATAAAATAAAATCCCCAAAATAAAACACGATTCAGTAATCGACAAACTTTGGATCAACGACAGTGAAGAGTGCGTTGAGTCGAGTGAACACAACAGGCCAGGAATGTGCAATAGCCGATGGACATCGAGACAATAGATGCTGACGTTCCAAGAATCCAGTAAGACAAATGTACCAGGCATCGATGCCACCTAACGAATGCGTCAAAGATTTAGTACTGCCTTCGTTCGAAGAACTATCGTGAAAAATGGAAGTCCAAACGGCAGAACTGCGCTCGGAAAGCCACTGAAGATCAACGTTAGCAGCAGAAATAACGGTAGACTACAAAAATAAATAGAAGATCACGGCATCAGAACATTAAAAAATTGTTTCCACTCATCAATTGACCTTCTCAGAGGCAGGAAGAATAGAAAAACATTGTTCGACGACTGATGGACAAGCTCTATCGATGACATCGATAACAGGTTGCTCTTCGTCTTTAACTGTTCCAGGTGGAATGGCTTTTAATATCATCTTGACCTCTTTGAGGACGTGGACGGCCAAACGTCGTGGAGCAAGACGACAATTGCAAAGCATGACAAGCGCAAAACCCTCAACGTAGTGAAGAACGCTGCACGAAGAAGGTGGTTCGCTACGTTGTTGGTTGCACAGTCCTACGTTTGCAACGTGCATGTCCATGGAATCTTTACGTGTCTGAAAGTTTGGTGTTAAAGCGTTTTTCCAAGTTGTTAGCAGCTGAATCAACATCCTTAAACCGTTGTCCAGCAACTGCGGAAATGTGTCGTTCACTTCTTTAAGCAAAAGCTGAACGAATCCTATAATTTTAAATTATAAACGATCCCGCATTATGTTTAATATTTTGAAGTTCAAATAAAGTTCAAACCGTTCAGAACATCTTCCCTCCATTCCGGAAAATCGAGAATGATATTTTGTAACGACTGAAAAGCTAATCTAAATGAAAAAAATTAAAAAAACGTCAATCTTGTCATTGTAAAAATAGTTGATGAGTTCAAATCTGTACCCTTTTAATTCTTCATCCAAATGTACAGTTAAACGAGCCAACATGTCAACAAGATCGTGTCGTGACGGACAATCAGGCATCAATCGAGGAATTGCAGCAACACAAGTACGAAAAAGATCGATCTTCGGTTTACGTTCTCCACTGAAATAAAAAAAATATCAACATCAAGTTCAAAATTGACATTGATTAATGTCAATGTTGAACTCTGGTTAAAAGCAACTGTTCATAAATCATCTCAAGAAACAAAACATACGTTATCATATCATCCGGTTCTTTGTTTACGTTCTGAACGTTTGTCATCATGAGGGGACGACCGAACTGAACGTCGAGAGCTCGCAAGATATCGTCAAATGCTTTACGAACAAAAGGATAATACGATGCGATTCCAATACTTCGAGCAGTGTCATCCGTAAGCATCTGAAAAATTAATAACCGTCACGATCAAAGTAAAAGAACGCAATTACAATGAATGTGACAAAGATACTTTATTTAAAAATGTCTTCTTAATACGAAGAGTATTTCCAGATGGTAAAACGCCGATCGTTCTTGGCATAGGAGGATCGCCCTCCTTCTGTTGAAGGCTGTCGGCAACCACAAGAAAAGCACGCAAACCGATACTCATACGCTTCAAACAAAAACAAATCGAGTGTCAATATTATAGTCTCAATTTGCCCTAAATGACAATTTTCCATTCAAAAAAGCCAATCAAGATAATTTTTAACAAAGGTAGAAACTATGAGAAGATTCAAATTACTTCTGGAGTGAGAATTATTTTTATTGGTCTTCCAACCGAAAGCAAATCACAAACGATTTCTTTCATAGCAAAGTCGAGACGTTCCTGAGCTATAAACTGGATAATCTTGACGAAAATATTCAGGGGAGTGTCCCGAGGGACGACCGCTTTCGATCCCTTAGGAAACAGCGAGTTAACAATGCTGTGCAATCGGCTTTGTGTCGCAGAGTTACTTTCACATTTAATTCGAATCATATACACCCTAAATTAGAGAAAACAACGTGAAAACGTGAATATCTGATGTTGTGGAAACTCATCGAATCGAGGAAGCCGAGTAAATTCACCATAATAGTCTGTACAAAGACTCGAGAGCAACTCGAGACATCTTTGGATCTCGATTCTTCAGATGAGAAAGACACATTGCAAGAAAATAATGCCAATTCTGAAGAAAGAAAGTCTTCTGACTGACGCAAAGCAAACATGTCACTAAAGGAAACAGAGCCTGGAAAACAAACAAAAAAACAGCAATCAAAACGATGTAACAATCGTTTCCACAAACGCAAACATTAACAGTTCTATATACCAAGCTATGTTTTTTCTTTGTCGCCATGTCAAGAGTTTGTGGATACAACATTTCAACGAAGTTCTTTAAAACAGGAACATTAACTTCATTCTTTACAGCCTAATAGCAGAATGAAAATAATAAAAGAAGAATAAAACAACGTCCATAAATACGACAAAAACGTATTCGAGAATTTAGAAAATCATCTCACGGCTGCAACCGGCACAAGAGTCTCAACAAAAAGCCCAGCGAGAGCGTGTTTGATGTCTTTATCTTTAACTTCTAAGAAATACTGAGCACATTCTTGCATAAATTGAAAAGATGCCTCAAACTCTTCGATAGGAACCATCTATGAAAGTGTTTTGTCATAAAGAAACTTTGTTATTTGGAGTCAAAACGACAGAAGAAAAAAAAAGTAATCGTTAAAACCTTAATACGAAAGAACTTCATTCCCATGAGTAAACTAATTATACTCTGTGTCATGATAGGGTTGGGTTCTTTTGCTCTTAACTCCTTTAACTCACTCGTGAATCTCTTTCGAACAGATTGAAACCTAACTTACAAAATACAAATTTAAAAACATGTCTAAAGAGGGTTTAAGGTGGATGACAGTACCGTGATTGTGCCAAAACACCAATGACTTCAGCATACAGGTCTGCAATTATGTGAATATTAGGGCTGTTTGGGCCAGATTGTACACTAAATAAAAAGCGTGTAACAATTTTGTATAACAATTCGATTCAAAGTTGTGTCGTCTCTCGAACTCAAGTTATTTTGCCTTGTAGCAACGAAATAAAAAAAAATCTTGTAAGCATTTTAGAAACTAGAAGGGCTAAAACTAACTTAATATTAATATCTTTTAAAATAAGCTTTTTATGACAGTTTGAAAAAGTCTTAACTTTAAACAGACAATTTTTTTTTCATTTTTGTCTACTAAAAGTTTATTTTGAAAAATACATCAAAACACTATTAAGTTAATCAGTTACTCTTCTAGTTTCTAAAAAAAACTATTAATTTCTAATTCGTGTTGCTCCTGAAACTTAGAATAACGAGAGTTCAAAAATTATCTGTTCATAAAACAACTTAACGAACCCTTCTCGAAATCTGAAGTGTTTGAAAGCTAAGTTTTCAACGTAACTAACAAGTCCCTCGTGTCCGGGATGAACAGACAGCTAAAATAGAAATAAAAAACCAATTCTATAAACATTCAATGACGAAATCAATCGCTGAATTCATCACCTGTTTCAAGACTTCAACAAGTACGAGACAAAATATGAACTCAACAGCAAGCTAGAACAAAAAAATCAAACATAAATTGAATAAAACCGCACGAGATTAACGAATGAAACGTATGAAATCGAATACAAACATCTCTTCTTTCGTGCAAATAATCCTTTTCAGTTTTTTCGGGGAGGTCACTTTCGAAACAAAACGAAACATTCAGTTAGAATAAAACATTATTGTTGTTGTTACGATGGTTTTAAAGTGTAAACGGCATTCGTACTCTGGTTATTCTGTCTTTCGAGAGCAAAATGCAAAAAAAAAAAATGTGTTTTAGAAACTAGAAGGGTAGCGCAATTAATTTAACTGTATTTTCATGTTCATATCTTTTAAAATAAGCTTTTTATGTGGTTAAATACTCTTAAGTGAATAAAGCTGTTCTTCTAGTCTCTAAAACAGTCTCTAGTTTATCTTAATTTAGCTACTGAAACACAAAATAATCCAGAGTTCGAAAATTAACTAGCTCATAAAACAATTTAATGAGTTATCAAACATGAAACCTTTTGCCTTTTGCATCCGTACGATGCTTCTGTTCAGCGAGACTCGATTCGAGGCCCTGTCTATCGTACCACGCAAAAAGAGTACGAAGAAGAGAAGGAAGACAATGCTCGGCCACCGATCCAAAAGCACTGAGAAGTTGATCGAAAACAGGATCTTCTCCACGCTGAAGAGACTTCGAAAGCGGTCTTTCGAGAGGTTCTGCCATCACGACGTTTAACTTCTTCTCGACGAGAACGGTAAACTCCGCAAAAAGCGTTCTCATCACAAATTCCCCCGGCTTCACGTCCGGATCAATATGAATTCCAGCCGGAAAAAGCATTTTTTCTTTTCGCGCTCCCCAAGGGAGTGTTGACACACTTGCTGTGGGTGGTGGCGACGGTACCGAAGGAGGAAGCGGAGACGATGAAGTACTGGCCACGTCCGATCCTAAACCCGAAAACAAAACTTAACTAAACTAAAACACACCACTGATGAATGTGAATCAAAAAAAGAAACCTGTCACAGTGGCAGTTTCATCCAAAGAAGAACTACGAGACACTCCATGAGAATCATCGAAAAGTCCTTCTTCATTCAAGTTACTCTTATTGTGACCACTTCCACCGAGAAAGTTCGAAGGCACTTCAAAATTTGTCTGATCACTTTCCAATTTACTTGAACCGGTAGCACAAGTCAGCTGATCTCTGTCTTCACTTTCTAGAAACAAATAAATAAGACACAACTGGTCATTAAAATTACTTTGTAATAAATAATCAACAGGGAGCAACGTACTAAGTAAAAAAAAAACTACTATAATACCTGTCAGAAAAAAAAAATATACACAGAAAACGAATTAAACTATGCGTCACGCAATAACAATAGAAGAGAGAGAATGAGTGATAGAATAGCAGAAAAAAACAATAGTGACGATGACGACACTTGTCTAAGTTTCATCCCCAATTCTCTCTCTCTATCACTCTTGGCAAAACAACAACAATAATAATAATAATATATATTATATATAGAAATGTACATTTTGGCTGAATCATGAAACCAACCGAGATCCAGTCAATAACCAATCAATTGCGGTTTGTTGTTTTCAGCGCGTATCCTCGCAACACAATCGCAAATAATAATAAAGAAAGGAAATGTTGAAAAATAAATAATAACAGAATTCATTTACTGTGTTTTTTTGTAAATATATTTATAAAAATATAAATAAAAAAGAATGAACTTGGTTACGTTTATCATCAAATTAATCTTTAAATTCTAAACAGGAAATTTTGATAAAATGATTGACAAGTTAAGATTTAAAGTGTAAAACGCAACTGAATATATTTTAGAAACTAGAAGGATAGAGCTCAACCACTTAAGAAGACATGTATTTTCATGTTAATATCTTTCAAAATAAGCTTTTCTATGTGAATGATATCAAACATGAAAAACTCCTTAAGTAATTGAAGTACCCTTCTAGTTTCTAAAACACTTTTACAGTTTGTTGTAACTTTGTTTCTGAATAATAACTGATATCACTTCTTCAATGTTAACTTTACTTTCGACTTTGTTACTTGTGGTATAAAAATAATCAATAAGCAAACAAAATATATTGAACTTTGAAAAACAACTCACCTGAATTTGTTAAATGAGATTAAATTTTATATATAATAATAAAATGAAATGATAAAAAGTGTTGTTTGTCTTTACCATCATCATTTCTCAAGGGGAAACATAAATTTCCTCTTCTGATAAATCAAAACAAACTAATGACCATGATAACAAGAGATATCACCAAAATCACTTAAATACCATTTTGAAAAAAAATAAAAAAACATTTGTTCTTAGTTAATGAAATCTAAGTGAGTTCTCATTTTCTAATTTGTTTAAATTAATTGATTAACAAGAACAAAAAGAAGAAGAAGAAGAATGAACATAAAAAACTTCCAAGAGTATCGTCTACTTTTTTTTTCTTCTTCTGCGCAAAAACGAAATTATAAATCAGTGAGTCACACACAATAAAAAAAACTGATATTTCATAACTTCATAAGGCACTCATATATATAAAATATAAACCGAATAAACTAGTCCATTTAAAAAATTCAGTTCTCCAAATATGACTCACATATATACATAAATATATAAGGAGGCCAGTGAAATATTGACCTAGATTCATCATCGTCATCATCATCATGAAAACACACACACTTTATAAGTACATGTAACTGAATAGAACACATGTGAAAACTTTTATCACAGTTTTAGATTATAACATATGATTAATAAAAATTATTATCATCATTTTATGACAGTTGTTATTTCATTTGTTTATTATCAACGAGAATGAAGAAGAAATATAAATAAAAAATATTGAAATTGTTATTGGGTTTATATCAATAGGGTTTTATATTTTCAGGTTTTGACAATGCATTTTCTATGCTGCACTTGGACTCTTGTCCCTCTGCCATAGGCCTTTATGGCTGCTTGCAGAGTAATTTTTCAAATTCAAATTCAAAAGAAAAAAAAATTATTCAAATAAAAATACATTTATTTATTTTTCTTCTTCTTCTTTTTCTGTAATATTTCTAATTTATATTTCAATGTGTTTAACAAACGTTTTCTAATTTAACTTTTTATTATTGACATGTTTTTTTTGGGGGGGGGGGGTTGTATTTAGGTGAATCTCTTTTCTTTTGACAAGTAATTGACAGGTTATTTCAAGGTATATTTTAAGTAATTTTAAGTATCACTGTATATGTATATAGTGAAACTATTTAAACCGAAAACTGATAATGATTCGGTTTAGATCATTAAGAATAGCGTAAAAAATCTTTTATTTTTGACACGAAATTTGTTTGATTTGAAAAATTACCACTGCAAGCAGCCATAAAGGCCTATGGCAGAGAAACAAGAGTCCAAATGCAGCATAGAAAATGCATTGTCAAAACCAGAAAATATAAAACCCCATTGATATAAACCCAACAAGAATTTCAATATTTTTTTAATGCTGCAAATATATGCATTGCCAAAACAAAACAAAAAATTATGACTCCCATAAAATACGTTTTTCCTGCACAAAATCCCCGGCAAGCGAGTTCCATTGTCGAATCGCCCTACGGAGCTGTTTAAGCTGATTTTAAAGTGTAAACGCACCTCAAAACCCGGATTAAACTTTGTCTTTCAGGTTCAAAACGAAAAAAAACTAGAAGAGTAACTCAATCCCTTAGGAGTATTTTAATATATTGATATCTTTCAAAGTAAGCTATGAGTTTGAAAAATGACCTAATTTTAAGTGGACGATATTTTTTTAATTTATGTCTATAAAACGTTTATTTTGAAAGATATCAACATGAAATTACTCTGAAGTGATTCAGAGCTACCCTTATAGTTTCTAAAACACTTTCAAGTTTCTCTTTATTTCCAACCAAAAAAAGAGTTCGAAAATCACCTGTTCATTAACTATCTTTTTCGTTGTTAAACGGTTTCAATCGCAAACATAAAACTTATGCTAAAATATAAATAAAAGCGATTGTGTAAATTGAATTATACATCTCTTTAAACCACCTGCTAGTAAAAAAAAAAGGTGAGGCACTCATTTAACACACAAACACACGAAACAGGAACGTGCCCAACCCAATGTTTACAAGACAAACCGACAAAATTTGGCTCAATTCAATGAAACAGATTTAAATTATAAACTTATTATAATAAATAAAATTTAAAAAAGCTCATGAAATGCAGCAGAATATCCGGCTTGAAAAATTATACCAGAGAAATGAAAACTGATACTGAAAAGGAACTGATTTTAATTTCACCTGAAATTGAGCCTCTCAATCTATATTTCAGGGGCTTTTCTTTATTTGTTCTTTTGAGTTTAAAATTTCGCAAAAAAAAAAAAAAACTACAACGTAAAAATTACTCTTGAGAGTCAACTAAAAATGGTTAAAGAAGAATGTTTTATCTTAAAAACTTCATTTTGACACCAAAAGGCTGAAAATTAATCATGAATCTTACAGACCAATCCTTGGACCCAGGCCCGGACTGGGCCACAGGGAAATGGGGAATTTCTCGGTGCGCCCCCCCCCCCCCATCAAAATACATGTACAAGCGTTTGATTTTTTTTAAATTTTGCAACTCATGGCACTACAATTACTTGGAATAGGTAATAAATGATTTGGCAGAACAAATGTTTTCCAAATATTAAAATGAGCGCCCCTACTTGTAAATTTCAGGTAAAAACAACAAATTTGCAATTATTTTCAATGAAATTTTGGATTTTAATATTCAACTCCTCAAATGCAGTGGGCAAATACACCCTTTTTGATACAGCCACTTAGAAACGTGGTCCCATATACTACATCGCGACCATATTCACCCTACACAGCAGTGACATGTATGTTTTACAAATGTTTATGCCGGCGCCTCCCCCCCCCAGGTTTTTCCTGGTAGCAGCAGTTTAGAAGCCCAGTCCGGGCCTGCTTGGACCAAATTACAATTCGAAGTGATGTCAACTATCGTATAGAGAATGGGTTCAAATTTAAGTGAGAAGATCGAAGACTTAAAAGAGACAAGAAGTAATATATGGACACATTTTCCGTTCTCATCACCTCAGAAATGAGCACGTACGTGAAAAAGCAACCACACTTACCTGCTGTTACGAAAACACCTGAAAATACGTTGAAACGTAATTAATACGATGAGAAATGTGTTTTCACGACGAATGCCAAGGTGAAATAAATGAAAAAGGAAGAAGGAAAGGGGAAAAAAAGGATGATAAGGAGGAGGAGGAGGAGGAAAAGGCGGAGGGGGCCGTACTCACCCACCCCTTTTTAATTCGTATTTAATTAATATTTGTAAAAAAAAAATCAATAAATAAGTAAGCAATGAATTTACCATTGATAACGATGTGAACAAAAGTGTTGGCTCCAAAATGTTCCTCCTGAATTAAGACTGAAAAATAGAAAACATTTCAAACATTACGGCCTAAATTTCAGGCATTTTTTCTTACCTTTTTCTGCTGAATGTAACAATTTCTCGTTGTTCTCAACGCTGTCCATATTATCTAGGTCCTCCTCCATCTCCACTTTTTTTTATTTCGTAATCTTTTCTTAAGTTAAACGTTAACTTAACGATTTTAATGTCATTTCTTTCTTAAAAATAAAAGTCTACGGACTCAAATCGGGATGTAAAATATAACAATGGTCATTGGCCTCTCTACTTGAAAATGGACCTTTTAAATACTATTTATCAAAAGATTCTCTTCGTTTTTTAATCAAAATACAATAATCAACTTTAATATACCTTCTTACGAGTGTATTTTCACCAATAAATGGATAAAAACATTCATAATTTAAGATTCAAACTTGAAGAAATTGACACAAGAAAAGACGTCCATTACAGTCCTATCGATCTTTTTAATCGATATGTAGTGGCGGAAAAAGAAAATTACTATGCAAAGTGCTGCCATCTATTGTTCTAAAGTTGCACCTCTAATACATAAAACTAAAGAATCGACCAACTATAGTTGCCTCAACGTAAGATGAAGCTTGTGACGTCAGACGGGTTGACAAAAAATTTAGGCTTATGTCATTTTGTCTTTATTAAAAAAGGGGTTATAACAAAAGAATGACAGGCATCTGTAGAGAGCTTCAGAATTTCCTTTTATGAGCATCATCAATTTCTAATTGGTTTGTTACTTGGTCTGATGTCACATTCCCCGTTCTTTTTATTTCTAATTGGTTGATAATTTTTTTCTGACACTCATAAAAGAGCGGAGCGAAAAAAATTCTGAAGCTGTCTACAGATGCCTGTAAAGAATGCAATAACCATTTTCTTACTATTATTATTTTTCTATAAGATCAAATGACTGTCCTAAATTTTACGTTAACCCATCTGACGTCACAAGCAGCCTCTTACAATGAAGCGACTAAATAGAACTTTTGGTTTATGCAAATTAAGTGAGAATTACTATAAGTAATTTAAATAAATATAAAGAAAAAAAAGTAAAAATAATTTATAATAAAAAAGAACAAATTTTAAGGTTGAAACAAAATATCCTAAATTACATTTCTTTATCTAGACATAAAATTTTGTATTATATTTATTAATTTATCAATTCGAATTTAATTTTACAAAATGATGAAATTTTGTTTCTTTATATCATCAATTTTTATTACAAACAATTACACTTTTCTTGTCTTACATAAGAGCTTCTAATTGCAAATATGTATAATAAAAAAATCACGAATAAATAAAATGTTTACTATTTGAAAGAAACACACAATTAAATTGAATTAACTAATTCACTTTCTAGAATAACCGGAAACTGGGACAGGTGGAAGTAAATCATAAAGAAATTGGGAACGTCGGTTCTCCTGTTCCGAAAACCTCTGAACGACAAGTGAATTAAAATTAGGCATTGCCTTTAGAAAGTCAGTTACAACGGTCAGAGCGGAGACCACATTGAGATGACCATAACTTCGAGACTGACCCAAATCCACGAACGTATTCAGAGCAGAAACGGTTCTCTTTAGCGTGTCGAAACATCGTTCTGATTCGGTCGTCAACAGCGGAGTTGTAGAAGCAATCTCCAACAAGGTGTAGGTCTCAGAAAAGTCTTCTTTTAGGTCGTTCTTACGAACTGCGTCCATCATTGCCAATGCGCCTTTTGGAAACTTAAAGTATGGAGTCTTGTAGAGTACCTGAAGTTCAGTCAACAGTTTCTCTTTCGATACCATAGGAAATGCATTTGTAGCAGCATTCAGTTGTTCTTCGGGAAAATCGTCTTTGTAAGAGTGAAACAAGTTGGAATCGACTAACTGGAAGGCCAGAAGACAGTCCACATCTTTGAACCGATCCATCACCTGCTGAATTATAACATCGCAAGCCTCTTTAGCGGCACCTTTCAGAAAATCATCTACGTCCACCTTCCTCATCTTCGTGTCGCCGATCGGAACAGCAGAGGAGGTGACAGCAGCCGATATTTCGTTCTCTCCGATCCACTGAATGGCCGTCGTGAAGTTCTGTACGGCATTGTAAGCTGAAACTTCATCCAGATCAACCTGCTGCAACTTCTGATGCAAAATATCTGCAAATGGCATCACGAGATTAAAGAATCTAAGAAAAAACGAGAATTTCGTGTCATAAAAAAGATCGCGTAGAACGGAGGCCTCGTGAACAGTCACAAAATCCCAGTCCTCTCCATCTACGATCTGATCGAGACATTCCAAAAGAATCTCTCGATTCTGAACGACAGTGCAAACAGCTTGTCCTTCGAGAACCATCCACTGAGTTCCGTGCCTTTTGCAAACCTCCTTCAGAAGTTCTGTTTGTTTCTGAGACGGAGCTGCAAAGAACGAAATGATAGCAGCCAGGTTTGCAAAGAAAACACGTATCGGTCGAACGACACTAGTAGCCCTTTCAATCATGAGTGTCAATGGATGAACGTAACACTGTACAAAATTGGCGTACGGAAAATGTTCTTTGATTCTGTGCTGCAAACTGGAACCAGCTCTCATCGGAAACGATCCGTCATTAGTCTGAGCAATCAACTTTTCTTCCAGTCCATATTTTCCCAGTTCGGCCGCAACCACGTCACCGACAACGCTTCCATCAACAACGTCTACGAAACCCCAAAGACGCTCAATGAGTTTATTTTCAACCAGATATCTAAGTATGATCGAAGTGGTTCCCGGATGCGAAACATCGGATACGTTATCAATCTGAACAGAAACGAACCGTGTTTTTGACAGTTCATTAGCAACCTCATCTCTGTAAACCTGAAGCATACAATCGAGAAGTTCATCTCGAATAATCTCTAGAGGTCGTGTCCTTGACGCGGAAGAGGAGGAGGAAGACGAACCTCCTAAAGAATGAGAAAAACACAAATGGGCTGTATCCGAAGAAGACGGTGACGTTACGAACAAAAAGGGCGATCCGACCAAGCCGTCAGCTAATTTACTATCCAAAGAAGCAGCAAATTTCACAAGTCCAAAAAGTGTTTCTCCAGGTTGTCGACTATTCTGAAAAACAAGATGAGCATTGTTTTGTTCTGTATGAATCGCGTTATGAAGCGGTTTCGTATGCGAAAGACAAAAAACAATGCATTCGATTAGTCTCGATAGTACAAAACGGTTCCGATCGACTTCGGCGTTATGTTTCTGTGCCGCTGCGCTACGACGGTAAAGATCCGCCATCGCGTCAACTTCCTTCTTAGCCTGGTACAACATTAGTTCTTGTCCGAAATTAGATTCATCGAGCCCATCAGCATCACCCAAATGACCAAAAAGTTTAAGCTGAACACAATTATTGATATGAGTCGACCCACCTTCGTGCCTTTTGATCCGTTCCGACAGATGTTTCAGATCGTAATAGCCGGTTTTACTCCAAGCCGAATCACCTCCGAATTGACCGAATAATAAACATGGAAAACAGTAAAGACCTTTTTTAGCTTCACTAACAGTTAACCAGTTTTTCTTACTAAACCAACTGACGACAAACTTCCGGTTCTCATGTTTACGAGTTGCTGTAGGTCGGTATTGGGTTATAACGATGTCAATCGGTTGATGGGGCCCGAGACGTTTAATTTCTAATTTATCCACATGACTATGACTTGAAAATGGATGTTCTAAAAGATAATCTACACGATTCATGGTCCAACATTCAATTAAAACAAACCTTTTTCTTTTCTTTTTTCGAACAATTTTCACAACACAAATAAACCTCGGATGCGTTTCTTATTCGTTAAGCAGTTCGGTTTTTCTGAATCTCGTTATTTTTGCCTTCGATTTGCTCGAGAACGCTACAATAAAGATAAAAAAAGAGTGAGACGATGAGATATATAGGGGGGCACGAAAGAGAAAAGATCGAAATGGAGAGAGAAAAAGCAACTAAAAACATTTCCTCCAGGGGCTGGCTACCCTCATCGTAGCCCCCCCCATTCTCTCCTCTCTCTCTCTCTCTCTCATTACACAAAGGGGATTTGTTGCTACGTAGGGGGGCTGAATTTTTCCAGCCCCTCCCAGGCCGCAGAGCACTCCAACAGTGTTGCCAAGTTGGCAAATATCATTACGAAGACTTTAGAAAGGCTTAGTAGCCAAAAGGGATAAGTGACATTTTTATGTAAAAAAAAAATGGGAGATAAATACCATATTTTGACAATGAAATGATAAACAATTTGTTGAACAAGAGAAATAAATGAAAAAAAAACTACTTGTTGTTGCTTTATAGTATTAAAACGTAAAACGTAACATTGATATCTACGGAGGTTTCTTACTTCCGAACTCAACATACTCAGGAACATTACTTTCGTCACTTATTTCTCTTGGTTTCTGAGCTCCTCGTTTAAAATAATCAATAGCGAAAAAATATTATTTGTCCTTCTATAGTTTGCTGTTTTTCTTGTTAATTTTCTTACTAATTAGCAGTTATTTACGAAAAAAGAAATATATACAATCTTTAATGTTCATTTTATAATAAGAAATTGGATAGAAACGGCCCCCAGCTTATGTTTAGTAAATTTCTTAGGTTCAAATTCAAGAATCGAAACACTTGAACTGAAACTTAAACCCTCTAAACAGGTTTCCAACATAGAAAAACTTTGTTTTATGGAGTAAACTTGAATAGGATTTTATATGTTATAATCTTACTTAGATGATTTAAATTAAACCTAAGAAGGGCAAATCTTCTTCTTGAATTTGGGCCTTAGTATTTTTTTTTAAAAACATATTTCGTTATTTGTGTATTTTGTTCTATTTTCTGAAATAAAAATCATTTCATGATCTTTATAATATAATAGTTGGCATCTATATATTGTTTTTCATATAAATTGGATTTTATGATACAAAATACAAAAGAAAAGTGCAACACGACTCCCAAGTTATCATATATTATTAAAAGGTGAACTGAGGTCATTCTGACTCATTCATTCATTGAAGAGAAGGGGTCGAGGGGGAGGGGTTAGGGAATGAGAGTATAGGTGATTGAAAAATGAATTAAAACAAAAAGAAATTCCAAATAAACTTTTACTACACATAAAATAACATAATCGTGTGCAGATTAAACGAATATAATCCACAGATCGAAAATCATTTATTTATTTTTTACACTTGCCACGTCGTAAAAAAGAACCTTATGACGTCAGAGGGGTTAACGTAAAATATAATGATTATGTCATTTAATCTAATAGAAAAAAGAAGATATCAATCCCTCTCAAAAGTTTAAACAAAGGGCTTTATGAATTCTGTTGATAATATCATAATACCCATTTTTAATAAACAAAACGTACACACGCCCACATTTTTTGTCAACCCCTCTGACGTAACAAACTTCCTATAGCGAATTTTCAGCGCCACTATGTGAGAAAAATAAGAAACCAGCAAACAGCGTAGGCTTTTTACTTCACTCTTTTCATCGAATGGACAGATCTTCTCTTCTTTGTAGGCCATGTCCAGCTCCAGGCCGCCAGGCGTATTGTTTATAACTTCCGTTTTAACATCTGATTGTTCATTGAGTTATCTAATAGTGACGCCATCATTACAGATTTATACTGACTTGACCTCAAAACGGTGGATTAAAAGATAATTAAAAGAATGTCGGCGTTAGTCTCGCGTAATTTCTTTGTAAAGTTTTGATGGAAATGCTGGCGCCATCTACTGGTTATTTTCTGAAACTTGAGCTATAGTATTATTTACTTTTTAATTGATGAACAGCTGAAATACTACACGTAATTTATATTGTTCTGACTGAGAATGAAGAAATGAATAATTCGGACATTCGGTAGGTAAACAAACGGTAAACTGATTATAATAGATATAAATAAACGCGTTTTTGTTGACGACAGTAGTATCTTTAGTGATGTCTAGTGTTTGGAACTTCATTAAAAGACACAGGCGGAAGTTCGTCGTTTTGGGTGTCGTAGTCGGAGGAGCCGTTTTACTGCGACGTTACGCTCAAAACAAACTGAAAGAATGGCAAGAGAATGAGACAGCCGATTGTTTTGATCGAATGAAACGAGAGCAACACTTCGCAAGTACTCAGAACACGTGCAGAAACACGATAGCAGGACTCGTGCCCAACGTAGAGGAACGAATTCTTGCGCTCCTCGAGTGCGAGGCGACGGCTAAGCTCCTTAGTCAACGTCCCGTAAATAGGATCGAGCTTTGGGAAGATCTAAAATGCTCCTGTTTTGCACGATTGGTGACCGAAGTATATTCGGCTGCCTTATTCGTAACTCTTCTCAACGTCCAGCTGAATATCATCGGTGGTTACATGTTCGTCGATGCAGTTGTCGTTTCCGGTTCAGATGTACGGCAGCCGCAGGAAAAACCTAGACTCAGGTTAACTCCTGCCATTCAGCAACGATACTTGAGCCTGATTCAGTATTTTCTAAGTGATGGTGTTGCAAAACTCGTTCTTGTAGCACAACAGGCTTCTTTCGATGTGTTAAAAAGCGTGTCTTTGAAAGAAGAACTCACTATCGGAACGATTCAGGAGATAATCGATGCATTACGTTTACGAGTGGCCGATCTCGTCGCGTCCGCACCGTTCCGATTCGTCCTCCCTGAAGAAGAACACAAAGAAGAGGAATCTGAATCGGAACTCACGCACTCCGTTCTTCTAAATGAGACGAGAGATCTTCTTGAAAGCGACGATTGCAAGAAAGTCTTATCAATGGCTACTGGTGAAGGTTTTTCACTAGTTATGGACCAACTGGCAGGTCATTTTGTAAACTCCACAAGCATTGAGAGGTCTGATGTCGCCTTTACGAATCCTAACAAAGTTACGATACCGATGGCTAAAGTGATTCCGATCGTTTCTTCTTTGGGACGTCGCCTTTTTATCGACTTATCCGAACAGCTGATTGCCGTCATGTTTAATCTGGACGCTCAACAGGTTCTGGGTGCTAACATCTATGAGACTTTCAGCCAGCAACACTAAATTAATTTTCATATTTTAATATGGGTTTGCTTTCAAGTTGTAAATGACTAAACTATTGTCATTGTTTCTATTGGAAAGTTTTTATCTATTCTCGAGTAATAAAGTTTAAAGAAATCTCTAAACAACCGTGTAATTATTATTATTATTATTATTATAAGAAAACTTGTTTTGAGTATCACACTGTCTTATTTATTTTTTATGGTTGAAATGTGGTTTTGTGTTTTTATAATAAGTCATTGTCATCACTTTTGCTTCATTAATTTTGGCATTAACTCGCATCACGGTGTAGTATAGATCCTAATTCGAGGCAATATTTTATGGTTTAATATATTTACTTTACTTTATTTTATGAATATTAATTTAATTTTAAATAAAACTGACAAATGTATGCAACTCTCATAGGTATAGCCATGTAGAGTTAGCACTCTTGACATGCACCGCCGCCCTGGTGGCAAGAGACATTTGCGAACATGAGGAACCAAATGTTTTTCATTAATGAAACATTACTCGTCATTGCTCAAAAATATATACGACGCATAAATAAATTAACTCAACTAATTAGTAATTAATGCAATAAATAATAAGAATTTAAAGAAACCCCCCCCCCCCGGGGGGGGGGGCGGCTTGAATTTTAGTCACGTGATTTTATGGCATGATGTCTGCTAGTTTGCTCACTAGATGTCGCTTTCATTGATTTTGTATGTGGGTCCGTGGTCTAATTTTTTTTTAACGTTGTTTTTATCTTTTTTTTTTGTATATATTTAATGATTATTTTATTATTATCGTAAAATCATCCAATTTAACCTAATTTTTTGTTTCCTTATTTCATTGTAACAATAATGGCTACCTCGAACGCAGAAATGCAACAGGAAGACGATTTCAAGGATCTTAAAGCTCGTATTAAGGTTCCATTAATTAATAGCCTTATCATCATTATCATAATAATTGATAATTAATAAATTAATGATGTGGCATTTTTTTTTTTTAAATTTTTAATAGCTTATCTATGAAGCGGATCCGACGCAAGTAAGTTCAATTTTGAATGTTTTAACATTTTATTTAATACTTTTTTTATATATATATAATTATCTCGGCACGTGCACGTGCGCGGCATATACGCGGCGATACATTTCTATTCCGATTTAAAAAAAAAAGGGGGGCTCAGAATTTGCGATCTACCAAAATACGATTTGACCTATTTCCGTTTTTCAATATGCGTTTTATATTCTAAAGTACGTATCTGACTATGGATTAAGACGATATTTACGTGCCTTCAAGACGACGGACGACGCCTTTAAAGCGATACTTAAGACGAACAAATGGAGGCAAGAATTCGGAGTAGATAAACTTACTATGGATGATCCTACAGTTGCTACGTATACGCAACGAAAGGTAGCGACCGTATGCAAACACAGAGACATGCATGGAAGGTAATTTATTATCACGATCGACTCTCTCGAAATGACATAAAATCGGGTTTTGCTTACATCTTTCTGCGTTTTCTTCTTCTTTTTTCGTCGTCAAGACCCGTTGTTTACATTCCGGCAAAGAATCATAATGTTCACGAAAGAGATCTAGACGATTTAACCAGATTCATGATCTATATTTTGGTAAAAAAAACTAAGGTTACGAAAAATGGTTAACCGGTTTATTATGCAGAGCTGATCAAAATACAGTGAAAATTGTTTTAACACGAAAAATCGGATAGTAGAAAAGATATTTTCTTGTTAAACGGTTTCCACTGTTCAACTAAACCATGTTTCTCCAAATCAAAACATGATGTTTAGTTACTATCTTGATAGGCCTACATTTTAAAAATAACGGTCCTCACGATTCGTTTTTCTGTTGTTACGTACAGGAGGAATCGTGTAAACGTTGTCACGAAGACATAATCGACAACCTGTGTATAGTATTCGATCTTAAAGAGTTTGGTCTGCAGAGTATGGATTATCAGTTCATAAAGACCTTGATATGGCTTCTTGGAAGACACTATCCTGAACGACTTGGCGTTTGTGTCGTTTACAATGCTCCTACGATCTTCTCTACGTTCTGGCCGGTTATACGAGGATGGTGAGAAGATTACGTCTTTCGATTATACTGTTCACTAATGTAGAAGAAAGACAACATATTTATACTAAAAAGTGTTTAAAACGTTTTATTATCAGGTTAAACGAAGTTACTGCAAGGAAAGTTGTATTTGCAAACAATGAAACCGATCTTTGTCAGTTTCTACATCCGGAAGTTTTACCAGAAGATGCGACACAATAATTGGAAATATAATAAAAAGAAATGATGAAGATGGACGATAACTTTTGCATTTGTGCAGCACAAATTGATCATCTTTCATTTAAAACAACAACAAAAAAAAGCATAATTGTTAGAAATCAAGAGTATAAAGACGGTTCTTGTTTTTTTGTTTGGGTTTTTCATAACGTTTAAAAAATGATTTATATGAACCGTATTGATTGTATATAATCCTAGTTTATAATTTATGGTATTGAAAGTCTTAAAAACTATTTTGTGAAGGCAGTTGTAATTATTATGAAATAAAACATTTAGCACATTTTAACCGCCCGTACTCTTTACGTAGAAAATTTATAATCATAAGTTTTATGACTTTTTTTTCCAAAAGGCATTTAAAACTTTTGTTTCCACCTAAAATAACTAATTTAAAACAATTTTATGAACGTGTCAATGGAAAAAAAAACCGCGTTTCCTAATAACTTTCCAGTTTGACACAGATTGATTTTGATTACATCGATTCTAATTCCATCCGTTTTTCTCATGTTTCTCATAATTCCGAATGAAAAAAAAAAATGACAATAAGTAACAGGCAATCGTGAAAAAATAGGCTTTTTTCTGTACAATATAAAACAAATATGAAAATACGGACTTTCAACAAACAATAAAATTAAAACTAATCTGAATTAACTCTGTTGTTAATATCCCTTAAAATGGGTAGGGTTCGGAGGCTTAAAAAATCCATGAATAACGACAGCTGCTCGGAATCCATGGAAAGGGAATATCCAACCCACTACATTGAGAGGGAACAAAAAAACAAAACATTAGTGTAACAAAGCAAATAAAGTTAGATTTTAATAGAAAGTTACAAACTTCTAAAAGAACTAAACGTTCATCATGCGTGACGTCGTTAGCGCCATTTAAAATTCTAATCACCAACTGTCGTATTCCTGTTAACATTAAACATTAAAATTCGTAGCAACATTTTAAATTTTATTCAAAGTAATAACCATTTGGAATGTTGGGATGTTCAACAACTTCTTCACTTGCATTCTGTCTACTATTTTCCACAATTCCTAATTCACAATCTTAAAATAAATTTTGATTCAACGTGTAATTCGAAAGTACAGATAATCGGGAATCTTTACAAACTTACCAAAATTAGCCTCTGTTGGTGGAGGACGAATGTTTTCTTGTCTATTTCTCTCTGAATCAGGTTCCAAATTAGAGCTGTCTCGAATCTATAAGAAATCCCGCATTTAAAAAAATAATTAACCAACAAGAAAAAAATGAACGATAACGTGACGAGATCACCGTTTCATCTACAGCTTTGTCTGTAGCTGTAACTTCGTTTGTAGTTGTAACATCGTTGTTCAAAAGGTTATTAATTACCATAATGGCTTCTGAATTCGACTGTCTGTCTATTGGGGATGAGGGTGTCAGACTGACGACTGATGTCGTCGACACACTTGGAATAGCATTTACAAGTTTGTCTGGTGACACGCTTGGATTTGCATTCGCACAATTCCTTGTCGTTCCACTTGGACCCACATTTGATATATTCTGTGTTGACACACTTGGATTCGTATCTTCGGGATTCTCTGGTACATTTGGACCAACACTAGCAAGATTCCCTGTCGTCCTACTTGGACGCGCATTTTCCGAATTAATTTGTGGGACACTTGGTCTGTCATTTGTGGGGTTCTCTGAAGACACACTTGGACTATCAGTTACAAGATTCCCTGCTGCTCTACTTGGACTAGCATTTTCTGGATTAATGTTTGTCAGACTTGGACTCAGCTGTGTTTGAATCCTTAACGACACGTTCAGATTACTATTTGCAGCAATCTCTGGTGACACCGTTTTTGCAGCACTGTCAGTTTTTCTAAGACTCAAATTACTTTGTAACGAAGCTTGAGGTGAAGAAGGTAGCAGTGAAACATTCTTATAAGTAACTGTGTGAACTAAAAATAAAATTGAGATAAAAACAAGAAATGAAACGAAATCCATAGAAATGCAAATATTACAACCTATGGGAGTAATATTCAAATCATCATCTTCCAACGGTTTTACTAAAAACAAAAAAACTTTAGATAAATAACTGCTTGTTTTACTTTCTAAACAACCTCTTATTCGATTGAAAGATAAATTAGAATGCATTACAGACAAAGAGCTTAAAACAAACCTTTTCGCTTTTTCCTTTGAGGTGCAAAATTATCCTCTTCACTCTCGGAACTTCCAGTTCTAACTTGAGGACTCTTGGGCAAGGTTTTAGTTGAAGATGGGGATGTTAGTTTGGTCTGTGAGTTAGGATTTTTAGGTTTAACAAAATCCGTGTTCTTTGAAGAAAGTAGTACGGTTTTTCCGGCTGACAAATTTTGTTTGGTCGACGACTTGAATCCTGGATTTCTTGTATCCTCACGAGTTGCAAACGTGTTAACAACCCACGTATTTTTGGGAATTATTGCTTTAAAAAAAGGTACAATTGCAAAATCTACTAACTAAAAAAATTATTAAATTGAGGGATACTTTTACAGTGGAAACCGTTTAAGATGAAAACAGGTAACAAGAAATATTTTTTGCTTCCATTAATAAAAATGTACAGGAAATCATTTTTAAACATGAAAAAAATTTAAAACTACACTTTCCAATTTCACTTTGAGATATATCTTTGTAAAACGCTTTTCATAACGGAAAAAAAACCACTTAAATGAGTGGCAAGGTTTTTGGATTTCTTTTTCTTTTTGCATCCTTCTTACATATAAATTAATAAATAATACATTGCACGCAAAAACAAACGTAATACATTATACAAAAAAATATTCCGGTTGCTTCCATTTTGTGTTAAAAGGTTTTCACTGTATTTTCCGTCACCATACCAGATGTCAAAGATGTTGAGGCCAAATCAGTTTGGGGTGATCTTCTTTCTCCTTGTCTCACACTAGATCCAGGCGTACTTTCATCGCACGATTTCTTACCACAGTATTGTTTTATATTATTCTCACTGACAAAGTCGATGTCATATTTCGACAAATTATTGACAATCCTCTTTAGAAAGCGTTCCCTCATGGATTGCCACGAATGGGCTGTTACCTAAAATGTGAATACATAAATTCGCTAACAAACTAAAGGTGACAACGTTGATAAAAAATACTTGTGTTCTCTCCATTCTTCTCCACATGGAGTTTCCCTTTACTTCCCGTATTAGGTCCTTATTTAAAATGTAGTTTAAGATCTGCAGGTCTTCAACGTGTGTGTAGCGCATTACTGATCTAAATAAATGACAGTTATGTAATTAACAGCTAAAATCGGACGGGAATCAGAAATAATAATAATAATAATAATAATAATAAATTGCCATTTTAGTAGAAAAATGCGTTAATACAGTAATTAGTTGTCTTCAAGAACAAATGTTTTTTTTTTATTTTCTTTAACAATATTTCGACGATTCAGTAGAAAATCAAAATTATTTTGTTTTTGAACAAAACATAATAAAACAGAGTTCACAAAGAAATCATTTTCAAGATCTTGCAAATCAAATTCATTTATGATAAAATCTGAATTTTTTTTTTTTGCATCTAATTAACTAAAAAATAATATCATGCAAATATTTTCAGCAAAACCAGAAAATATTGCATTTGGAATTGTAACTTTAAAGAGTTTTTACAATGCATTTTGCATGCTGCAATTGTCTTATCATAGCTCTGCCACAGGCCTTCTGGGCTGTTTGCGGAGACATTTTTTAAATGAAAATGCTTGTAATTAATAAGCCTGTTCACTAATTTCTTGTCTCTTCTAATCAAGAAAATGCATATCACAAACAAATCCACAAACCTTATACTTAGACTAGAGACGGAGATGTCGTCTTCATATTCATCTTTGTCGTCATTATCAGCAACAGCAGCTTGGCTACAATAAAAAAGCAAAGTTCAAAAGACACAAAAACCCACTGAAAACAAAACAATAACTTACACATTAGTGAATCTAGCAACTTCTTCCTTAGTGAGATTGTAGCTAGCAATTCGAGGAAGAATTTTTTTATTAAATCTTCCCTTCAATGATTCCCAACTACGCTCAACCGAAAACAACTTAACGAAAACGAAGAAGAAAAAAAAACACAAAGAACGTTGTTATTGCATCTCAATTTAGAAATCAATTTGTTTATATAATAATTATAAAGACTTTTGCATCTGCCATTCCCTTCCACAGGTTCACTGATTTAAAGTATCTGAAAGCCCTCATCTCGATTATGTATTTGATCATCTTCATATCATCTTCCAGGCTGAATTCCATCCGACCTCGCGGTTTTCGTGAAGTCATTGTAAGATACGTTTGTCTATTTCCGTTCATCTCATCGTCATTAGAATCTTCTACGCATTTCTCGGCCATTTTGTACTGTTCGAGATCCATAAGACGGTTCGCTTTGATACTATCCCACACAAACTTGGTCGAATATCCAGTTGTGTTGACAACGCGGACGTCGGGCGGATACAGTCTCACAAAAAACAAACAATCAAAAGTAATTCTGACATTTGTTTCATAATAATATGAAAAATCTTCAGATGCTCTACCTGATACATTGACCATTATTTTTGGCACTGACTATACCTCCTCCGTACTATAATATTCATAAGAAAAAAGGATCTCAAATTAGGATAAAATTACCTAACTACTGTCATAATTAATGTTACGTGACCTTAACTGGTTCGGAAATGGCACCTCGTTCAGCACAAGGTTTCATGAAGAAAAACATTGGTTTTCCATTACTTTCAGTGAAGAGAACTCTATTGTGGGTGTATTTTTGTTCATCTTTGCTCGAAGACATCATATATCTCAGTTTCCTTTTTGTTCCACAATAAATAAAATATGTATAAATATTAAAACAACGTGAAAGACACACAAACAAAAGAAAGAGAGAGATTGAAAAACACGTTCGCTTTCACGCGTGACGGAAATAGATTTTGAGTCATTTTGAATGGAAAAAACATTGTAAATTCGCGTCACGAACGATAAGTCAACACTACTTACCCATAAAACCAAATAGCAAACTAAATTTCGAGCAAGAGTTTTATAATTTTAACTCTTTTGTTCTACTCCTATAAATATAATTTTGACGTGAGAAAATGACACGTTCAAAATACGAAACATAACAAAACTACTAATGGCGCCAAAATAAGAAAATTGACTAACAATAAATACATCGATCCTTCATTATCGATATCGTAATAAAGGCGATTAGCGATCAGGCTATGTATACATGCAGGTAATTCAACCACGGAATAAGAACAAGTCTCCTTATTCTGTGACTCAACTGAGATGATTTCTCATTGTTTTTTACTTTTTTGATCAATGAACACTAACTTTTGACGTTTTTTTGCCAACACGGAGTTACTTTACCTCTATAAATATAATCTTGAGCGAGACGTTCAAGTCATGGATGCCGATCTAGATCGATTTATGAAATCGATCTTTTTGCAAATTTCACCCATCTCTAGGTAACGGGCAGTTGGGCGCAGCCGGAAAAATTATATTGGCCCCCGCCTTTTTATGAGCATCAGACCAATAACAAACAAAATCAAACCCAAATGACCAACCACAACGAACCTTTCTGGCTGCGCACAACTGCTTCTCCCATTGGTTTACATGTATCTATCGAACACGTAGCCTCGCGTGAAAGCGGCCTAAGTTAAAAGTTACGCTAAAAGTTGTGAACAAGATTGATTGTCATGATGTCTAGCAAAATATTTTTTAAAATAAATAAATTCCACTTTTCAGCTACATTTTCAAATATAATAAATAATTCAAATTGAACATTACTTTGATCAGTACCGTCTTTACTATAAGGGCACACGGGGCCCGTGCCCAGGGCCCCCGACCTCACGGGGGCCCCGAAAGGCCTATATATTCGCTTACACGAAAAAAAGGAGCTCAATTTTTTTTTCTATTTTTAGGTAGATACCTACTAAGAATTTCCGTCAACATTTCTAAATTGTAATGTTAATAGGACACCAGATCAGATTTTTAAATTTTTTCTAATTTTTACTATCCAACGGGGCCCCCAATTCTTGTGTGCCCAAGGGCCCCGACATGCCCTAAGACGGCCCTGACTTTGATAAAAATAAGTAATTGTAATTATTTTCTTACTGGCATAATTAGTAAATGTAAATTCAACACTCATTTGAATGGATATAATCACCATAGCTTATAATTATATATTAAAAAACTTAAAAAATTGTGTGAAGGCAGTTTAATTATTATGCAATAAAACTTAGCAGACTTTTAATAATTCATTGACTTATTAAATATGTTGCACTTTTTTTTTTTTGCTAACAGCTTACAAAATTTGTTTAAACCACAAGGTAGTCTTTGTCGTAAATCATAACCATTATAAGACAGTAAACAATATTCAAATTTATATCTGTAATAATGTTTACTAAAATTTAGATATCACATTTGTAATTCCAACAATTTGAAAACTTCATGATGAGAAACTTTTGTTCTTTATATTTTTCAATCTTCAATTAAGATAACATTAACTAAATTTTGTCTCCCCAAAAAACTGTTTGAAAACAAATTCTATAGACAATAAATTTTAATAACTTATTACTTTAATTGAAAACAAAAACTTCAAAAAGGTATTTTTATAATTTTTGTAGTTGGGGGTAATAATATTGAGAAGAAAAAAAATGCAACCCATTCCCATTTGTTGGAAGAATGATGGTAATGGGAACTACACTTCGGTATATCGGGAAGAAAAAATAAAATTTTGGCCACGCGGTTTTCTTTATACCAAATATTCTTTTTACATAACTATTTACAATTTAAATTTCAGAGAGAAAAAAAATCTATACAAATAAAAAAGGAACCGAATATAACAAAAAAAAAACAGATAATTGCAAGAAATTAGAGCAGTTAAAAACTGCTAAAAATCACAAATCAGCTGATATTTGAGCTGAAACTCTGTCCACAAGAACCGGATTCGCCTACCGAAGATCGTGACCTCATCGAATACTTTGGGCTGTTATGCTTATTATAATTTCTAGAGTCCGACGATCGACACGACAACGGCGAGTGAGCAGAATGGCTCGATTGGTGGTTCGAATGATCTCGCCCGTGACGATGGCGATCATACCTCGAATTCAATTTGTGTCGAATGTGTTTCGGTTGAACGTCACTCTGCTCACAGTTAAATTTATAGACACCGGCATCGGCAACATCTCCATCTCTCCTCCACCTATGAGATTCGGGATAGTTCGGATCTTTACGCAACTTTATGACGAGCCGCCCCGAACATCCGTTGTTGTCGGCCCTTCCGTTCATCTGCGACGTAGGAGACGTAACAGAATTAGACGACGATACATACAGAGACTTATCTCTGCGAGTAAGACGTCTATCAGGAGATAAAGGTACGGACAGTCTAGGAATCGAAGGAGTGGGAAGAAGAGCCAAAGGCCTCGGAGGGTTACAATTCCACACTGGTGTCTGCAACTGCAGTGGAGGATTGTTAACTGCAATATTATTACACATAACTAACGGATTTATTTGTTCTTTCCAACAGGGAACGTGATTTTGATACGGTTGCTCAAGGGGTTGAGAAATACTTCGAACTGGTTCGGGTTGTTGGGGCGGTGTCTGCTGCTGCTGAGGGGGCTGCGGTTGCGGCGGTGGTGGTTGTTGCGGATGAGTCTGCGGTTGTTCCGCAACGTTCGCGTCGTCATGTTTCGGTTCACTTTCAGATTCACTACGCAACTTTTTCGGAATCCGATAACCAGCTAAAGAACCTTTCAACGAACTGGAAAATAACGATTCGTGAATTTTGGCACTTTCTTGTCTGAGTTTGTCTCGAAAAGGAGGCGACGAGTCTATAGTCGGAGAATTATTCGAATTGGTTTTACTAACGCTACCACCACCGCTTTCTTTCGGTGGCGTTTTCTCCGTCGGTGACCTGAGATTACGAAATCGCGGCTTAGATTTCCGATTTCGATGCCTCTGAATAATAACCGTATCTTCGGATTCGTTATCTTCTCCTAGATGCTGTTCGGTTATATTATTTGGTGATGACCCACACGTATCGATAACTAACCTCTCCATGTTTTCCTTTACGGATAAATATTTTGTTTCGTCTTTCGTCTCTTCGAGTGTCGACCCAGCAGAATCACAACAAGATTCCGAAACCTTACTTTCCGTAGTCGATTGCGATGCCTGACACAACCCATTCTTCAAAATTCCGGGTTCAGGCGATTTAATAGGAGTATTATTCTCCAAATGGACTGAACTAACATGTTCAACCTTATGAGACGCACTTCTAGTAAAGTGTTTCTGTTGCTGTTGGTGTTGATATTGTAGCTGCAAAGGATATTGTTTAGATTTGATCACACCGGCAAACTCGTCATTATCCGTTTCAACGGGATCACTAACTTCCTCATTCACTGTCTCTTTCTTTAGAACCGAGTTATTCTTCGATCCAAGTAAATTCTGCGACGGCGAAAACGCTGCAGTAAGAACAGCATCATTATCACCAACACTAGAGGGATTTTTTGAGGATTTATTAAAATCTCTCAAATCTGTAGAGTTTTCCGACTTACGCCGTGATCGACCCGTCAAACCGTTAAGAAAATACGTCTTAGCGTAAGGGTTCGAAAGCCTCTCCACAGGAATACTGTTCTGTTGCTTCCTATGACACTTTACAAAACCATTAGTATCGTTCGACACTTTAGTGGCTCCTTCAGAAACAACTGAGGTGTCAACAACTTCGACTTTCTGCCCGGCACAACAAGACGAGTTGTTCGAATAGAGTCGATCGTAGATGTTACGACCATGACAAGCATGAACAACCGAATGCTTCTCGTCTGTAGTCAACTGCAGAGAAGTATCGGTTAGAACAGACACCTGCTTATGGAATATCTGCTCACGCATACGAGTCCAAGATCGCGATAGTTTTTCCCGTCGACTCACCATATAGCAAAGATTACGTACCTGAAGAAAAAAAATCTTCATAGTTGAAACGAGAAGATATAAAACAACACTCAACTATAGCAACAATAAAACACACCCTTTCGAGATCTTGTCTCAAATGCACAAACATCTTCATGCGTGCATAAAGTCCATCTTCTTGCACTTGACTTAAACTGTCGTTTTCGCCAGAACGTGGGCTCAGTAAAGGCACATTGAATCCAGCCTGATTAGATACGAGTTAAAATACGTTATCAACTTACGTATCACAAATGAAATAATTAAAGAAATCGAGTGTGCATACGCTTCGTTTCAGCTTCCAGTAATAGTAAACAAACTGTACGATCTCAACGGCACATTCGCAACGCTGGGCGACTTCGGAGATAGTGACGTACTTAAAAAACGAAGCTTCGATCTGTCGTAACCTGTTGAACACAAATAAAAAGTTACATTTAACGTTAAGAGTGTAATACAGCTAGCGGTAATGCAGCAAAACTAACTAGAAGAGTAAACGAAAGGTGAAAGGACTAATTCTATAATAATCCTTTAAAATAAACTTTTTACGGAAGTTTGAAAATAAAAAATTTTTTTCATTCTTTTGAAAATTTAATTAAAAAACCGTGAAAGATGTTTCCACGTTAAATTAAGCCCGACAATATTTAATCACCTCTTTGCCCTCGCATTCGCTTTATCCTCCGACGATATTCCTTTCAACTTGACAGAGGAAGTTCCGTCTTCACCTTCGGAATCGGACGAGACGGAAGAATCTTTGTCCATACTATGCTTTGGGCAATAAGACTATATATATATATATATAAAAAAAAGACAAGTTAAACACATTATCAAAAGCTCCGAGAACGATTATTATCAAAATATAAACGGTAAATAACCCTCAATTTAACTCCATCTTCGTCATTCTCGTCCTCGACAACAGCTTTCATCTCGAGACCGTTATGAAATCCACATGTTACGTGATAAGCCGTCTTACAAGACTTCACCTAGCAAAAATAATCCAACAGATCTTGTAAATATAAAACGTACTTCATGAAAATAATTCTAGCGAAACAACAGCTTACCGAACACTGTATGCAAGCACCGACTCGTTCTCGACAAAGACAACAGATGAGAGCCCAACGACTTGGCTATAAACGTAAAAAAAATTTTAAAGCCAGAAAAAATTCGAGCTAGAAGCATAAACATAAAAAGTCTTACAGGAATTTGTGCAATTTTAGTGATCGGTTCCATCTTTTCGACACAACCAATGCTCACTTCGGGAATCCACAAAGCGCAACTCACGTGAGCCCACTTTTGACCACTCCTAAGCAGAAAAACGAGAAAAAAAGACCTTGTTTCGTTTGTTTCACTTCAAGATATAAATCATAAATACCTCGTAGACTTCATAGCGCCATCCTTATTTGGACACAAAACGCAAGATGGCTTCAAGTTGAGAGAACACGTTCGACAAAGCCAACTACCATCAGGTATGTTTGTTATGCCGTAACACGCCTAAACGAGACAATGATGAAGTTGGTGGAATTTAAAAGTCGATTAAATGAGACTGAAAAAAGAATCTAAAACGCTTTGCACAGCTCGTATTCGTTATCTTATTATAATTTCATTAGTAAATCAAAAAAAAAATATCAATAGCAACTCGAGAGAAACTAAAATCTAACCTGATGTACACAGATATCGCACGAGTCACAGAAAACCATCTCGTTCCCTTCTTCAGAGTCGGGCTACATGCAAAATACGAAAAAACAAAAACTGTCAAGTTATGAAACAAAACAAAAAATAATAAGAATAAAAAGTTATACCGAACGGCAGACATCACAGATGACCGTTTCGTCGTATTCTATTCCGAGTACAGCTTCCGAATGAATCGTCTGTTGCATGTTACTGTAACACTATTAATAAAACAAATATAAGAAGTGATTGTTAACAACTGAGTAAACAAGACGTTAAAAAAAGCACAAACTTTGCTTTCTAATTCTTCCATTATATTCTCCATTGCATTCTCTTCGATAACGGGTAATCCTGATAAGAAAAAAACCGGTACGGTTAGAATATACAAATTAAAAACACCGTTTCCTGATTTCTGACCTGTAGCTTTGCGACATTCGTTTGTTAAATTCAACCAGTGAAGGTCGCAGTCATCCAGATCGTAACGACAAACTTTTTCAGCTAACGACGCAGCGTCACTCAACTGATGAGTCTCGTTAGTATAAAACGAATCATCAGTCGTCATTCTAACAAGCCTCTTCGGTCTGTAAAAAAAATAAAAAAAAACATTGAAAAAGCTCTTTCTAAAACAAGTAAAAAGATTCCGTCGTAACTCACAGTTTAAAATCGGCCAATTTGTCCTTCTTCCGTATTAACCTTTAAATCGAAAACGAATAAATGCAGAATCAGTGATAAAATTTCTCTAAAACATAACAAAAAAAGTTACCGAACAGATGGTGCCGGAAGTGCTTCTGGATTGACTGGCACTTGAACGCCTCGTTCCCATTCCTGTTTCCAGTGATCAGAAATGACCCAGTAATCGTCTGAAGAGAGCGGTTCGCTATCCGGTAGTTTCATTGCACTGATCAGATCTTTTCTGAATAACTGTAAAACGAAAAAAAAAAAGTGTTGAGAAACAAAAAAAAATGTTTCTAACACGAGTTTTACTTCGGCTGGAGGACTTCTAGATACACTGTTGTAGATGTTGGTACTTGGAAAGTCCCCCAACGACTTCGGAGTCCAAACGTTTGACGTGCATTTGTCGCCGTCGTCGTCACTTCCAGACATCCTTCTCTGCTTCTTACTTCCTATAATCGAAAAGAAAAACCGTTGTCATTGTTTTAGAAAACGTTTTAAATACACATTAGTTTCATTGCTCACCTCGAAGGTTCTCTATCCGACGAAGAAGTCGTTTGACTCGGCTCGAAGACATCTCGACGAACACACCCGAGTCTTAAAAAGTGGTTAAACCCTAAAAAAAATGAAAACAAACAATAGCAAAACATAAATAAACACATTTAGAAAAAATTAGAACCTAAGAGAGAATCAGTAGAACTGATTTAAATGGTAAAATAGGCCACAATATTTTGACTGAAGCCACACAATATATAGTTAACTGAAGTTTTTTACAGCTGATTTATTCATTTAAAAAACTCTAAAAACTAACGCCGAACATAACAAAAAATCAAAACAAAACGATTATACTAACAAAATTGGTCATATTTTGACGTCCTGTGACAAAAATTGCATCGAAAACGAGGCTTAAAAAGTATTAAAAAAACAACAACAAAGTAATAGACGTTGATCTATGGAGCGTAGATGGCGCTAGTGACGCTGTAATATATTATGGCGGGTCACCCGCCGTAAAGAAACACAGGAAAGGTGAGGAGGGGGAGGTCCACGGCCATTGAAAATCAAGAAAACATCAACAAACAAAACAATAACGCGAATAAAACTATATTAATCGCAATTAAATTAAAAAATTGAGCGTTTAATCGAAAGGATGAACGAATACGATGACTTTCTATGATAAATACACAACGAAATATTGAGATTTACATACATAAAACGGGGGTGGGAAGGAGGAGGGGGAGATTTCTTTTGACGAACGCAACGGCGACGTAAAAAACCGCCAAAAAAACAACCGATTTGCCGCTAATAATGACATTTAATTAAAAATAAAAGATAAAAATTGACGCATAACTTACACAATCAATTTACACCACATAGACGAAACCAAATGATGTAGAAAAGAAATTTGCTATTAAAAAAAACAATTATTCAGGAACAAATTCCAATACGACAGAAACCAGTCGCCATGATGTGAATTTTGAAAACAGCGACACCTGACGACATGCCATCGCAACTAAACAACAAAGCGGTTACATAAAGTAATCGGTTAAAACTAGCCTCCATATATAGAAGTATCACATGGTGACATGAGCATACAGTTCTTGCAGAGACACTTTGAAGCATAGTTTATAAGAAACTTTAACATGGCGGCTCATTTATGCGTGCTAATCAAATAAAAAAAACGCCATGTTGGATAACATTTTGAATTCACATTTCAGACTTAATGTCGTTTTGATATTTAATAATTATCTGCTAAATATTAACTAACATAGCCACCACGCGGTGGCGCTATATGACCTGATCTCTAAAGATTTTCATCGCCACTACTATTTTGACGGATATTTGACATTTATTTTTGACACATTTCTTGAAAAAGTGCGATACTTTTGAATGTTTTGACAACAGGGAAAATCACATTGTAGAATATGTTATTATTTTTATAGAGGTGAGATTATTGTGATCTTTTTTTTTAAAAAAAGAATCATTTCCCCTCCAATTAAGGACCCCCTTTAACCCCTTTGATCACCAAGAAGTTACAAAAAAAAAAACCTTTAAATTATGTTGTGAGGTTATTAGTTGACTTTTTTTTAAAAAAATGCAATAAAATTGCAAAAGAAACAGCAAAATATTCCAATAGAAAAGGACATCGTAATATTTTTGTTGATAATTCTAAGCAACCAACCATCATCCCTCTGACTTTAATAATGGGCTACTTCTTTCATTTCTCACTTCTCAGCAGGTGGGACATCAAAACAAGATCTCTTCGAGTTGATATGATGAAATGCAAATGCAGTCAGTTTAAAGGGGGATGTTTTGGGAGGGTTCTCAATTGAACTGATGTTTTTCTATCAAGGGGTTCCTCTTATAGCTTTTTTTTCTTCTTCTATGCTTGGGGTGGTAGGATTATAGAAAATGCCCTGATGAAGTCTTCCAGTCTGAGGCTTATATAAAGTTACTTGAATGCTTGCAAAGGACCCCCACGAACACAGAAGAGAAATTTAGAAGTCCCCTGCAATGCAATGGATCGAAGCTGGCTTTGCTTCAAACAAAGAGAAAAAGAAACAAAACAAAAACCTTTCACTGAATACAGTTAGTTACTTTCAGCCATTCTGTGCATGCAGATCGACAGATCGAGATTCAAAGCTGTAAAGTGATTGAAACATTTTTTTTAAAATCTGTTTTAATGATCATTATACTCTCTTATGCTTGATTAAAGGTAACCATCTGGTTAGAATCGTATATACTGATGACAAGTATCTCCTCAGATGAGTATATCTAACAGCAGATTTTGAATGGATTCGTTCTCAATGGGTCTAACAACGAATACGATGTCGACCGAATCCATTGATGTGACCATGATGAAGACTCGTAGCGATTCAACAGATTCACTCGAGGATTCTGCGGATGACACGAGTGGCAATGTATCTATTGTCTTCGATATTTCAATTATAATGGTCTGATGAGATTTGTTATTTTCAGGAGCACAGTTACAAGCTAGATGAAGAACTGAGTTTCGAAAGCAAAAGAAAAGAAGGAGGAGGAAGTTGCAGCAACAGTAATGCAACCATGAACAACGGCGTCCATGAATGCAAGTGGAATGGCTGCGAGAGAACGTTCATTCTATTGGACGAAATGGTGTCTCACGTGAACGACGATCACGTTAGGATGGAAGACGTGGATTACGCATGCCGTTGGGAGGGTTGCACACGGCGAGGAAGAGGATTTAACGCTAGGTATAAGATGTTGATTCACATGAGGACGCATACGAACGAGAGACCTCATCATTGTCACACTTGCGGAAAGTGTTTTTCGAGGTTGGAAAACCTTAAAATTCATACGAGATCACACACGGGTAAAATTCTCTGTTTTTGGCATTTATGGTAATTAGAATGAGCTTTGAAGAATTTAATCTTATTGTATTTAAATAGGAGAGAAGCCTTACGTGTGTTCGGTTAAAGGTTGCAACAAGGCGTACTCTAATTCTAGCGATCGGTTTAAACATACTCGTACTCATTTTGTTGATAAACCTTTCGTCTGTAACAAAGACGGATGCGGCAAACGTTATACCGATCCGAGCTCTCTTAGAAAACACAAAAAGAATTACGGGCATAAAGAATACGAGAAGGCGGTCACTTTTGCGTCGATCGACATCGAAGCTGCCAGTTTAGTCGATTGCGAACTGGGTCTGAATGGCAATATACGAAAGAACAATCATGAACAATCTTTCGATAGACAATTAAACAAAAGGAAAGCATCAATTACGTCAAAAGTTAATCAAATAGGTCCTTTGGATCTTACAGTGAATCACGGAGAAGATGAACTTCAAATGACGTGAGATCAATGGAATAAATAAATTATTTTAATTTTTTGTTAACAAATATAGTTTTTTTTTTGCATCTTTTTTAAATTAATTTTATTCTCTGGTAGTGTGTGTGTAAAAGAAAATAAAACCTGTATTTTTTGGCAACAATAATAAAAGTACAAATTTCACTATTTCTTTTTATTGATTATAATTTGTTTTTGTTTTTTGTCTTAATTCATTTTTAGATGGACATTTTTTTTAAGTAATGTATAATAAAATTGACGTTATTTTTGTGAATTATCTCGTGGTAAGTATAAGAGGAATTGATAGGTTTTGTGTTTAATTTGCTACTTAAAAATTAGAAGGCGTACAGGAATTTTCTATTATGGTTAGATATTTTTCGATGTGTTTCTTAGTTAATTTTAAAATTTCATTCTTTTCTACTGCTCTATAAAGTTTTTATAAAATAATCAAACATTTCAAACATTAATTAAGAAAGTTTTATGTTAAAAATCCTATACCTCCAAAAAAAGTTTTTGGTTTTTACCAACATTTTTTTAATGGAGACGGTGGCTCCATCTATTTTGGCTGAATTTTTTAAAATTTTTTATTGTATTAAAATTATTAAAACAATCATTTAATTAAAATATTATTGTTAAAATTCTTTTCTGTTGTCTGATGTCACATGCCCCGCCCTTTTTATTTCTAATTGGCTGATATTTGGTCTGACGCTCACTAAAGGGTGGAGCCAAAGAAATTGTTAAGCTGTCTACAGATATACTGTGCTTTGTTTTGATTCATCATTGAATTTCATTCATTTTTCAGCAAAGAATCCATTTAAAATTTAGTATTTAAGTTTTTATTTGGTGAAATCGTGAAAATGAAACCAGGTAATCAAAAGAAAAAGGGATCTTTGAAAGCGGAACTTACCGATGAACAGAAGAATGACATCAAAGCGGCTTTCGATATGTTTGACACGGACGGAAAAGGAATTATTGAAACCAAAGATCTAAAGGTTTTTTTTAAAACAAATAAATTAATAAATCAGCTGAAAAAATTGGCAATTTAATCATATTATTATATTCACCCTGCTTTTTTTATTATTATTAAATTATGTAGGTGGCAATGAGGGCTCTTGGATTCGAACCAAAGAAGGAAGAAATTAAGAAAATGATCGAACAAATAGATAAAGAGAAAACAGGTTAAATTCATTTTAGAAATAAATTAACCTCATTGATTGTATTTTGTTGTTAATTTGAATTAGGTAAAATGTGTTATGATGACTTTTGCAATCTGATGACGAGTAAGATTGCTGAAAAGGGAGCAAACGAAGAGATCCTGAAAGCTTTTCGGCTTTTCGACGATGACAACACGAATAAAATCTCCTTTAAGAATCTTAAAAGAGTTGCCGAAGAATTGGGAGAAACTCTCACAGAAGACGAGCTAAAGGCTAGTTATATTCTGGACGAAGTTCATCATTCTGTGATTGTTATATCTCAGAAAATGAATTTTTTTTTATAGGAAATGATCAATGAAGCAGATCGTGACGGAGATGGAGAGATCAATCAAGAGGAATTTCTGAGAATTATGAAGAAAACAAGTCTCTATTGACTGAAACGAATTTATTTCGTTCATTATTTATGTTATTTATGTATGTTAATTGTGATTTCATCTCGTAAATTGAAAAAATATTAAAATCATAAAAGTTTGTTTGGAATAAATTTATTATTGCAAGAAATTAATTTCATAAAAGAGCAAAAATTAAATTTTTTGTTTTTAAAACAGTAAGAAAAATTCTGAATAATAAATTAAAAATGTGATTTAAATCACTTTTTAAGGTATTGTCAATTTTTCGATTAAATCGTTATATTTTAATCACATTGATTTTAATGAAAAAAGACAAAATTAATTAAAATTTTATACCATTACTTTTAAGTTTAAAGCGCGATTTAAATCAATTATTTTTATTGTTTTTGATTAAATCGTGATTTAAATCAATTTGTTCAATCCACTCTGGATTTATGAACATTTTTTTATTATTAAATAAAAATTAGACCCTAAAAATTTTATTCATCGAAATTATAGAAAAAATTTTTTAATGGAGATGCTGGCGCCATCTATTCGCTTAACCTCCTCCGTGGAGAATAAGAAAACAGGCGTCTGTAGACAGCTTCAGAATTTTTTTGGCTCCGCCTTTTTATGAGCGTCATCAATTTCTAATTGGTTGATATTTGGTCTGACGCTCATAAAAGGGTGAAGCCAAATAAATTCTGAAGCTGTCTACAGACGCCTGTAATACAGACAAAGAAAGAAAATGGCAGATCCGCAAGAAGAAGGTTCGAGGCCAACACGATTCCGCGGAACTCCAGCTTATAGACAAAGAAATAACGTTTCTTTTGCAATTCTCACTGTTTGCATTGGATTAGGTGTTCTTATGCAGTGAGTATTTCAAAATAAATTCAAACACAATTAGGAAATAACAACGTAAAAAAGCACCTAACACCCCTCGATTATTGTTTATATAATTGAAATGGACGTGATCCGTTTGGTAACCACGTGGTTTTTGAGCGCCAAATTCGTTGAAACGAAACCACGTGGCCTGTACTCTGTTGACAAATAATTACATTAACATTTAGGCAATAAAAACCAAATTATTTTGCTTCTAAAACTGTGTCAAATTTAAGGACGAAGCTCCTTTATAAAGAAAATGAATGCAATTTTTTAAATTATCATTTTCATATATTTAGTTATTGACGTTGTGTGACATGTCATTTGTAGACTTTTTTGTTTATATTTCATTCCGGTTTTGTTTCGGAGTGCTCCGAACGTGATCTAGTTTGGAATGAATCTCTCTTTTATATAGAATTTCAAAGCTTTTTTTGTTTCCAATTACAAATTCCTTTATTCCGATCATACTGTTTTAAAACAATTTAAAACACGTTTTGTCAAGTTTGTAGTTTAGAAGTTAACATGAGTTAATAGCTATGAAAACCACGTGTCATTTTTAGATTTAGAGATATTTTTATTCGTCCAGAAGTTTAGAAATGAAAGTAAATTCTTATAAATAGCCTGAAATACAACGTTCGTTGTATTTTATTGTAATTAACAGTTTTATTTGTTTTGTTTTTTCTGTCTGTAGTTTTTCTCCTAGAGCACACCTTTTGGACCGTAAGATCCGTCGTTTCGACGAAAGCGACGAAGACACTGTCAAACAGATGGAAAGAAGACATTTCTTTGGGAAACAATTGTACTACAAAGGAGCTCCCGCATATAAAATTGCTGAAGAATTGGAAGAGAAAAGCCAGCCTGCCCTTCACAAGTAATGGACGGAAAGAAAGAGAAAATGAAGAGTGAAACAGATTATAATATTAGTTCTGATTTTCAGACTCCTTTGAAGGTAAAATTAGTAATTCAAAGTCACTTTTATGACACTGAATGTATAAAATGTAATAAAGAACGTTGAATACGAAAAAAGAAACAAATCTCTTTAGTAATACGAAATTATCTTCGTTGCTTCTCGACAGAAGCTACGAAAGGCTCAAAAGGTGGCTAAAACCGTCGAAATCGTTACGATAAGTTCCCAAGCATCGGATCCTGTAAATAGTGGTAACATTTATTAAATTTAAACGACTAAAACAAGAAATGTCCTGATAAACGTGTAATATTAGTAAATTCTTCGTTTTGCGCTTCAGAAAGTCTCGAAAGTAAATCTAACAGGCTGGACGACGTTTCGGAACGTCCCGACGAAGATTATGACACAAAAAAGAAGTGTCCTACGTGTTCGAAAAGTATTCCAATTGCGACTTTTTCGTCTCATTCAATCTACTGTTTAAAGCAGTTTGAAAGACAACAGGCAAAACCAGGGTGTAGTCGCAGAAATGTTGACTTGGAACTTGTTTGTTTAGTTTGCAATAAAGATCTGAGTCATATGAACGCAACTCGTAGAGCGCAACATATGAATAAGTACAGCTTAAAAGAGGAACGATTCTCACAATTGAAAAAACTAAATTTTTGTCTGAAAAATCTTTAGATGTCTCGATAAATTGGAAGAGACGGACAGTGACTCTTTAGCTGAAAGTAACACTGTTACCGTTCTTAACTGTCCTGTATGTTCATTTTGCCCCAGTTCACAAAAGGTTATTATTTACGAATTAGTTTAGCGTTGGGCTTTCACAGATGAGCGTCTTTTAGTGGTCGATGCTGTTCTGTGGTTGACACTATTGCTATGGAAAGCGGTCTAATCTTGTAACACGAGTGGCTTCTTGGCCATTTTGCCATCAGACAGTGGTCGATCTCCACCACCGACGACAGCGTTTTTTATTTTGAAGCACTCCACTTGTCAATTAACTGTCGCGTCTCTGCGCCTCCTGTAAACCACAGGAGGTGCAGAGATTGCAACTGCTTTATGCAGTTTACTGAAATATATTAGGACCACTTCTCAACCACTGGCAGTTGACTGGTAGCCTGTTTCCGCGACATGCCTAACAGTTTTTACAGTCGATTGTCGACCACTAAAAGACGCTTGTCTGTAAACGTCTTACATACTTACAAGTGTAATCTTTGTATCTGGTTAAAATGCAGGCGAGATTATCTCATTTAAAGCAATGTGCGAAAAAACATGGGATATCAACAAAAAAGATTATCGAGTTTGTTCAGCTTCAAGAACGGCAAGCGCAAGAACGGAAAGCCATGGGTCTTTCTGAGATGCCGCCTCCTCCAAAAAGAGTTGTTCAGAAGACAAGGAGTCGAGCGACACGTCAAAGACGGCACGAAAGCGCAGAAGAGGATCATGCGTAATTTAATTAAGTAAAGAGTTTTGGTCGACAATTAAGCCTCTATAAATACCTTTTAGTGGTTCAGAGGAGATGCAAATGGCCATGGCGATGTCTTTATCTACTAGTCAAGAAAGAGTACAAGAAGATGACAACCGTGTGGGCGAGTTGTTGTTGGCTCTCGGTCATACTACGAAACCTTCAGAGATTCCTTCGAAAAAGAGAAGAAAGAAAAACGAGTGCGTCGCTTAAATGAGCCGTTTATGTATAAAAAAAAACAGAACATTAATAATCTGTTCTTACCTTTAGGAAATCGGAAACTCCTATTTTACTGTTGCGTTCGGAGGAAGATCGTTCAGCAATTGTTTCATGTAGAGTTGAAGAGATACTAGCAGAGGCAGGCAAACAATATTTTGTAATTTCTTTTGTTGGAAATTTTGTCTTTATAAGGATTCTTTTTATTTCAAACAAAAGAAGCCGTATGGCTCCTTAGTGAACTGGGAAAAGGTGCCACCACACCGCAGCATTCTCAAACGAACAGAAGAATGTCATCTTTGGAAGTTAGCGTCTCTTTCAAAGGAACTCACAAAAGATCCTTTGGTCTTCTACGTGAAGGATTTGGAGCCTTTTGTGTCACCTTGTAAGTTGAAACCAGGGTCAAAACAAAAAAGGCTGTCTATGGTTCCCGGATATGGATCATTGACTCAACCCGTGAACGAGGTGGACGAAGACGGTGTCGAGGCTGCCAACGAAAGCGGAGACGAAATTCCTTGCACGTTGGACGTTCTTTGTAACCTGGCACGAGATTTTACACCTTCATCTCAAATAGCATCGCAGGGATTCTTCACATCTGAAACGGATGAAGTTGATGAAAGGAACCCGGAGGTTTGTAAGTGAAATGCCGAAAATGAAATACAATTGTTGATGTTTTTATTGTTATCTAGGAGAATGGATTTTTGAAGATGGTGGCCAACATTTTGTTTAGCGATTGCACCATCGAATTAGATGATGGTGTGCTAATTCCATGCCATCGTTTTCCGTTGTATGCCAACTGTTCAAAGGCCTGCGATGTGCGTTTATTATTTCTTATTTTTAAATGCCTCAGTACTATTTTTAGTAATGATGTTACTTTATATTATCATCTGAAGGAAATCGATGAAAATGGCATTTTAAGATGGGCTGGTATTACGAAACCAACTGTCATCGCATTTCTACAGTTCATTTACAGTGGCACCGTCGTTGAAAAGAATTATTCGAAACACCAACTGAAATCTATTTCAGAAAGGTAAGAAAATTTGTTATCATTTGAGCAACTGGCAAAAAGTTTATTTTGAAATATATCAACATGAGCTACCCTTCTAGTATCTAAATACTTTCAAGTTTTTTTCTTAATTTTACTCTTGAAAGACAGAATAAAACCACCATCGAATCGTCTAAGAATCTAAATAATGAATTTTCAGATACGATTTGGGGAGAAATATTGCTGAAGTTTGTGGTTTTCATCTGGAGGAACAACCTAACGTTACAGTGGACCGTGACGAAGTGCCCCGAGAGATGGTATCCAAAGAATGTGATGAAGGTCAAGTGGCCGTAGAAGATGTGGTTACGGATGATGATATCGTCGAGTTGTCAGGCACTGTCGTGACAAATAATGTTCACAGTCAGATTCCAAGAAAGAAAGTTGAATTAGAAATGGTAACATCTCAGTCGAGGCGGAACAGATCAAACAGTTCGGTACAAGATAAAGGAACGTCGCCTTCTCGAGAAAGAAATGTATCGTCTTGCAAACGATCGTTGCAGTTTGTTGCCGAACCTTCAAATGACGCCATTGTCGAACAGCCCGAATGCCCAGATGGAATTTCCGTTTCGGTGTTTGAAAACGACTGCGTTCAAAATGCAGATATCGATAAGAACGCACAGTCGCCTAATTTGTTTGACGAACCGTTTGAAGATGACGAACTGTTCGAAAATTTAAATCTAGTCGGTATTTCACAAGAGAAAAACCCTACTGTGACGTCTGCATTAGATAACAGTCAAGAGGATCATCACGAATTGCAACGAGAGTTACGTAACACACCGTCTCAGCAAATAACTTCGGTTCCGAATTCTCCATCGAAGAGCATCTCCACGTCAACTCCGAAAAATGTATCATCTAGTCGCGTGGATGGCCATCATGGGATACAGTTAAGTATTTCACCTGTTGGTCAGCGCAGATCAAATTTTGTTAACACTCCAGAAACAGTTGAAAGTACTTCCGGTATTCCAATCGCAAGTACACCTCAATACAAGAAACCAGTTCCATTTCTTTGGCCTCGTTTGGCTCTTATCGATACCTGTGATAGCATAGTAAAAAAATCTGGAAAGAACGTCATCGATTGTGATGATCGTAATAAAAACTTACCCATTGCACGTGTTAGTGATCCTCCATCTCACGTGTTGGACGTTGTATCAGAAAGTTCTTCTTCGGATGTTGGCGACGAAAATAGTTATCGTGGTGATTTCGGTTGTCACGAAAAACAAACCGAGATGTTGGCGTGTCGGAATTTGGAAAAGACTTTCTCGGATTTCGAGAAGAAAGATTTGCTTTTGTCTGTTGATGACCATCTTAAAAGTGATGGCAATAAGAATACTAAAAAAAGAACAATTATGCAAGTTTATGAGAATCTCGACGTCTCCAGTTCTTCGAGCGACGTACATTTACCGTCATCATCAAAAAGGAAACGTTCCTCAAAAAAAGGAGGCAAAAGCACTGATAAATTGAACAGTTTCTTGGAAGGAAACGAATCCCCTCGTCAGAATCAACAAAAACTGGCACAGGATCACGATAAAGAATTGCCCGCAAGCTGTGGATTTGAAGTCGGATCGAGGGACACGAGTGTTATCGGTGTCTGGAATGATTTTAATGACGATGGCTATTATGATTCACCACAAGGGATGCCTTTAGAGGATCCTTTGCCAGGACCATCAATTTCAACTCTGCGTGAAAAGGTTTTTGAAAATCATGAGCTGATTTTCTAAACCTGCTCATCATTTTTTGATTGTTTTCTCCCCGTTAGAGAAAATCTGTCACGTTTAATGACGTTCTTGAACTGGTGTCGCCTTCAAATTCGTCTTGGAGCTTGACATCAGAAAATGCCATACCTGATATACCAAGTCTATCGTGTACTGGTAATCTTCTCATATTTACAAAAACTTCATTTAGATTTTTAAACGTAGATGAAATTTTTCCATTTACAGAGGCGCCATTACCACAACCAGCTGATGAAAGCGAACTGTCTTTAATATTAGAAACTAAAAGAAAAACAAAGGAAAAGGCGAAGAAAAAAACTAAGGATAAGAAGAAGAAAGGGAAAGCTAAGTTGTCTGTTACACCTTTGCCACATTACAGTGTGATGCCAACACCGGAAGTTAAAGTAACGAGCACAATTTTAATGTTCAATTCATCACAAAATGTTCACTTTCGTTTTTCTATTTCAGAAAGCACTGTCAAAAATAGGGGTTAAAGCCATGCCTAAAAAGAAAGCTAGCAAACTTCTTAAACATGTCTATTACGAGACGCATCCTGGTAACTATATAGGAAACAATTTACTTACTAGCACTTAAAGCATGTTTTACAAAAGATATCAACATGTGAAAAGAGCCTCAAGTGATTGAGTTACTTTTCTATTTTCTGAAACACTTTCAAGTTTTTCTTAACTTTGCGCCTGAACGTTGAGGATAAATTAAATTAAAAGCTACCTTAATTTTTCAGTGGTTTCTTGCGATGAATCTGGAAATGCTTCGGAAGTCGAATTACCCGATCTTTTACCATCCGTTAACTCTAAGGAGAAAGATAAAAAGAAAAGGGAGTCTCTGGAGAGGTATTTCTAAATAATTCAGGAGGCATTATTTTTTTAGATGAAAATGTTTTTTTTTTACTTATTTACTTAACCATTTATGTCGAAATGAAATCTTTTTTTTTATGATGACTGTTTTCAGATCTTTGAACAGAGAAAATATAAAACAGTTTATAAAATCACATGTTCAATGGCATAAAGCTATTCTTCAATATAAGGTATTTTTTCAGTGGTGGATTATTTTTATCTTAAATTGTCAAAAAAAAACATGATGGCAAATTAACTAGTACAGGGTTTTCACTACCATAGAATTCTCAGGAAAATTGAGATTTAAAAATTCATGGAATTTACATAACAAAAAATAACCCTGGCAAATCTAATGAAATTAGAATTTCTAAATATTTTCTTAATGTTAAATCAAGAAAATATTTAAAGAATTCTAATTTGACGTTTAGCTCGAATAAGAATTTAACAAGAAAATTAAACAAAAAAACATTTTTTTTTATAAAAAAAAGGGTCTAAAAAGTAAAAAAAAAACAAAAGAAAACAAGATCTAATTCCCACTTGTGTTGTTGGTGGAGTGGTTAGTGTCTCAGGCTCTCGGACCATTAGTAATGTTGGTCATGGGTTCTCAATCCCCATGCAGTCTAGATTATTTTCAAATATTTCAGAAGGTGGACAAACAAATGATGCAGTTAAATAAAAGCGAGTAAAAATTAAACGGAAACCGGCAGAAATTTAAAATATTTCAAAACTTAAGTATTTAAATTTCACAAAAACTTCAACGAATTGGAAAATTCATTGGAAATAAAAATTAATATTGAGTGAGAGAAGAACCTCATGAAACCAGTTTATCTTGAGATTACAGGACTAGTGACTGGTATAGGTGAGAGACCCCTCCAAAATGTTTTCCTATCCAGAGCTAGCAAAAGAAACTAGAATTACAGTATACAAAAGTGTAATGATAGTAATATAAAAATCGTGTTTCAGGCTATTGATATAAATGCATTGATGGTCGACATGCGGTCCACGAACTTACAAATAACGGAGAAAAAGTTGAAAAAATATTTGGACGAGGAAGTATGATTAATGTGCAGTTTTCGGCAATTGGAATGCCGATTACTAATTTATAATCTTGAATGCTGTTTTAGTGTATTACATACACTGAACCTGGAGATGATTCACCTCGTAAAAAAAGAAGTTCACCTCGTAAAAAGAAATCCCGGAAGAGTCCGCAATAACCCCGAGTTTTAGAAACGTTCTCCTCTTTTTTTTTTGTTCACAGCTCAGTTTTTCTTTTGTTCTACTTATTTATGTTTAATTCAATACAAATTTAACACTTAAAACTTATGATTTTTGTAATTTTAATTTATCTTTTTTCTTTTGTTGCGTTCAGAGACTCAAAATTTTTATAAAACAAACAAAAACAGGTTTTTTTGTTTTTTAATAATTTTAGATAATAAAAATAAAATCAATTCCAAATGAAACCAAAAATATTGTTTATGTTTGAGACGATGGAACGGCTGCCGTCGCCGCCACCATTTCTACTGCATTGCAATTGTTTGCTATTTCTTCTGTAAATAACTCCTCCTGACAATCTACCAAATATCTGAACAGAAAAACACATGTGAATAACATAACAAAAATTTACAAATTGAATATTAAAAAATAACTGTTACTTCAAGAAAAGTTCAAGATGGCCGTGTATCGTTGTCAATTTGTAGTCGGAAATATTAGTACGGGTCAACATCTCGGGCATTTTTACTGAGGAAAAAAACGCCAACTAGTTACTTACTCGTGAGAATGTTTTGTGTGACTCAGTCGACATTTACCAAAAAGCCGAGTTAGGTGATGAGCTCCGTAGATAAGAGATGGTGGAGGTGGAACTTGATGATAAACCGATTGAGGAATCATCGACCAGGCCATCGTTCGATCGATCATTGCGCTAACGTCAGAGGAGACGTGAGGAGGATTTGGAGGATGATTTACACTTGCTGTCGGTGTCGTTGGACCAGACCGCGAAGACGAGGAGCTTTATTATAAATGTGGCACAACAAAAAATACACACCTCGTAACATTTCGAATGGGCACCGAACTTAGAAATATACCTTGAAACATGAGATGGGATTATGAGAGGTGGCGGATTTTTTCTACGAGACGGAGGTGAAGACGAATCCACAGCGGACAAAGACGGTGGAGAAGAACCAGAAGATATCTGAGGTGGAGATGGAGATGATGGAATTTGAATCCCACAATTCGAACGTTGTTGCTTTTGTTGAGAGCGTGAACATTTAGTCGTTTTACACTCTTTCGATTTGTTCGACATTGTTCCCTGTTGTTGTTCTTCTTCCGTTGGAAACAATGGCGGTTGTGATTCGTAAGACGGTCTCGAGGGAGACATCTTGGCCGCAACTTCCAGTCGACCCGCCGTCGATCGTAACACGCGACGAGGATATCCAACTTCGGACGCGACCGGTTCGCTCTGATCTCCACGCTTTATTAATTTATGTGGCTTTAACGATTGGAGAGAAACTTCATCGTTTGATGGACTTGCTTTTACTTTAGTCGTTGCGATATCAGACGACGTTTCACATTCGTTTTCGATTTGTTTATTCTGTGTTTCGTTTACGGATTGTGTCCTACATTCGATAAACACGCGAAAGCTAGTTTCAGCGTCTAGACATTAGAAATGTCAAACCCTGTAACTATAACACTTACACCTCCTCTTTTATAGTAACTGGCGGCTTGAAGTTCTGCATCCAATAAGCGTACTGAGCTCGTTCTTCTTCATACAACAGAACCATCGGTAACGTGAAGTCGAAATAAATCCTTATTCCGTCCATTACTTCTTTACACAAACTTATACTGAAATGGGATTCGAACCAAAATTAAAGCGGTTTTAAAGAGTAAAACGCCCCTTGAATTCTACTTATTCTGTCTTTCATTGTCAATAGTAAGAAAAAGTTAAAATTATTTTAGAAACTAGAAGGGTATTTCAATCATGGCTATTTTAATATCGATATCTTTCAAAATAAAAGCTTTTTTAGTCAGTTTGAAAATGATCCAATGATAAAAAGTTTATTTTGAAACATATCAACATGAATGTACTATTAAGTGATTTAGATGCTGTTCTAGTTCTAACACACTTTCAATTTCGCCTTTAGTGTTGCTCTTTTGAAACGTAGAATAACCAGAGTTCAAAAAAAGTCTAGAAACAATGCAAATTAATGTATGCATAAATTCGTTCTTGCTTTTTTTCAGCTTGAATTTGATTACGAATCGCTTTCGGCTTCTCTGGAGTGACACAAAATGCGTTTGCAGAATAATTCTTAACGTAACCCTCGAGAATCGAGATGACGTTAGGATTTGAAGGTAAACTCAGTAACTGTTACAAGAAACAAACAAAAAATTTAATCAGAATCGTATAATCCAACTAAAAAAAAGTTTAAAAACCATAACCAGACTTTGTTTTTCTGTTTAATGAGATGATGGACTTCTTCGAGTTTCTTCTTGAGGACATCCGGAAGTTCAAGATCCATTTGTTTTGCATCGTCATCTTCTTTCTTCAAAATTGAATTTTAATAATTGAAGGTTTATTTTTTAAAAAAAGTTGCTTTGATAATCTTACTTCACTTCCGTCGGCAGTACTCGAACTACAGTGACTAGCATTACTTTCGGCTCCACTCTGCGAACCTCCTCCTCCTCCACTCACGCGACGGTCTCTCCAATTATTATCTTCACTCTCTTCGTCCTCGGTTGTAGCGCTCGTTCTCTTCTTCGAAGTCGCCGCCGCCGCCGTCATACTTAAAGAATCCTTGAAGACATCCGAAAAGCGTCGTTTTTTCTTCTTCTTTGACTTCTTTCGAATCGGATGAATCCTAAAAAATGAGAAAATAGAAGAAAATTAGAGGAGGAACGAGAATGTATAAAAGAATTAAGACTCGCAGGTTAAGTGAGGCAGCCTCAGCAAGTCTCTTCTGAAGACTTCTGTTGTCTTCGTTATCTTTGAGAACAAATTCTTCAGTGACACATCGATCCCAACTGCTGCTCCAACCGTTGAAATGAATCAAATACTCAGGAATCTTTCGACCTTTTCCGTCTTTCGATACACACACTTCAAGAACCTTTTGATGAGAACGACAGAAAACACAACGGATATGAAAAACAATTATACGTACGTTTAAAAAGAAATTTAAAGTGTTTTTGAAATTAGATGAATAAATGAATGACATAAAGTGGATTTTCATACTGATGTCTTCAACAAAATAAACATTTTACAGCAAATTCAAACTCTTCACATTTTCATATAAAATGTCATTTTGAAAGACGACATCATCATGAAATTCCTTTTACGTCATCCAGTTACTCTTCTAGTTTCTAAAATCTAGAATAAATAGAATTCTTCTGATAATATTGCCATAAAATGAATAATATCTGAATAAATCTATACTTTGGATTCGTAAAGAACTTTTGCTTTAGTTGGATCCGGTTCGTAACAAAGGACCCTTTCACCTTCGCCGAACTTGAATTTCAGTCCTCGAGTTGACATTATTATTTCATTGGTTTCCTTGAAAAACGAACAAAATACCAACGTAAAATATTACAGAAATGTTACATAAACATTTTCAAAATAACAACGAAATTAAAACAAACCAAAAATCGCACAAATTACAAAGTAACGCCAAAATTAGCCACTAGGTGACAGCACAAGAGGAGCAAAAAAATCTATGTTTATTGGCGGAGCCAAAGTATTATAGCTCCACCTACAAATGTTATTTATAATTATAATTATAATAATAATAATACATAAGGTGTGTAAACGCCACAGGCAGTTGGGCGCAGCCGTCCCCCAGCGGGAACGTGACGTCAGACTCAGTAACAAACTAATTAGAAATTGATCACGCTCATAAAAGGGCGGAACCAAAGAAATTCTGAAGCTGTGTACAGATGCCTGTCGTTTTGCAGATGCAAAATCAAGAAAATAGAAGGGTGTTTTCACGTTGATATCAAAAAATATATTAAATAGCATATATTTAATATATTAAAAAAAATACATTGAATTCTTGAAGTTGGTTCAGTTTCAAATTGCCATAAAAAGCTTATTTTAAAAAGAAATCAACATAGAAATCTTTTAGATTTTCTTAAATTTTGCTCTTCTGAAAAACAAAAATAATCACAAGTCTAAGCTGTTAATAAACCAACACAATTAAAATGAAAATTATAATTAAGATTACAAAAAAAAAATCAATTAACACAATAAATTACAACACTATAAATTGAACTTTATTTGAAAAAATATTAATTTACAAAGCTTTTTAAAAAAAAGTTATTAAAAGTACAGTATAAAAAAATGAAAAAAAGAACGATGCCTTCTTATTTAAGAGATTGCAATTCACAGATGAGATTCTCGTATATAAGTAGAGTAGCAACACCCATTACAAAAAAAAAAAATCTCAACCGATGTGACGTCACAGCCAATGCATCAGCTGAGTTTAAAAACGTGTTAGATGACAACATCCGATTAAATGACATTACGGATATAAGACAGTATGAGGCGACTGATACATTTTAATGATCTTATATTGTGAAAGAACACACAAGAGACAATAAACCTGCAAAAAAACAAAACAAAATTGTAATTAGTAATTACAACTTAATTAATTAATTAATATGCAAGTTATATATACACTGATGATGGTATACAGCCAATTAAAAACAGCAGCACTGACAGAACGAGGCTGAAATGATAGAAATAAAGATTAAATTAATACTTAATAAATTCCAAAATATGAATAATTAAATTATTAAATCTTACGTCAATATAGTAACGAGCGACGAGAAAAATTCCAAAAATAAATGTATAAATGATCGAAATTATGGTGAGAACGATCCAAGGCAGAAAGTATCCTCTTATGTTCTAGTTTAGTTTTTTCACATATTTGAATTAATATTAATAATTATTATAATAAGTCTTAATTAGCTTTCATTGTTTACTTACTTTGACTGTTCCGCGCCATAACAACAAAGCTGAAATTATTGTAATGATGCTTCCAACAACACCAGAAATAGCTAAAATTTTAGCACCTGTTTATTAAATTTTAATAATAATCAGAATTAATTTAGTTATAACTTTTGGTTATTTTATCGCTCAGACTTAGGTGCAAACTTGAAAGTGTTTTTTTAGAAACTAGAAGGGGTAGCTCAATTAAAAAATGGATATTTTCATGATCTAATATCTTTCAAAATAAACTTTTTATGATAATTTGAAAATCACTCAACTTTAAGCAGACAATATTTTTGCATTTTTTTGTCTTTTTAAAAAGTTTATTTTAAAAGATATCAACATGAAAATACCTCTTAAGTCATTCAGTTACCCTTCTATTTTCTAAAACACTTTCTAGTTTTTTTTTTTTTACTCCTGTAAAACAGAAAATTAAAAGTTAAAAAATCAGCTGCTCACAAATAATAATATATTAATTAAAATAATTAATAAAAAATAATATGAACTTACTACTTCGAACATCCGTTTCAAAAAAAGGCGTATATAAATCATTGGAATCGCCTCCTCCAAAACCGAGCCAAATTGCATAAAGCATCGTAACAATTGAGTTTACCTTTAGTAAATATTAAATTAAATTAAATATTAAAATCGATTATTAATTTATTATACATAAAATAAACTACCCCCCCCCCCCCACAAAACATCAAATCGATATCATCGATATGCGTGACGTCATTTTAAGTTTTCGCGGTTCTTTTTTTTTTCAATCTCTCCCTTCATCGTTAAATAGTTTAATGAATACAAATATTTGCGTTCTATCCGTATGACGTCATAAATATGTATTGAATCAATAGACGTACGACACCATGCAGACACTTGCGGAAGCGTTTAAAATGCTTTAATGCAATCAAATTTGCGCGCGAAGAAAAAGAACTTCCTCGATGGCCGGAAGAAAGAAACATAGAAAAGGGATTCAGAAAGGTTAGTTATTCACATTTTTGCAGAAAAAAAGGTTTTATTTTCAACAACAATCAACATATTAAGTTTCTAGTTACATTTAAGGCTTTATTCTATAATGTTACTTAAGCTAAAGTGATACTTAAACAAAGCTAAACTTTAAAACATAGTAACTATATAAGAGTTTAGTCTTTGCTTTATGGTTTAAGCTTAACTTTATTTTAAGCAACGTTTTAGCTTAGACCAATTGTCTAAGATTTTAGAATACGGCCGTTTTCTAAAACGTTACTTAAGCCAAAGTGAAATTTAAAGCTAAACTTAAAAACTTTTTATATACTTCTTGTAGATAGTTTTCTTTCCTTTATAGTTTAAGCTTAACTTTATTTTAAGCAACGTTCATATTGATATACGAGGGTTAATAGTTTAAAACTATACTTAAAAAAGTGGTTTTTGTGTTACAGAAAAGGTTTCATTATTAATGGGTCCGGTCCAAGGAGGAGGAGGTGTGAGGGGCCCGCACAGCCCCTCTCTTTCTCCATTTCAGAGAAAACAGGTAAATAAAATAAAGGTACTTAATTGCACTACAAATTGATCGACGGTACAAAACTTACGATGGTGAAAATAGCCACAGCGATGGTTCCTTGTTTTACTGTGCTATAACACCAACACGGTGACCAACATCCTTGTAAATACGGCATTTTCTTATAGCTTTTTCGTAGTTTCTTTCACTTCTTCTTCACTTTCTCGATCTCTGAAATATAACTAATAATAACGTGTGGGCCAAAATATTATGACTAACGAGTAGCCCTTAAACAACGCCCTAAAATGGAAATATTTTATAAACCAGGAGAGAAGGAAGGTGGGGGGAGGAGCAGTGACAAAAAAAACTCAGGTATTTTAAAGAAGGTGGCGCCATCTTGCGGACGTGCCCACGGATGCTGGGGCTCGTGAGAGAAGGAAAGGGGGGGGGGGGGGAGGAGCAGTGACAAAAAAAAACTCAGGTATTTTAAAGAAGGTGGCGCCATCTTGCGGGCGTGCCCACGGATGCTGGGGCTCGTGATTCGTGAAGCTCAAGTTGTGTAGAATAAGGGGGACGACATAGAACAAAATCATCTACGAGATTCATCGAGTAAAGATTCACCAACAATTCATCGGGATTCACCGTAAAGCGTATGTATGGCCATAACCCTATGGTAAGCCGTTTTATTTTTCATCCATGTTTTACTGGATACCGTCCCACCCCAAGGTTTATAGAGTTAAGTTAATCAATGGACCCCTGTGTCGTTTCCCTTTGAGCTCAGGTAAGAATTTTCCCCGGGACCATACGTGACTGGTGGCTCTATCTAACGGACGGCGGGAAATTTAAAATTCGATATCAACTTGTAGCTTCTTCTTCACACAGTAAAACATATAGGAAGTTAAGTATAAAATGTAAGTAGGTGAGTTTTATGACTCTTTTTCATCGATAAAGACAGAAAGAAATCGAAATAAATCTTATTAGGTGATAATTCCCTATTGACTTTCAGAGCCTATTATTGTTTACTTCAAGGTTAATCAACCTTTTTCATTGTTTTTTTTTTATGAAAAGGGCCACAAAATATCAACGTAAACAAATTATAAACAAAAATTTATATTTATGTGCTGTGTGTTATTTTTGATTAAATATTTAGTGAAATATTTTAATTTTGAGCCTGAAGAAGCTTCTTTTTTCGTGAGTTTCAGATGTGGCCCGCGGGCTATTTGTCTCTTAAGGTGGAACTTTCTTTATATAAATTGTATTTAGGATGTTAAATAAAATATAGTCGAGCCTTTGAAAAGAACCAATCAGGCGGAACTTTGGGATCTACTGGCAATTTTCAGTCATATATATATATACTAAATGTCTTCATGACATAACCAATATATTTATTATATACGTTTAGAGGGTCTATATATCGATTGCGAGCTCTCAAGTGCATCATCATCATCCCCCCCCCCTCCTATATGTCTTTTATGTTATTGATGTTAATCTATGGTTACCTTTGGCATCCATAGACGAAATTTTTTTTTTCCGATTTTGTCACTTGAGCTTTCGAATCCTCCGACCTCTTGAAGAAAAGAAGAAAAAAGCAATAACAAGAACGACACTCTTATTTATCATTGGTCGATATTTATTAGAGGCGTAACAATGGCTAATTTTTAGAAGTTCATTTTGACAATTGTTACCTTGTTTCTATTGAACTTGTTATTGAATCCACGCCCCCATCATCATTTTACCTTTTAAGGCCCGGCGCATATTGAACCCAGCCCACGCACAGCCCACGCGTGGAGAATTCTGTAAAACATAGATGGTAGTACTGCGCCGCAAATTGAACCCAGCCCACGGCCACCCCATGCAGCCTTCATACACGCGTGGTTTGGTTTGTAGCACGCGCACAGTTGTCGTGGGTCAGGTTTTTGTTTGTACAGTGACAATGGATATGGAGAAAGTAATTTGCCTGGTTCAGGAACATCCAATTTTATACAATACAAGTAATCCTGACTACATGAAACCCAAATTAAAAGATGAAATATGGAATAAAATAGGAGCAGAATTAAATTCGGAAGGTACGTTTCTTTATTTTTATTAATTCTATTACATTACATCTTATTGCTCAATATTTCCCTCTTTCAACGGCTTTTTTTTGCCACTTAACAGATCCTTGTGCATTATTGAAACAATCTTTGAACCGTTCTCTGATCTGAAATGTTTGACTCGAACTTCTAATTTGAGTTTGTGGTAAACGGACAAAGTTATTTTTCTGCAGGACTGTCCATCAGTTCGTTATTTTCTTCCATAGGGATCGCTCCCATTAAAACCTTTGTTCGTAAATAATTATGGAACGCGGTCGTTGTCTTAACAGCATCATTAATGGTCTCTAACTTGCATTCGAAAGGCCTTTTACAAACACGAAATCTAGCTGCTAAAATGCCAATCTTAATTCATCCCGGATAAACACATATGGTGTAACTTCATTTTGACCAGGTAAAGGTTTGGGTTCTGGCAACTGAAGAGATCCATTGCTCAAACTTTGTCCTAAGTTTGATTCTGAAAAAATGCTTCCGTCACTAAATCTACCCATAGAACCTACGTCGACGGTTGTGAAACGATAGTGAGCGCCTATTGTTGCCAGTTGCCATTGGAGAAGTGTTGTGTGTAGTTATAAAATGAAGAACCACTGCGAATTGGTTTTCGAACGCAGGCATGTTTACCATCTATCGATCCAAGGCAGTTATACATCTGCCACCTTGTTTCGAAATCCAATGCGATGTTTTCCCACATTTCTACTGTTGGTGAAGGCATATAAATAGGTTGCAAACGATGCCAAATAGCTTTGCACACTTGGGAAAGAATCTTAGACACAGTTCTTGCTCCCATTCTGTAGCTCAATGCTATAGTTTTGAACATATCACCAGTTGCCAAGTATCTGAAACAAAGTAAACAACAACTAAGTTCATAAATGATACATTGCATTTTTTTGATAAAAGAATGTGTCTAAACTAATGTTGCTGCTGTATACCTATAAGTAGGTATGTAAAATATGAAAAAGCATGATTTATATATTTGGTTTCAGGTAATATTGTCAAGGAGCAATGGCGGAAACTTAGGGAGTGTCATCGGGAGGCACTAAGAAGGCAAAAGAGGAAGAAAAGTGGACAGAAAGCAGATCCTCCAAAGCCGTGGACATACCAGCTGCAAATGGAATATTTGCTACCGTTCATGAAAAACAGATCCACAACTACGAATGTGGAACCGCCGACAACAGACAAAGCCGATGAAGACGACTCTGTACATCCCGGAAGACATGCTATAGATGAAAAAGATCTTGATGAACCGACCAATCAAAACGCTGGAACAGGTAGCGATGAACCAGAAAAGACTGACGCTAACGAAACCCCTCCATCAAAAAGAATAAAAACAAACGTTTCGGAAACAGAGAAGACTGTAGCCAAAGAAACCCCTCCAAGAAAGACGTTTGTGAAACCTGCTCCGAGCCAGCAATTCATAGGAAATTGTGAAAAACGAGCAAAAAGTCGAGACGAGAAAGACGCTTTGCATCAGTTTTTCATGGCAATGTACACTTTTACAAAAGAGCTTCCAGTTTCTTACCAACGACAAATTCGTAGTCAGATTTTACAAATTGTCTCACAAACAGAAGAACGGTATGAATTAGACAAAGCACGAAATGTGCCCCATGTCCAGACAACTTTATCTACACCCACAAACTCTCCTTTTGGAGAGTTGTCAGAGTAATTTCCCTACTTGTTTAAAAGCTACAGTGAAAGCGACTCTGAGTAGCACGACGTCCACCCCTTCCACGGCCACCCCATGCAGCCTTCACAATGTATGTTTTACAGATTTCCCCACGCTTGGGCATGGGCTGGGCTGGGCTGTGCGTGGGCTGGGTTCAATATGCGCCAGGCCTTAGAGTTACTGTTAAAGTAGTAAATCAGTCATTTTGAAAAATGACTAGCTAATCTACAAATACCACCAATTCTGTAAGTAACATGCAAAAAGTTTTAAAACAACAGTAAGTCAAGGTGATCATACAGTGTTCGTCTAATATATTTTATATAGGCATTTTGCACATTGCCTAATAAATATGCTCATAGGCCTATTAGAACGTACTGTGATTTGTTATGGCTCGATTACGCTCACCAGAATTTATGAGAAAATCAGATTTTTTTAAAAAAAATATTACTCGCTGCGCTTGCAAATAGAATTGGGGAAAACTTTTATGCATAATGAAAATCGTTTAACACGAAAATTAATCGAAAAATATTTTCAATTCAATACAAATTATTTTTTTTAACACGAAATTCGTTTAAGAAGAAAAAAACCATTTCTGATCTCTTTCATTTCGTTTTAAGTTTTCAACAAAATATTTTATACTACACAAATTCACTGAAGTTCAGTGTATTTCCACCCTAATGTCTTGTTTCCACTGGGTCGAAAATTTCAACTTTTTGGAAATTCAACTGGTGAAAAAATGGAACAAACGTGGTCCCAGCCCATTCATTATCATAGGCGAGTGCCAAGTGTCTTCCATTTTTTCACAAGTTGAATTTTCAAAAAGTTGAAGCTTTTGACCCAGTGGAAACAAGATGCATAAGGCTTTGTTTCCACTGGGTCGAAAATTTCAACTTTTTGGAAATTCAACTTATGAAAAAATGGAAAACACGTGGTCCCAGTCCATTCACCTATCATTGGAAAAGGCCACATTGGTTCAATTTTTCATGGGATGAAATTTTTAAAAAAGTTCAAATTTTCACATCAATGGAAACAAGGCCTAATATGAGCTCCGTACAGATTGATGAAATTTCAGTTCAAAATTCAGGTCTGAGAATCCTTGGTAAGACATACCATGACGTTTGAGGCCCTATGAAATAATCTTTTGCCTACCACTGGTTTTTTTTGCACAATGACTAGTCATTCTATATAAATGATTGTTTTTTTTTTTACTTTTACCACAAAGTTAGTAGTAACACTACATTTTACATCCCACTGGATTAAAACAGATGGAAAATCAAATTAGTTTTCAACATCAGTATACATTATACATTAAAAAAATATAGAAAAATGTCAAAATAAAGAATTTCTTCCAACCACCCCACCCTTTGTTCGTTTTTTTTTGTTGTTGTTGTATTTTAAAAAATGAAAGATGTTATTTTTTATGTGTTAGGATAAGTCCATTCTATACAATTGGCAATGTAATAAAAATAAATATTTGTAGGTAAACCTATATATATATATAATATAGGAAGCAAAGGCAGAGAGAGAGAGAGGTGTGTTTTTGATCGATTCCTTCCTCTTTCTCTCTATCCAACATATATATATATATATAAAATATATATAAATATATATATATAGATCCACCTATGACATTAGTCACATTATATTTCTAGGTGTGTGTAGTCTACTTTTTTTTAAGAGAGAGAACAAAAACATCACTTTCCGTGTATGTTCTTTGTTTTTTTGTATTTTATGTTATTTTCTGTCTGGTTTCTGAAGCTGGCAGTCGCATTTCTAGTCACATTCATCACATTACAGAATTTATAACAAAGTTTTAACATAAAAAAAAATATATATAACAATATAAGAAGAAAGTAGAACAAATAATAATAATAATGTCCATGTTAGTAAGAAAAGGTACGATGCTTCATCGTAATAGTAGCGCTCGACGGCATTCGAGACGTAATTCTACAGCTGTTGGTCGTCGAGAACGTTCGGCAAGTCTCGTACCAACAGCTACGTCTTCGTTAACCTCGTCGGCTTATTCAAGATCTACTTCAAGTGATCGACGATTTAGTAGAGTGACCATATCAGGTCTTGAGACAGCGTCCACATCGTCTGCGGCGACGGCGGCAACGATGCGTTTAAACACCGCCACCGCAGTCACCGCAACCACATCATCAATGTCTTTACAAAAGAAAACTTCGTCGACACCTTCTTTAACTGCGGCACAACAAAGTGATTCTCGTAGAGCTTCTAGTGCTACTAGTCAGGTATATTCATTGTCATTAATTAATTGTCTCGTTTTTCATATTTTAAACAGATGAAAAATAGGTATGTAGGTATTGCCTCTTTTCAGGAGGAGTTGCTGTTTTTTGGTTCTTCAATCGATGTCAAATAAAACGATATTAATGTCATTTATTATTGATAATTTCATCATGTTGAGAGGTTAACAAAACAAATGCTCATTTGTCTTCAGGAGTTATTTCTAGTTCAAATCAATCAATTTATTTGTGATATAAAGAGTCAAGTTGATTTTTCGAACTCTTGATTATTATGTCTTTCAGAAGCAAAATGAGGAGAAATAGAAAGTGTTTTAGAAACTAGAAGGGTATAGCTCAATAACTCAGGGTTGGAACACACAGACCACTTTTTGTGGTCTGCCAAGTCCTTTAAGAGAGTATTTTCAAAATAAAACTTTTTTTCTAGACAAAAAGTGAGAAAATATCGTCTGCCTTAAATTTAGATCATTTTAAACTCACATAAAAAGTTTATTTTTTAAATATAACAAAATAAAAATATCCTTAAGTGATTTAGCTGCCCTTCTAGTTTCCTTCCAATTTATACCTGAAAGACAGAATAATTACAGTTCTAAAGGTGTTTAAGCTACACTTTAAAATCACCTTAAGAGACATTCACACTGGACGCTTTAAATGTGGCTTCTAGAAGAACTTCAAAGTTTCTTAGAAACTAGAAGAGTGAAAAGATGGTGTAAATATAATTTCATGATGATTTGTTTCGAAATAAACGTTTTAGTTTCGTTTAAATTGCCATAAAAAGTTTATTTTGAAAGATATCGTCATGAAATCACTATTCTAGTTTTTTATTATTATTAAACTTTGAGAGAGTGCATATTAATGTATATGAGATTCAATCAATATTTTGGAGGAGTGTTGTTTTTATGTTTAAATTTGGCGCCAGTTTGGTTTGATAATTCCTATTTAGACTACATTTAATATAATACAATTATAGGGTTCGAATGAAGATGGAAAAGGGAGAATTATGTGAAATTCATCATTTTTTCTATGTTGCCACACCTTCTATTATTCATTTTAAGAACCACTTTTTTCCACCCTCCTTCCCAAAGTCCCCTTTTTTGTTCTGTTTACGAGCCCACGTAGTAAATACTAGAGGGGTAAAGTGAAAATACCTTGAAACACCCTCTAACCTCTTTGTATTTAATCTTCCTCCTGTTATAGTTATATCTCCAACCGTCTTTCTTTAGTGCAACAACAGTAAAGAACGAAAATTCAATTATGTTTTCATTTTTTTAAAGAAAAAATTTCGTCCTTTTTTTCTCTTCTTTTCATGACTAATATTTCACTATATATGTGTACTACCTTGAGTTAATCAAATGATGGCACGCGTGCCAATCCAAATTCGAATATGATTTCGGCCCACTTTGCTAAAAAAAGGTTGTTCACCGATATATTTGAGTTATGTTCAAGTGTCTAGTTGATTGGAGGAATACAATTACACTAGCAAAAATATGATAACAAAAGATGCTTTCAAAATGAACGATTTCAGAAGAATTGAACAATAGAAAAGAAGAAAAAAATATTATTAATCGAATATCGGTTTTATACTTTTTCGGAAATTTTTTTATTATTATTATTATTATTAAATATAATAGAAATGTCTTCTTTTCTGTCAACTGTCAAAATTTTTAGATAAAAATTATGTGACATTGTTATAACTTGTGTTTTATATATATCTTGTGTATAAGAAATTATTGCTTTTTTCAGAGATTGAAGCTTAGATTTGTTCAGATTTCTAGAGAAAATAGCTGCAGCCTCCTTATATTAAGCAATTTGTGTTTTAATCTAGAAATTTGACCCGAATTTTTAGATAATTGTTGGTAGTGAGTGACTATTGATCTTAATTATCAACCTTCCCCAGGGAGCAATTTTAAAGACATACATGTATATTTGGTAGCTGTATTGAAGTTTTAGCTCAAACCTCAAGAAAACAAAGCTACCTATAGCTCTTATCTCTAGAAATCTGAGCTAATCTAGTTGTATTTCTCTGGAGAGCTATGTTTTCTACGATATATGTAATGTATTTTAATGACAAGTGGGTGGGTGGTGATATATTTAGTTGGGTTTGACTGAACCCTGAATCCAATTTTTTTCTATCATGGTGTGCAGCAACAAAACAGATATAACTCGTTTTTTTTTTAAAAAAAGCAAGATGTTTCTGAAACTAGAAGAGTAAAAGAAGGTATATAGGTAATTTTCATGTCATTCATTTTCAGTTTTTTTTGTGTGTGTAACGAATTTAAGTTGTGAAAAGACAATCGATAGTTTCGAACTTGATGTAAGATTACCAGGGCTAAGAAATTAGGGAACTTTTCCGAAACAGTAAAAGATAATCAGAATGGTTGAAATTAAAGTGCATTATAATATTTGCATATAATTACTTATAAGTTGAATGTTCTCAAAATTAAAATCCCAATTCTTCTCGAATTCAAGAAAATAATGTTTTCTCGAAAATCTCAATTTTACACTTTTTATTATTATTTTTAGGTTGTGAAATTTCTAACTGCTTCAGCATATTCGATGTAACCCAAATTTTGTAATCTCAAACTAAAGAACGGTATGAAACAATTTATAAAAATGAACTAAAGTTTGCTTTAAAAAACACATTGAAAAAACTACATTTAATTATACTGATTTTTGAATAAATAAGTTTGAAAATTATAAAATTATTTATTTTTGATATTTTTTCTTCGAAAATATTATTTTCTCGATTTTCTGCATATTTTGGATCTTGAATTTGGCCATTTTTGTAACCAAATTTCACAACCCTGATGATTATGGCTGCTTAATGCTGCAGAGTGGACTTTTATGTCCTTCTGCCATAGGCCTGTTTTTCTGCTAGCAGAGTACTATAGTTGTAATTGTAATTGATTACACATATATATTTTTCTAATTTTGAATAAATTTTGAAATCGTTTTATAAATTACATCAATGAAAATATTGCATTAATTTTGTCTTTTTTTGTTTCTCTTTGTACCAAATCCAAACCCATTTTAATATCGGAATAAAGCTCCAGATGAACAACTAACTACTAATTGTGTTCTCATCCAATGATGATTATATACACAGAGACAATCTTAATAGTCAATTCGTGTCGTGATGTTCTATCACGACACGAATTGACTATTAGATTGTCCCTGTGTGTCATTTATGTTACACGATACACGTAGCCTGCTGTACTTTTAGTTGAACTTTTTGTCTTTCACGAGATTACTTTTGTGGCGAACACGTGACTCAAGTGTGCAATAATTGATTGGCATTTTACAAACTCCGTTTGCATATAATGTATTTTTATATCTCTCTGTCTTGATAGTCACTTCGCATGTTTGAGTGTTATAAATCTCAATATCTATGCAATATAATGATTCAATGTTTTTCTTCCTTATTACGTATTCCATTCTTCCGATTAAATAGACTAATAGGAAACGTATTTTGACATCTGTCGTTATTCAAATAGAAAAATTCCAAATTGTTGATCCTTGTTGGTTTGTACGCATTGTATTGATATTTTGTTTATGTGTGTGCAGCTAGCTGAATGATCTCGATTGATCAAAAAGCCTTTTGTATGCTGTATAACTTTATGCATACCATACATGTATGCAAGCATGCATACATAAATGTAATGTATAATGCACATTGTACTGTGTGCACAGTACAATGAAAAACAGTCATTTTTGATTAATCATTTGTTATAATCAACCTAAGACGTATGTAATGTTCCCTTGAAATTGTGAGCAATTGTAAGCTGTAATGTTTGCAAATTGCCTTTGGATTATGACAGAAAAGGGTGACAGGTTTTTTTTCTTCTTCTTCATCTCTTCCCCCATTACGAATATATATGTTACTGTCAATCTGCGGAATCAGTCAATCTGCAAACTGCTTAGGCAATCTGCAAAACCACCAAACTGCAAGTGAATCTGTATAATTCAATACATTTTAGGTGTTGAGTTTTGCAGATTCACTAGCAGGTTGGCTGTTTCGCAGATTTGCCTCGGTAATATGCAGATTGACTGATTCTGCAGATTGACAGTAACCTATAGTCACATGACACACATACATTGTGCATTCTAAGTCCATGTCATATATATTGCATGATGTTTTGTTATCATGCAGTCTAATTATTATTTTTGAAGCATAATTGATGTTATGTCATACGAAATATGGAGAGGACAGTATATATTATATATATATATATATATATATATGTATATAGAGAGAGTATAAAATCGATTATTTGAAACAATCAATTTTTATATATGGGTGGAGAGGTGTATGGTTAATATGAGGCATAAAGAAAGAGCACTTTTCATGTGTATTATAATATTTAATCACGCCATACATTCGATATTATCAAGGTGCTTTTACATAGGCCTATTGACCAAGAATGATAAGAAATTTTTACATTTTTTTTTTCTTTCTGAGCCACCCTGTACAATACCCCCCTCGAAGTAAGAAATTTCTCACAGGTGGGAAAAATAAAAGGAAGAATGTGGATTTCTTTCTTTCTCTCTCAGATTTCAAAGAGATTTCAAATGATCTCTTATGTTATGTTAAGAACAAGGAAACCTCTTTTGTCGTGTTTCATCATTCGAATCAGTTTAATTAAGTCTAATTGAGTTTTTCTTTCTTTGCTTCTTCTTGAGAAAAAAAATTTCCGAATTTGGAGACATGTATATAGTATATATATATATATATATATATATATATATATATATATATATATATATATATATATATATATATATATATATATATATATATATATATTGATGTTCTCTTTTAATTTTCTTAATCGTGTTTCACGGTTCACACTCTTGGGAAGAGTTTTTCTTATTTCAATATATTTCAAGTAAAATTGGTTGAATTTTTTTTTTGTGAAAAATTTAAAGAAGAAGAAGATGGATGAGAAAAAAATTGCTTGAATGTGGTCTAAATTAAAAGCTGTGTTTCAAGTTTGAATGAACAAAAGGATATCTCTGAATAAAAGACCTTCTATATTACAAATATACATATATATATATATATATATATATATATATATATATATATATATATATATATATATATATATATATATATATTTTTTTTATCTATTTATATACAGTCGTAATAATATAAAGCATTTTCCGACTCTTCTATCGTAAATTTGTATACAAAAATATTATTCATGCGGAAATGTGTCGTAGGCGTTTTTTTTACTAAATTTCAAACAAAAATAAACCTGTACAAAAAAAAAGAACAATTATTTCTGAAGGAAAAGAGATTCAAAACGGTTTGATTGTATTCTCATAAAATAACATTATTGCCTGTTTTGGATAGATTACACATATAAGACACACTGAAGCAATCATTGTGGAATTTAAGAGACAAACTTAGAACAAAAAGTTATTTTTTGTTTGAACATCATTTACTCCTTTCTCTCCCTTTTTTTTTGTTATAAGTTATAATAATAGCAATCGAGAAAAAGGCGCCAAAGGCTCAACAGAATCAAATTCAATACGGATGATTGGAAAAACTGTATCAAGTTTGTCATAGTTCCATGACAAACTTTGATATAGTTTTTCCCATCATCAGGTTCCCCATAGAATATCAAGCCTCTCTCTCTCTCTCTCATATGCATTTCATTGAGTTTTAGAAAGTTGATATGTTAGCAGTGATTGCCAATGTAAAGGGTTACTTACTTCTATTACACGCTTGCAACTTTTGTAGCTAAACTAGAAAAAATTGGGTTATTTTTAGAAGTCTATACCTATGTGTGAATATGCTAAGTTTGTTTTTAAGCATCTTTTTTTTTTTAAAAAAAAACGCTTTTTATGGCAATTTAGTAAAGATAATTTACCAAGTTATTGTAAAAAGTTTGTTTTAAAATGAATTGCCAAGCAGAAAACAACTTAACAATGTATTGCTATGAAAAGAAACTCTATATGTTGGCATACGAACTGCTTTTGAAGTCGAAAACAACGAATGGTGGCTGACAATGTATTTGCTATGAAAAGATTCCAGACTTTTTCACACAAGCGACACGCTGACTACATTTTGCAATCTAACGAATGGGCGAACTACTAAGAAAAAATTGGCTCGTGTGCCAAGGCCCTAAAACACTTGACTACTAGCTCGTCTACATAGTCTAGTTTTTGTGCAGAATCACAGGCCATTCACTTTGGTGTCAACTTTTTCACATAAACAAAGGCACCCAACTGTGGCCTTTATGGGGGTTCACCTTTATAACGAAATCATTCTTCTCGAGATCTCTTCTGTTCAGAACACATGTAACAGTGTTTCCAAATATATATATAGACTATGTTGTAAGATTATACGATGGTACAAGTCGATATTAATACATATTAATCGGTAGGCAAGTTGACAAGTGTTCACTATTGATTTCAGTGAAGGAGATAAGAAAACACACAACTGGTCAAACCACTCAAAAGAAATACTTAAATAGAAAACTACTACTGATGGAACTGGACACAGATCAAATTAAGATATTTCTACAAAGAAGAAGAAAATCTCAATTATGGTTATTTTTGATTAAAAATTTTAATTATTGATAGTCAGTTCTAAAATATTTTATTTATTAATGTTGGCAAATAAAAGAACAACTGCAATTTTTTTGTTTTGTTATAAAATAATTCTGGTACGATGACCTCAAACAAAAAAAAATGATGAAAAAGAATCGATCGTAAATCAAACAAATATTTTGTTTTGAAAAAGTTAAAGAGTAAAAAAAAAACGGTCCTTTTCTGTTATATTATTAAATAGGCCGAATATATATATTTAGGATTGCGATTCTTAGCTTTTTCTAGTTTTTATGGCCTATATATATATATTATTATATATAAAAGGTTGCTCATCATTATAAATAACTGCAATCACCTGCGTTAGATGCCAAAAAAAATCCTTAACAAAGGATAAGTAAAATGACTGTTTGTGTATGTGGGTCCATGGCCCTTTTTTGTGCAAGTATAATTTAGCCCAAATTCGAGAGCTAAATTAGATGAGAATGATGATGATGGAGGCGATCCAATTAATGGTGTTCAGTGTTGAACAAAAAAAAATGCTACAGCAACCTTTATTATATTATATATAAAGGTGTTCTAGTTATGTATGTGTGTGTTGGCAGTAACAAACTTAAAGGTGGCTGACTACTGCATGGTTTCTTTATTATTCTGTATTATTAATTTATTATAAGTGACCATTGTTCAAAGAAAAATAACTCGATTCAAAATCTGTTTTTCTACTTCATCGTCATATTGATGGTGAAGGTCAAACAGCTTGATTAATATTAAAAAAAAAAGATTTATGATATTCAAGCTGCCCACCATCTGGTCAATAAAATGAAAATTCTATTTATACAATGGACATTTGTTGAAAACCGTTGTGGGTTGTTCATAATTCAAGTAAAAGTCTTGTTTTTTTATTTATATACACATGTATGTTTTTGTGTGTGACCTGAGCATCACTATGGAAACATTTCTAATTTCATTATTATGGTTTAGAAATTTCATATTGAGTACAAACTCACAAAATTGTGAGTTTGACCCTCATATATGTCATGAAAAAGTTCTAAATTTGAATTGGATATATGGATCAATGATGGCATTATCTGAACTTTGTCTGTTGTATAGGATATAAACGACCAAATTAAAAAATTAATCATTATATAAATTAACTTATTTAGAACAAGGCAATGTGCAAAATGTCTACATCATCAACAGGCTAATTTATATACAATGATTGGCTTTTTGTTTATGTTTTAGGCATTTTACATATTGCTTAAGATGTTTTATGAAGAGCATCTCATTGTAGAACTCTTGGTGATTTTGCATTTCAACAGCAATGTATTAAAATGAAATTAAAAGTGTGTTAGAAACTAGAACGGTGGCTGAATGACTCAATAATATTTTCATGTTAATATTTTTCAAAATTAACTTTTTATAGACAAACATTAAAAAAAATTATTTTAAAAGGTATAAACATCAAAACTACCCTTCTAGTTTCTAAAACACTTTTCAAGTTTTTTGATAATTTTTGAAAGACAGAGCAATCAAGATTTGAGTTACGTTTAAACTTTTGAAGTAAAATTAAAATGCGGGCAATTATGGAAATTTGGTGGTTTTGCAAATTGTGTATTTTTGTCCAATTACTTTACTCTTTAATTCGGTTTTATGTCTAAATTGCATTAAAAGGTCGAATAAAATATTTTTTTCTTCTTCTTTTAGATGTCATCAGATGATCGTAGAAAATTATGTAAAAATAAAAGCAGATATAAAGATATCGAAAACGACGATCTTCCGTCTTACGGATCGTTTTCATACGAATTAAAAGATGCTCGATTGGAAGCTTCCGGTTTGTGTGATTTTCTCGTACGTGTTTTGGAAATTGTAGCAAAAACAGGTAAGAGAAAAATAAGATTTTTTGTTTGTCGGTTTTCTGGTCATTTTTTGTATATTTTTTTTAATCTATATTTCTTCTGCAATTGTTGTTGTTGTCAATGGAGATTTAAAAAGAGGGGATTTAATTTTTTTTTTTAAATAAAAAAAGGGGAAGACGAAAAACAGTATGAATTTTAAAATTTGTCAGTTACCTTAGTGACACCAGTCACTTCTGTTTTGAAGTTAAGAATGTATTGTGTTACATTTGAATATATTATATATTCAGAAATGTAAAAAAAAAATTCACCCTTCGAGGAAGTGAAACTAAGAATAAAAAATAATAATAATAAAAACCTGTGGCGGCGGCAATCGATAAAATATTGTTTGATGGAAATATCAATGGAAAATCTGTTTCTGGCGGTTTCTTGATTAGTTATAACATTTTTTTCTTCTTATTGTTATCAGAAAATAATTTCTTAAAAGAGGTATATATTAGCGAGATAAAATTTGTCGAGTAAATACTTAATCAAAAACATGTTTTTATTCCTAAGTAATGTCGTGTTTATAGTAATGTTTTCATATTCAGAATTTTGGATTCAACTCTTATTAAAACAGAAGATCAAAGTAGACGGGAATAATGTAATGTCGACTATAAACGCGGCATTGGCCTAATTATTGTTAAATTTGAATGATACAGTTAGAAATATATTGAAGAATGTTTGGTAAATTTCTATAATGTTATATTTATTTATCTTTAAGAAAATTCTGGTTTATAGGTCCCATAGCTATTTCTGCTTAAGTGGCCCCTAGATGCTCAATAAAATTGAACAATATTTAATATTTTACACTATTATTGATCATCTGGTGGATCTATTGTACGTTCGTACAATATATATTGTGCAATACCTCGTCGGTTCAACGCAAGATTGCAAGGTGGAAGCACAAGGACGTAGCTGGGGACCCACAGGGGAGTGGAAAGGGGGGTGCAAAGGCCCCCTTTAAGCAGTAGGGAGGCATAACCAAACCTAGCTATGCCACTGTGGAAGCACGCCAGCCGCAACAACTGCGTGCGAGTTATAACATTTTGAACTGAATTTATTGCACAATTCGATTTTTAGATTGCATCGTCTAGGGGGAGCATAAAAAATATTGCACAATAATAATTGAGTGTGTGTGGTTAACATCATGTGTGCACCATGAACTCATCATACGAGGTTTTCTATGGCCTCACATTTGAGTAGAAAATGGCGAAATGAAGCACATCTGGAAATTCTTTTCTAGAACAGTCTAGAATTTGAAACAATTCTAGATGTGTTTGTACTCCAAGTTTTATACCAAGTTTTTAACTATTTTTGGCTTTTTGTGCTGTCTGTATAAATTCAGTATATATTGTATAGAGGGCCTAGCATAAATAGAATATGTTTAACAATTTTCTGAATATAAAAAGGGTTATTTAAATAAATGTTTTCATTATGACGCAAATTGAAAGAATGTTTACATTTTGTGATATTGATGTTATTTCAGTGTTAGTTACAGTGTTGTTGCTAGCATTCATGACACTGGCTTTCTTTATGGTCATCTTTGGTAAGTTTAGTTTTTTCTTCATTTTTTTCTTCTAATTTAATGCAATAAATAAATGAAATTTTTTGGTTTTTTTATTGAAGGTGTTCAGTATTTACGAGACTGTCCGAAGGAACCAAATATTCCACTGTATTTGTTACTGGGAGGTTGTTTCTTAATGCTCAAAGTGGCGATGCTCCTTTGGCGCCAGTCGAAATGCCGTCGTTATGAGCGTTTAGACGACAGTCTTAGTGACGAATACGAGGATTTTTCAACTTCGGCTTCGACCAAGGTGACCGAAGGAGCTCTTTCTCTCTTCCTTCTAGTCTGGTTTGGAATGGGAAACTATTGGGTGTTCAGGATCTATAAACCCAGATTTCAACCTCTTCTTTTTGAACCAAGCAACTGGTGTCATAAAAATCTTTACGTTTTTGCTTTGGTTCATATTTATATTTTCTATTCGGCTTTTGCGCTTTTTTTGTTATTTGTCATTTTATTGGCCGTTTTTAGAAAGGCTGGTTGTCTATAAAAATATGCGAACGAATTATGTTTTTTTTCCCGTGTTCTTAAGGATTGTTCTGTTTTTTCAGATGCAAAAATAAACGAAGAGAAACTTGAAAGCGTTTTAGAAAGTAGAAGAGGCAGAAGGGTATTTTCATGTTGCTATCTTTCAAAATAAGCTTTTTATGTGGATTTGAAAATAGCCTAGCTTTAAGTAGACGTTATTTTTTAACATTTGCTTATTAAAAAAGTTTATTTTGAAAGATATCAACATGAAAATACCTTCAAGTGAATGAACTACCAATCTAGTTTCTAAAACACTTTTTAAATTCTCTTAATATTGCTCTAGAAAGACGGAATAATCAGCTGTTCATGAACGATTTTAATTAAGAAATACAAAAATGTGATTGATCGAGACAAATAGAGAGAGAGAGTGAGTTATTAATATTAAGTACACATAATAACATTTTTTTTATGTTTGTAAATAATCGATTAATCATTTTTTCAGTCAACATATTTTATTCTAAACTGAAATTTTGAAAGACAAATTCTGATTTATAATTTTTTTTTTCATTTCAAATCAATTTCGTGTACTTTGAAATGGAATTCATGTCATAAATCATTTATACAGTGACATACTGTATACTCATCATAATGTACATGCAATTTGCATATGTTTCTTTTTAAAATATTCAATGTATATTATGATTCCGGATTTGTATTTATTTATATTTGTTTCATCGTTGTTTATTTATTTGAGTGGTTTTATATTGTTTTAAAAATTTGTTCTCTTTATAAGTTTTCATTTTTTAATTGGAAACAAAATCTAAAAAAAAACCTCATTATAAAAGATAATAATATACATTATGAAATATAAAAGTTTAAGTACAAATTTTTTTATAATTCAAAAAAACTTTATAAATAACTTTAATTTGATTTTTTATTATTAACTTTTAATATATGTAATTATTGCTATTTGTGTATTTTCTTGAATGTTATTGCTTATTAATGAATTTATTCATCATTTTGCTTTATAAAATGTGTAATATTGACAATATATCATTGGCATAAAGGATGATGTACAAAATAATGAAAACCAGTCGAAAAATGGCACCAATTAAATTCAGTGATGATGACTCCTTCCTTATACACACAACATATTTTATAAAAACCTAAACATCTTTGTAGAAATGAATGAAATTTTAAAGTAAACTTAAAAAAAACATGTCTACAAACATAAATCTAAAAGAAAATTTTTCGTGCACTTTCTAGTTTTTAAATAATAAATAATAAATTCGAGCCTCTAAACTCTACTTACATTTAACTTGGGGAAAATCGGAACGCGAAATATTTTCTAAAAACTAAACAGCTTTGTATAAATGAATGACATTTTAAACTAAACTAGAAAACATAACAACAAACATAACCCCAAAAGGACATTATTGTGAATCTTTTAGTTTTTAAATTAAAAATTAAAAACTGACCACCTCCACTTTCTAAATAATTAACCTAACATATGACGAGCAAAATATGAAATATTTTGAACAGCTCTATAACAATAAAATAAGAAATTTTAAAATTAAATAGAAACTTATGCTCAGAATTATTAATGAAAGAAAATTCTCGTGTGCCTTCTAGTTTTTAAATAGAAAATTAAAAACCGAGCATCTCAAGCTCCCATATACTTAACATGGGAAAAGCGAAACACGAGATATTTTCTAAAAACTAAACACAACAAGAAATGAATAAACTTTTAGTATGAATTGAAAACACATTTACAAACATTATACCAAAAGGTAATTTTTTAATGTTATTTCTAGTTTTTAATTTTAAATACAATCAAGTCATAGCCACCTTATATACCATATATAAGGTAGCCATGATCAAGTATTATAACTTGCACTTTCACTCGATAGGTGGCAGTAGTTGTATAATAATTATGTATCAAGATGGCGGCCTCCAGTTTATTCTTTTTAGGTTCAATTCTCGTTTATTGAGTCGTTTTTCAGCGAGATATTACTTAATTTTGACGTGATAATGGAAAGCCATTATGTTGAGGATGATGGCGACGATGAAACTCTTACTATTTCCAGTAGGGCTTTTCGTGCTTTTGAGGAGAATGGCGGCCCAAAGTAAGAAAGTTAATTACACACTTGCGTATCTATCGTATTAGGCTTAAAGGGCCTAAATTTCTCAGTCTTTTCCTTGCTTATGTTCCGTTTCAGTGTTACTAAAAAGTCCTCAAAAGGAGGAGGATTAGGAGGTACAATGGAAGAAGAGGTGGATACGGAGAGAGGAATGGGAGAAAACTGCCACACAGAAGCTCCTCCTTATTACAAATATGGATCGAGACGATTGAGAGAAGGAATTGCAAACGAACAGATGTCCGAAACAGAAGGAGAAAGACAATTGAAGAGGCTACTGGACAAACAACTAGACAAGACGGTCACTCTCGAAGAGTAAACTGCATTAACGATGTTATGTTAGTTACTATGGGATCTCGTAACGTGTTTCTTCGTCTACTTCTTATTTTCAGCCAGTTTGTTAGACACCGAGCTTTTCAGTCGGCCGTCACTTACGTTCCGCTGACCACTGAATTATCTGGACAGTTGACCATGGGACAGTTTAGAATAGAGGAGTCACGTAAGGAGAGAGTTGACGATTTGAGACAATTAGGATTGAACGAAGACGAAATACGGATGACATTAGAACGGTCAGAAACGGTATGTCAAAAAGAAGTTTTGAATTGTTATTTTATTGATGTTTTGCCGTCATTGTTTAGCTTAATGCCGGTCTCGGAAAAGAACCGGGTGTTCTAAGAGATCAATTGTCTCTGATCGAAAACAAAATTACAGCAAGGACGGAAGAGATATCGAGACTTCACTCGTTTAGGTTCTAGAGTTTGTTTGTTTTATGACTTTGGACCAATTTGAGACTAAACAATCTCTCGTTTAATTTACTTTTTAATAGAGATGCGAAAGTAGTTTCGCGTCATGAAATGGAACTGGAAAAATCGTTGAAACCAAATAGCCAACAGGCTCAACTTCTGATGCAGCTCATGACGATGGAACGGACAAAAGACGAACGTTCTATCGAAGACGTTCCGATCGACATACTGAAAGAAATGGAACGAGAGTTATCGGAACGGATCGATAGAATTCACGAGAATAAAGTACAAAAGAAAAGAAAGCAAAGTGATGAAATCGATCTTGATAGTAAGTCTTTGGAATATGGCGAACCGAGTGGATTCGGTCCGTGGGAAGTTGTCCACAACCCTATGAAAGTAAAGACAACAAAGTTTGAAACCAAAAAGCAATATTCTGCAAAAGTGGTTGATGCAGAAGATCCGGTAATACGAGATTACGTCGTACCGGTCTCGGAAGAAGAGATCGATGCAAATCGTCTCGAAATAGAACAGATCAGAAAACTTCCGAGGTTTTCGGATTACGATCCCGGAGAACCATGCAACGTATAAATGCATAAATGACACTAAATGAGTTTGAACTTAAGTCTTATCAATGTGATTTGTCTTACTTAAAAGGTTTTGTACGTAAAGAATTTGGTACAAAGTGTAAAAGAGACCGATTTGGTGGCATTGTTCGATCGCTTTCAGAAGAAAGAAATACTTCAGTACCGTCTTATGAAGGGGAAAATGAGGGGACAAGCTTTTGTCACATTTCCTGGTAAAAACAAAATATGATCACGATACATCATTATTTATTTTTTTCTATAAAAAAAATTATAATTTTACAAATTTTGTTACAGATATTAATTCGGCAATGAATGCCTTGAAATCCATTAACGGTTTCGTCTGGAAAGGAAAACCAGTAATCATTCAATATGGACGTCAAAACAAACGATGAATCGAAGTCAAGAATCGTTATTCTTTGAGTCTTTGAGTCCAATCGTAAGGTTTCCACCATTCGGCAAATTGTAGAACTTTTTTTCTTTGCTCCTCGAAGTTTTCTCGTTGTGGTTTACGCCATAAACTCTGATCGAGGTCCAACATGCCGCCGATTATCTCCTAAAAGATAATCAACAAGTGTACAGTGGAAACTGTAACACAAAATGGAAGAGACCGGAAATTATCGTTATTTATACCTGTGCAAAATTGTTCGGAAACAGTTTTTCATCTTCTATGACGTGAGCAAACCCTCCTTGAAGCCCGAAGTCAACACTGAAATACGGTAGCCCTTTGGGAACCTGATATAAATTACGTACGGTCCGCTTTTACTAACGAGCAACAAAGGACGTTTTCGTAGAAATACAAACCGCTCTGCGAACGTCTTTCTGACTCAAATCAACCAACTTCTTGTTATTTGACCACTCAGTTTCAGATTCCATGATAGCTTTCTATAAACCAATAAAAAATCGTTACTTGTTTTGTTTATTCGTTTTCATTTACGATTGGAAATCCACCTTGAAGTACATTGGAGCCAGATTTCCTACATCTTTCGGTAACGGTATACAATGTAAAACCATGTGAGGGTACCACCTCAAGTTCATACTAGTTTCGAAGAAGACAACATCTCGTTCCTGCTCTTCAAACATACGAGTTAGCCCCTTACGAAAAATCTGAACTTCGGACCATACGTCTTCGTCGAGATGAGTTCCGTTTTCGACGTGTTGCATCGGAACGATCAAACAGTGACCATCGGTCAGCGACTTGTGCGATGGCAACGATAGGTAAGCCTATAATGAAGTATCATTTTCTTTTATGTGATTTTTTTAAGGTGGTTTGAAAGTAGAAGTCCTCCAACTTTGGTTATTCTGTCTTTCAGGAGCAAAATTAATAGAAACTAGAAGGGTGGCTCGAGCCCTTAAAAGGAATTTGTCCATAAAAAGTTTATTTTGAAAGATATCAACTTGAAAATACTCTAAGTGATTAAACTACCCTTCTAGTTTTTAAAACAATTTCTAGTTTTTCTTACATTTGCTCTTCTGAAGGACAGAATAATCAAGGGTTTGAAAAATCAGCTTTTCATAAAACATCTTAACGAAGAAAAGATTCTAATAATACTTTGATGCCTATGGCAACCATGAGATGCTTCGGGGTGTCTTTGCCGTCGAAACATAAACGACACTTGTCCACGGCCGACGACGATCTCTGATGATCTTTAGAAACAACAATAAAGGAATCTTTCGTAAAGTAACGAACGTAAGTGCAGATATAGTTTCACATTTATACCTCTGAGAGTGCGCTGCCTTAACTGATCGTCGATCTTTTCATCGCTGACGTGACGATTTGCTCGTGATTCTAACATATCGTCCATATCGAAATCATCAGTTGTTTTCTGTACACCCTTTTTAAGAAAAAAACAGATGAAATTTAGATATCGTATATACCAATTTGAGAGAAAAGACACTAGTTTCTATTTATTACGTGGCTTGCGAGTCTTGAAAACATTGCATTTTGGTCTTCTGCAGTTCCCATCTTCTCACGTTCAAACTAGAAACCAAATGGAAACTCTTTAAACTGATTTTATACGAAATTGAATTCCTCTTTTACCATCTGTTTTAACGAATATTTGTCATCATCTGCGAAATATCGTTCTCTTTGCCCGTGTCGATCGTGCGTTTCAACTCTTTTCTTTGAAAGCCTCGCTCCGGAAGGTTCAGAACGATCGTCACGAAACGTCTTCCGTTTCACGATAACTATCTCTTCCTCCTTTTTGTTTTCAACAGTCGGTAAACGTTTCTTAAGTTCTTTTGCTTCTTCCAGTTTAGCTTTCAACTTCGATGCTAATTCCTGAGAAATAATTTTGAACATTTTCTGTTACATCTGTCGTTTTCAATGTATGAAATTAAATTACATTATTTCCGATCAATTCTGCCTTAATTATCTTTGCGCCTAGATCATTCATTTCCTTCTCTGTTAGTGGTGTTTCTTGTGGCGGTGGTGGTGGTTGTTGTGGACTTGGACTTCGTCGTTTTGGAACGTCAACGACTTTCTCCGTTTTTCTAGCATCAACTTTGACATCTAATAAGTGACGTATTATCAAGAAATGAAGGTATTTTTCTGTTAATCTGTTAACTATACCTTTCTCTTGAATACGAGTCATCGGATTTTCTTTTCGTTCTTCAATAAATTCTTTCTTTTTCCATCTGGGAGCAATCGAAGAAGTTGCACGAATCTCACTCGATGGCTGCTTAGCTTCATCGTCATCTTGATCTCTCGGAGCTAAGAAACTACTCTTCTTATTTGGATAAGAAGACGACGGTGATAATTCGTGTCGAGATCTACTCGAAGAGCCAAAACGAAAGTGATCCGATTCATTTCGGCGTCTGTCTTCGGACGGACGATGGAAACGTCGTGACGAACTTCTATCACGATCATTCCTAGACCTTTGTTCCAAATTACGTTTCTTAGCAGCTTCGTCTATAAGATTCTCGAGATTTGCTAAAGACTTTTATCAGAAAAACAGATTTCAACAATTCTGTTATTCAGAAACTAAAGTGAACGTTAGTATACGTACACCCCACCGTTCAGAAACGACATCTTCAAGAGAGCGGTCTTCATCGGTCGCTTGTTCTTTCGCTCTGCGATAAGCCCGCTCTAACCATTCGTACCCGCCATCTCCTATCTTAGGATTACGTTGGCTTCCGTCAGCAACTTTTTTTTCATCCGAGGGTAATCCAGTTCCACCATCTTTCCAGAAAGGATTCAGTTCTCGTTCATGTTGTCCTGGCTTCTCTAGCAACTGTCGTCTTTGTTTTTCCTCTTCCGTAACTCGGGTAGGACCAACACAACCTTTCGTTCTTTGCCCAAGTTCGTCTCGACTTGCTGTCGGAACCAAACACGATGGAAACATCATCCACGAATCGCGCTGCATCAATACAAACAAATGAAAAACACCAGTACAATGTTAAGATATGTCTCTTTTGAATTTACAACTGACTTCGAGCTTCTCATCTTTGGTGGTTGCTTTCTGCTTCAATTTTGCCGAATCTTTCTCAACCCATTCGTCAACTTCCTGTAAATAGAATTCATATGGTTTAAGAGTTTTGTCAGAAGCGAGTTTCAAGAAGAACTTTAGTTTCACTTGATCTTCTTCTGCTGCAGACGACGATGACGACTCACATCGAGCACTCTGTCCAATATCACCATCATCATTATCGTCGTTTTTCCTCCGTTTCTTCTTCTTCTCTTTCTTCTTTTTCTTATCTTTCTTTGGTTTCGATCCAGAGATTCTGTCACTCACCGATGGCAACAACCACTTCTCTTTTTCACGTCTTTCTCGCTCTCGTTTCGCCTTTTTTACAAAATCTTCTTCAGCCTGTCAACGTAATAAAAAATGTGGGGTCGAAAAACTCGAAACTTTAGTTTTCTCATTAGGGAACTACATAACTACACAACATAACATTACTATATAACGTTATATGGTAGAAGGCTATGCTAAGGGTTACCTTGTCTAAAATACGTTGTCGAGCCTCTCTTATACCATTTCGTAACGCCTCTTTCTCTTTGGAACTCTCAAATTCAACGTAGGACATGATTAACGTTGATTTAACTACAAATCACGTTCAAAATTGTTAAATTTCAGTGTAAATATGTCTTATTTCAATAGTTTTTAAAATTTGAATAGTTAGTTCATAATGTACTCACTAGATAGCAGCAGATAGCATGTAACCTTGTTTTATCCTTGGTAGCAATAGCGACCTCTACATGACCTTTGTATTTTATCTTTACTACTCCATTGCTGGCTATTGAGAGTTTTGCAAGAAATTACGACGTGGAAGTCATATTTCGAGGATTTTTTTTCCTAAATGTGAGTGAAATGATCATAAGTGTTTGACAAATGATAAATATTAGAATTCTTTTGCATGAAACGTTCAGTATATTGTCTTTTTTGTTGATTTTGTCACTTTTTTTTCCATGTGTTTGGAACTTCCGGTTGATCTCGTATTTTCTCTTGCTGTATTTATGTTTAATTATTTTGTTTAGATTCAAAATGGGTAAACATTTCGGCGAGTTGTACAAAATGCGAGGTATTATAACCTACAGACTGTCGCCTTTCGAACAAAGAGCATTCGCTGGAATGATCTCGCACGGATTGCCGAACATTTTTCGAAGAATTCGAGAGAACATTTTAACTGTTGCACCTCGTAAAAAATTTAATTTATATTTCTAATAATAGCGTGTTCTAATGTAACGAACTGCTAATTGTAATTTTCAGCGTTCGTGATTGCGTATCTGGTCTACAACTGGACCAATGCGGAATATGCAAGACTACAAAGAAAGAATCCAGCTGACTACGAGAATGACGAATGATTATTCCATCGATTCCTGTTTTTATTTTGTATTTCGATGTAGATTCCTTCTCTTTATGTAAATTGTAGTTAAATAAATGACGAAAATCGATGAAAAATGTGGTTCAAAAGGTATTTTACTACTCAAAAAAAGAAGTTACAAGTTGTGAATTATATTGATTACAATGAAAGTATGATTCTTCTCTGTCGCAACTCATCCAAATGTCTTTTCAGTTTTTCATTGCCGTTCGGGTCTTTTGGATAAAAGTCTTCTGGTGGTGAACCTTCGACCAGTCTTACATAGTAATTACAATGTTTGTATTCTACTTTGCCGAATCTTTTCCTAGCGTGTCTTCGTAACCCTTTGATATAAATTCCTTTTGTAACGAACGATTCTCCTACACAGAATCAGAGACAAAATGTATAAAAGAGCCTTTTATGATAAAAAAAAAACGTTAAAATTTTAACCTATCCATAAATTGGATTTGTATTCAACGTTTTCCTGTTCGACTGCCATCTGCTGTGCTTCTAAGAGTACCTTTATTAATAGCAGAAAATGTAAGATTTGTTGTTAAAACTACGAATTTACATTTCTGAGTACCTCTTTAACGGCTTTTGCTCCCTTTTTCGATACAAACGACAACTGTTTTAAGGCTTCATCAATCGACATCCCTCGAATCTGAAACAGAATGAAAAAAACGATCACGGTTCGTTTAGAATATCATTCCGATCATAATTGACAATAAACACGGTTCCTACCAAAGCTGTAATGTACCACATTTTCTTTGGACTGTACTTTATATTAGTTCGGGAGTGACAAACCCACTGAAAAGAAAAAGAAATAAGTTAGCCTCATTCGTTTTCAACAGATGACAGGAAAACCAGTGGAATGATCAACTGACCGCTGGTCTCCTCTCTTCACCCGGTTCTTGTGGCTCATACAATGTCTTGTTCTTTTTGGGCCATCGATCCGATCCTCCACGCGCATTAACCGCAAAGGCAATGACGCTAGTATGAATCGGGCTAACCTGGCTTATTAGTTTAGACCCAACGAGACCATTGGAAGAAATCAAGTGACCACTCATCGTTTGTTGGACATGGCCCAAAGCGGCCACGAAAAATCCACGCAGCATGACGCTACTGTAAAATATAATCAGATTATTGAAATTAACATACTAACATTATAATTACCGTTTGTTTTCAATGGAATTTGTGGAAACGATTGTGAATACACATGGCTACCATAGACTTCTATTATAAAAATAACAAACATTGGCAACACTGTATCTCATCATAGACTTTAATGGAACACAGTGTTGCCGCGATGGTTTTTTATGTTGGTTTCACACATATTTATTATTAACTATATTTAAGATACAGAATTTTATTCAAAGAAATCAAAGATTAGTTTATTACTGAATAGTGTTCTTTATTATTATTTATTTTGTTTACAAAAATGTGTTTTATGAGTTTTTAAGAAAGAAACAATCATGAATTGGCAACACTGATGCCGGCCGCCAGTCAAGGGGGACGACATAAGAGAAAATTATATACGAGATTCACTAAGATTCACAGCAGAGCGTATTTATGACGAACAGTTTTACTTTTTATCCGCATTTAAATAGATACCCAAAATGTAACTCAATTCTGAAAATTTAGTGAAAACGCGGATAAAAAGTAAAACCGCAGGCCATATTGTACGAGATTCATCATTAAGTGTCGTCCCTCTTGACTACGGCCGCCATATTGTCAGTGAACCATGTGAAACCTTCTCAATTTTTGGCGAATGTTCGCCAAATTTTAGGCGAATGTTTGCCGAATTTTTGGCGAATGTTTGCCGAATTTTTGCCAAACTTTTGGCGAATGTTCGCCGAATTTTTGGCGAATATTCGCCAAATGTTACGCCAAAACATCATCACCTTTGTTTTTTATGAAATTTACGTTGCTAGGTTGTTTTTTGTGTAATCTAAACAACTGATTCATGTAAATCGTGAGAATAATTTTTTATTTCGTGTCATTTTGAGTTTAAATACGGTAAAGAAAAACGTAAAACCATTGAATCCTACAGGAGTCTGTTTTTTACTTGATGCAGTAATAAGACAGGCAATTAGAAATCGGGACACACAGAAGTTGGCTCCGCCATTTTTATGACGAACTCAACTTCTAATTAGTTGGTTATGCAGTCTTACATCACATGCTCCGCCCTTTTCAACGTCGAACCACACAACAAACCAATTAGAAGTTGCTAGTCGTCATAAAAAGGGCGGAGCTAACTTCTGTATGTCCCGATTTGTAATTACCTGTGTAATAAGGAATTTAGATAAAGCGCTTTAAGTTTGTTCTTTGTATATTGAGTTAGCGCGCGTGGTGGAGCTCGGTGGCCGTAAAGTGGCGTCACTAGGCGGGCATGCTTGAATGCCAAATCGGAGTAAGTTTAATTTTTTTTGTATCGTCGTTTGTGCGACCAAAGGAGCATCGCTCGTCGCCATTGTACAGCGAAACATTCTTCTGTTGCTGCTGCCGCCGTTGTTTAGCTTATAGCGTTGATATACTGAGAGTTTTCAGTGTTTAGCTGTTTTTTTCCCCTCTCTCTTCTCCTCCTTTTTCGCTTCAAATATACAAATATGGCGACGGACGTTTTTTGTGTTGGCGATTTGGTGTGGTAAGAACTGTTATTATTGTTTATTTTTACTTTTATAATAGTAAGAAAGTTTTTAAAGAGCTGTTTTTCTGTTTTTATTCTCTCAAGGGCTAAGATGAAGGGATTTTCGCCGTGGCCGGGAAAGGTTAGTTTCCGTTTCCAAATTCATCGTCGCCACCGCCGACGCAGCCGCTTTTTTTGGGCTTTTTTGTTGTTTAACTTCAGCTACAAAACAGCTTCTTATTTTTCTAATATTATCGCTCGCTTTTTTTTTTCTTCTTTCTAAATCTGTGACGTAACCGTTAATCAAATATTAACGGTGTTTAATCAAAAGTTATTTCAGAAAAAAACTTTAAAAAAATATATATTTTTTTAAATAAACAGCAAAAATACGAGTTTTTTTTTTGCACCGTTTATTTATTGGGCGGGTTTCGGTATTTTGGGTTTTTTTTCGGTTTTTTTTTTGGCGGGATCTTAAATTTTAAGAAAGCGGAAGTTCTGGGTATTTTTCTTATTTTGGTGTTTTTTTTAATTATTTTTTAAACGGACGTCAACCTTCATTCTCTCTCTGCGGGATCTTATTTTTCTTGGCTATTTTTTTGGATTAACGAACCGCTAGTCTCCTTACGCTAAGGATGCGCTAATGGCGCGAAATCTTAAAAGCTATATTAATTTCTTGCATGGTGGAAGCTAAACGGCTGCTAATCGAAAGAATTTTCCGTTATTTTATTTCTATAAAATTGATAATTTAGCGGTTTTTTAATGCAGAAAATTAAGATTAAATTACTGAAAAAAAATGTTCTAATTATTTTACAGATTGTGAGTCCGACTAAAGACGTCAAAAGACCGGCTCATAAAAAACCGATGCAATGCGTATTCTTTTTCGGCACCGATAATTAGTTAGTATATTTTTTAAATATTGAAAATTTCATTCGTTTTTATTTAAATTATTATATCAAGATTTATTTTTTAAACAAAACAAAAGATTTGATAATTTCCATTAGAAGTTAATCAATTCAGTTTTAACGCCACCTGTTGTTAGTCGTTTGCGTTAATATTAAATTTAATACGGTTAGTTTGTGACGTCACTTGTAGAGTATCCATGATGGAATTGGCGGGAGGAGTTACCGCTAGTTTTTGAAACTCCTCGTAATGCAATTGGATGACACGACTCGTTACGTCATAATGAGTCTTTTATTGGAGGGTGTGGCTTACGGCTCTTCTTGCTTTCTATTTGTGGGCATCGTTTTGTTGTTGTTTTCAAAGCGGATAAATTGATAAACACGAGAAAAACGTGGATTTTTATTTGAACTTTAATGTAAATTGTGACGTCATTTGAAGCGCCGTTTAAGAGGATTCTCAACTATTTCATGCTAGAGGGCCCACTTTAAACACTTTAAAAATATATGTGCGAAATCAGTTTGGATTATGGTGTAGCAAATCAATGAGTACGCTTAGAACTTGGAAGGAATTTATGAAAAAGTTCCAAATTTTATAAAAAAAAACAACTAGAAGAGTAAATGAATGCAAAACAGAAATATTTTATGGTAATATAGTTTCTAAATGACAGATTACATAGGTGTTTTTGGGGGGATAAACATAAGAAACAGGTTGAAACTGTCGTAAAAAAAAGTTTTATTTTTAAAAATATCATGTAAAATCCATTTTAAGGTCTTATTTACAGAGGGTCGTGTGGTAGTTTTCAAGTATAAACGCCCCTTGAAGTTTGAACCCTAAGTTATTCAGTTTTTTCAGGAGCAAAATTTAAATACTTGAAAGTGTTTTAGAAACTAGAAGGGGTAGCTTCAATCACTTTTAAGAGCATTTTCATGTTATCTTTTAAAATAAACTTTTTTATGATGATGTTTTTTTAATTTTTTTGTCTGTAAAAAGTTTATTTTGAAAGATAACACGAAAAGACCATTAAAAGTGATTTGTCAACCGTTCTAGTTTCTTGTACACGTTCAATTTCTTCATAGTTTTGCTCTCCTGAAACGCAAAATAACCTGAGTTTGAAAATTAGCTGTTCATAAAATATATTGATGATTGCTAACTATTAAATAGTTCGGGTAATTTTAATGGTTGATAATTTAAAGGGTAGAATGCTAAACTCGTGATTAAAAGGTGATGATGAGTTCAGTCCTTTGGCCTATCTTAGGGTAAAACATAGTGGAGAAGCGACTTATGAGCTAAGGAGTAATGCAAGCTGCGAGCTAAGATATTGCAATTGATCAGCACATAATGACGCTTCATGAATCCTGCTGAATCTTGAATTGAGCAACGATTTCTTTTCAAGTGCAGCTCCAGTTGACTCTTTTTTGGCTCTTGGCTCGCCTCTCCACTATGTATATCTGCAGCACTGCTAGCATCTGGTAGCCTGAAACGGGTCAGGATAAAAGGATGAACATCATGGGTAATCCTAAAACCTGAAACAGAATGCATATAGTAATGGATGAACACAAAAACCTTCGGATGAACATTATTACAAATCATGTTTTAAATCAAATTAATTTTTTACATTCTGGGGGGGGGGGGGAGGGGGGCTGCGCCTCCCCCAAGACCCCCTGCAACAAACTCAATTTAACGTAACCCACGTAATAAACGATGTATACAAACAACTAGGTGTTCATCCAATTTCTATAAGCATTGAGTTTCAGGTTTTAGAGTTAAACCCCTAATGTACATCCCGTTTATCGGTTCATCCTTTTAATCTTCCCCGCCTGAAACTGGGAGCTTGTACCGCAGCTTAGCTCGTGACTCGCGTCTCCATTATGCTTGCAAATCTTAATGCTAGCAATCATCATTGAGAATAACATAATGTTAAAAATTCTTTGATAAGTTGAGTAAGCTGCACCTAAAAATGAAAAAGAAATCAATTTTTGTCATGCATACTTATTGTTCCTTTGTACTGTTCGTAGTGCTTGGATTCCCGAGGATGCAATCAAACCGTACGAATCGTATAAGGAATCTCTAGCCCGTTCTAACAAGTCGACGATGTTTAAAGAGGCTGTCGAAGCAATCGAAGATTACATTCGAAACAAGCCAGAGGTTGGTGCACATTTTTTTTTAAACATTTTTTAAATTGGTGATTTGCAATGGTCCTCCGACATTTCCTTTTTTTTTACCTTTCCTGTTTATATATTTCAAATATTTTGTTTGTTGGCTTACATTTTGTTTTTGTTGACCATGGGTTTGCTTCTATTTATTATTTGTCATATAATAATAGTCAGTTAATTGGGATGTGTTTAAATGAGAACATATCTTAAAAAAAAACTCTGAATACAATTAAGATAAATTGAGGTGAAACCGGAATACATAGTTTTCTTGTACATTTGAAATGTGCAGGTAATTCGGATTTACTTTTATTGCTTTTAAGATGTGCAACAACGTTTAAAATGTAAAAATAAAATTCAGAGGTTTATATTTTAAAGTAAAGGTAATTTTTATGTCAGTATTTTTGAAAGTAAACTTTTTATGGCCGTTTGATTTTCAAGTAAGAAAGAACCAACACTAAAGGCGCAGTCACACTAGGCTGGTTTACCAGCCGCTGGTTGTTGCTGGCTATTAGCAGCAACAGCAAGCAGCAGCTGCTTTGGGTTCACACTTGTCCAGTCACTGCTGGTATTAGCAGTGCAAGTCAACCAATCACCGTCTTGCAAAAACACAAACCCTAACAACAACCAACCCAAGCAGTGGAGTTTCAACTACCACTAGTGCCACTACTAGCAACAAAAAGTTCACACTAGATGGCAGCAGCAGGAAGGGAGTCACATGACCAGCTGGTAGCTGCTAAAGTTGGACATGTCCAACTTCACCAGCTGCTGTTAAAATCACTAGCCCGCTGGAGAAAGCAGCTGCTAGTAGCAGTTCAGACTATGCTGCTTGAGCGCTACAACCAGCCAGCAGCAACCAGCGGCTGGGAAACCAGCCTAGTGTGACTGCCGCTTAAGAGACTAGAATGCTGCTAACTTGAGAAACTTTGTATTTCTTCTTTAAAAGTTGCTACTAAAAGGTGTGTATTCACACATGTATATCATTGACGCGAAAGTTCAATTAGAGTTCAGTATCAGGTGGCCTCCGTCACATATCGGTGTATTCGTAACAGTTTTGAGTCATTGTTTTTTCGGTATGGTAAAGTTTATAGTTTTTTTCTTTTCTTTTGACTGACGATGCGTCCGTGAAAGCATAAAACTATCGGCAGCAACGATATAAAATATCATGGTACGGATACTGAACTTAGACTGAAGGCTAAAAACTAACCAACAATTAGAAAACGGGATGAACAGAAGTTGGCTCCGCCCTTTTTATGCCGACCGGCAACTTCTAATTGGTTTGTTGTGTAGAGTTCGACGTTGAAAAGGGCGGAGCATGTGACGTCAGACTACATAATCAACCACTATGGCACTGCGCTGGGCTGGTGTAGAAGTGTCAATTGAAATCCCAAGAAACGATATTTTTCACCACTAACACTGAAGCACTTTCACGGAACTGAGCGGACACGTCACTGATATGTGTGTGAATAGACCTTTAAAAGTTTAAATAAAGTATTTTTAGTCTTGAATTTTCACCTATTTAAGTGCGTTAAAGTAAACAATCTCCCTAGTTCTCTATGAAATTTGCATAATTATGATGACCGCTAAAGTCTATTTCAGCTACTAGACACGTATTTAATGAGGACCGGAGTGAAGAAGACGGGCCCTGGTTCAAATTGTAGACATATAACACGGCGGGGTTGGGGGGGGGGGAAGCAAATTTACATTTATTCAAGTAGAATCCTATGTTTCCAAACATCTTCAATAAAAATTCTTAGAAATTCTTGCAAAAAAAAAATTAATATTAAAACAGCAACTAAGGAAGAAAAAATTGAAACGTTTTGAAAACTAGAATAGTGAAAAAACCATCTTTAAAAATAAATTTTTTAATACAATTATTTAAAAAAAAAAATAATTTAGACGGTTTGAAGTATTGTTTTGCGCGAAAAACAGCGTTTTTGCGTTATAAAGTTAAATATATCGACGTTATTCTACGGAGCCCTGTTGAGGACATTGAAATAAATAAATTAGACACTGACTCTTTCAAAATCTCGACTTACTATCTCGAGATCTCGACTTACTATCTCGAGATCGCGACTTGACAGTAAGTCGAGATCTCGAGATAGTATGTCGAGATCTCGAGATAGTAAGTCGAGATCTCGAGATAGTATGTCGAGATCTCGAGATAGTATGTCGAGATCTCGACTTATATTCTAGACTTACGCTTCAAATCACTGTATACATCTGCAGAAGTTAAGTACCTAACCTAACCTAACCTAACATAGCCTAACCTAACCTAACCTAACAGTACTTAACTTCTGCAGATGTATACAGTGATTTGAAGCGTAAGTCTAGAATATAAGTCGAGATCTCGACATACTATCTCGAGATCTCGACTTGACAGTAAGTCGAGATCTCGAGATAGTAAGTCGAGATTTTGAAAGAGTCCGAGTCTAATTTATTTATTTCAATGTCCTCAACAGGGCTCCGTACCGTACCGTAGGGCTCCGTATTATTCAGTAATTAGATTCGTGAAATATTTTGCGGTATTGACTGACTAAACGTTATTGGCTTCATTGATATTTTAATGTTCGTGAAATTTGATCTTTTTACACGGAACAAATGTGAGATACTTGGTTGTTTCTGAATCACATTTGAGGCAAAGAATTAAAATAAAATAATTTAAAAAAAATCAGTTTTTATTTAAATTAGACATTTTAATTTATTTAAAATTTCACAAATTTTTGCTGTCTTGTATAATTCACCTGTTAAACACATTATTACAATTAGAATAAATTAATTTCATGAAAAAGAAATTTTAAAAAAAATTCCAATTCATTAAAAGAAAAATTCTAGAAACTGATTTAAATTTTTACGATGTTTTACAATATTAAATCTTCATATAAATTAATGATTCTTGATATTAATACGGAATATATTTATCATGGTGAATTTTTTTTTCTGAATTAGAATCAACATGATTTAATAAAAAAAAAATAATTGAAAACACTACAATAAAAATTAAATTATTTAAATCACATTTGGGAATTTTTTTCACCTGAATTTCTCTTAGAAAAAAGTGAATTTTTTTTTCTTTTGTGAAATTATTTTCTCGTAATAATAATGTGATCGAACAGGGTCATGACAGGCATTTAGAAATCGGGAAGAACTTCAGTTGGCTCCGCCCTTGTTATGACGAACGCAACTTCTAATTGGTTGGTTATGTAGTCTGACGTCGCATGCTCCGCCCTTTTCAACGTTGAACCACACAACAAACCAATTAGAAGTTGCGTTCGTCATAAAAAGGGCGGAGCCAACTGAAGTTCTTCCCGATTTCTAAATGAATGTTTTGTCATGTGTGGATTTTCAGTTAATAAAAGGGCAATTTTATGAAATTTTAAATTAATCACAAAAATCTGAATTAAATCATGATTTTTATTCATCCTGGCGAAAAAATCAATTGATTTAAATCAAGCGATTTACGTCATTTTTCAGTTTTTTCTCATCATTTTTACAGTATTTTTATAAAATAAAAAAGTCAATCAAAAAATGATATCAAATTAAATGAAAAAGTCATTTTGTTTTAGGTTTCTTTGAATGATTGAGGGAAAAAATGCCAAAAACAATGGTAAATTCATGATGAAAAAATAGTCTTGGAAATTCGTAAATTAAACCCATTTTTCAAGAAAATCGGAATTTTTATTTTGAAGCATAATATCAACGTTTTTTTTTAAAAAAAAGACGTGCTTAACATATGTTTTGTTTCAAGAACGTTCTGCAATATCCCCAATTACTGATGATAATTATTCATTAATCGAAATGTACACATTTCTAAAATCTGAAAGCAAATATTAAGAGAAAAGTCCAAATATCTGTGCCTATTATTAGATGCCTATCAAAACTTCGGATCTGCCGAGCATCGGTGAGGAAATCGCGACAATATTTCCGAACGGGTCGAACCGTGGTGCTCCACCCCATAAGGACTATTCTCGTCAGCCATTCCAAAGCAAACCCAAGGTGGGTCCCCTCATTCTATCCACCCTCCTCACACATTTATTTCCTAACTTTTTCTGCTTTTTTCGTTTACCTTCCAAATTCGAAACTTTCCTTTTACGTGATTTTTTTTTTTACAATAAAAACAGAAAATCATAAAACGTAATTAATTTTGAAGGTTTCATTTTTATCTCTTTTTTGTTATTCCTGTGTTTTGTAGCCGGTATCTGGTGGTTCAGATTCTGAAGTCGGTGGCGGTGGCTCTAATTCGGTAATCAAAACCAAAGAGCCAAACGATTCTGTTGTAGTCAAGGAGAAAAAAGAGAAAAAGGTAAAAGTGACCACAGTTTAAATCTTAAATCTCATTAAACGTTACAACTTTTTGTTTGATTTGTGTTCGTTTTTATTTTCAATTAGGAGCTGAGTGTGTCGAACAGGCCCGCGACAGTTAAGCGTACTTCGTCTGGAAGTAGCTCGACGAGCACTAAGAGTAACAAGCGCCACAAAGGAAGCGGTGGTGAGAAGGAAGGAGGAGTAGGGATAAACGATAAAGGTGTTCTATCCTCTCCAAAGAAACCTTCTTCTTCTTTGACTGGTCTCACGTCCACTTCGATCATCGGAGGAGGAGGAGGCGGAGGAGGTTCGTCTTCGTATGTTTCGTCGGCAACTGGAGCATCGTCCTCGCCGACGACAAATCACGGAACGCCGAGAAAGGCCACAGAGAACCTCCTCATGAGAACTTCCTTTGTCACTCGTCCAGTAAGTATAGTCTTTTCTTTTACTTAGAATATAAGAGAAAACGTTGAAAACAGTCGATTATCACTCGATTATCGAGCTTCTGGGTTCCTACGAAGAATACGAAACAATGACAATCATTTACGATTGGGAATTATCCCCACTAGCATCACCCACTTTCGAGCTAATCACAGGTTTGATTGATAAAATACAGAATCGCGTCGAAAACGTTAAATGATGAAGTAACAAACACGCGTTTCTGCACAGCTCTAATGTGTTTCTGTCGTTTTCTGCTCTGTGTGCTCTGTCGTTTATCCGTGTTTTGGTGCGTTTCTGTATGTTTCCACGCATTTATGCGCTATAACTCTACATTTCTGTGTTTTAGGGCTCTGACAAGACGTGCGACTTATAGTGGTCGAGATGAACTGCAAAAAGTGCTGGGCGTGTGGCGAAAACCAACCACTCGAGTCGACTCTATGACCACTTCCCAACCACTGGCAGTGAATTCGAACGGTCGATTTCGACCACACGCCGACCACTTTTCATAGTAGCTCGACCACTAAAAGTCGCTCGTCTGTGACCCAAATTCTCAAGTGTTCACACAAAAGCGAAACAATAATTTGATATTCGTTTAGAATTAATTTAATTCTGGATTGTCGTTTATTATTCTGCACTTTGTGTAGATGACGATACTTGATTGATTTGGGTTTAAATGTTTTTTTTTTCTGGAAGACCACAACATTTTGTTTTTAAATAATCGACAGTCTTCTTTACTTTTATCATTGTTTAAGTGGGGGGAAAATAATTGTTTCTTATCTGACGATGACAAATGTATAGAATAAATTCCTTAAATTACATAGAAAGTAATTAAAAGTATAGAAAAACGTTGCTAAATGACACAGACTGTGAGAACCAGACAAAAAACAGCTGAAATTTCAAATTTATGGCATTCACAGATGAACGACTTTTCAATGGTCGAGATGGAATGAAAAAATGTGTCGTTGTGTGGCAGAAACCGAAATTGGGAAGTTGGCGTCGTGGCCAAAAGTGGTTATATAGTGTCGTCTCGAGTAGCCGGTTTCACAGCCACACCCCAACCACTTTTTGTAGTCCGTGTCGACCACTAAAAAAACTCGTCTGTGAAGTTGTGAACCAAACTTTGTCAGTTGTGTTCAAAGTCAGAACTAGAGTGAACTCGTAGTTTGATCCTCGAACATGATCCTATAAGACGCTCAAGGTAGTCAGAAGTCAATCAGGTTAATTAACAACAATATTAAGAAGGAAGCTAACTAGGATATTTATTACAAATTAGATGATTAAAGGCTTAACATTGAGTGAAGTGAAAGGGAAATTAAAGATCTTCCTTCCATAATATTGTGTGGTTCTTTATTAATAATCGTCTTATAATTGAAATTTTTGAAAAGGTGACACCTCCTTTGGACGTGGAGCAAGTGTCTGACACTCTGATGAAAAAGAACATCAAAGCGTCTTGTTTAAAATACGGCTTTTTGGGACTCGGCATCATGGGAAAAGGTGTCGTAAAAAATCTCTTGAATTCGGGACACACGATCACTGTATGGAACAGAACACCATCCAAGGTAGGAAAAAAACAAACGAACCACATTCTCATTTTTAAGTCTCTCTTCTTTATTAGTTGCATTTTGTAGTTGTTATTGTTGTTTTGGAAGTGAAATATTGCACGGGCTTAATGCGCCTTAACACGTCTCTTACTGGCATTAATTAGATGCATTTTGACGTTGATTTAAGGAAGACTCAAGTGGTCGGTTTTGGCCACACACTGATCACTTTTTGCTATCAGTCGCAACCACTAAAAGTCGCTCATCTGTAACATTCTGTTATAGTAGTGCCGCCACGTCCATAGAAATGAGCGCCGCCCTCAGAGGTAAACTGTGTTAAGTCACAAAACCGCTAAATTTTTACAGGGGCGTAGTAGTGAGTCGTTTGAAAGTTTTTCTCTTCATTGAAGGGGGACTAGGACTTAACATTTTATACCACCATCTAGCGGCGTTCTATGTGTAATACGGTTGACTTAACACTGTTTTCCCCTGATTGAACTTGACAAGGTGATTTATAAGATGTAAAAATCGTGTTTTTTTTAAAAAAGTGACTTAACACAAGTTTACTTCTGAGGCACTGATATTGAATTGACAATTTGACATGTGAAACTGCTGGATAAATCGATGAATAACAGAATGTGCGGATGATGTATTGAGACTTTAAACAGACGTTATCAGTAAAACTGAACGTGGCATTATCATTATGATGGCGGTTCTGTAAGTGTGCCGCCACTTTTAGGGGCTGAAAGAGACAGGCTTGTAGAAATCGGGAAGAACTTCAGTTGACTCCGTCCTTTTTATGACGACCGGCAACTTCTAATTGGTTTGTTGTGTGGTTCGACGTTGAAAAGGGCGGAGCATGTGACATCAGACTATGAAAGAGAGATTAGCTTGCCGTTGAACCCCCTAAACAACAGGTGAAACTCATGATGCGTAACTTTGCTACACACGTTTCTGTGTACAAGCCACACATAATGTGTGGTTTTATCACATAAAACCACTGGACAATGTTTTGTTTTAAAAACATTGTTGGACCAGTGATTGATAATATTGCTGGAAAAGGGGTGGTTGAGGATGGAATCATTATTATATGGGTGACTTTAGCTTTAATGAAGGGAAAAAGTGATATTAAAAATGAATTTATATAGATTTTTGGCTTTTGGACGTTCATTTTATTCGTTTCGTAATTGTATAGTGTGAATATGTCATAGACTTTAGTGGTGACGTATTGCCACTGAGAAGTGCTAATGCGTTACTGCTTTGATGACTTCTCCTAAAAAATTAACTTTAGTTACTGATAGAAGGTCCCACTTGTTTTACGTTACACACATTAATCTAAAAACAAGTGCGCGAAACACAAATGCAAGTACATACTGTATCACAATTTGTCAGTGATATGCCATTTTCTAGAATGGTACAAAACGCGTGGTGAGAGTATTTCCACTGAACACCATAATATATGAAGGTCATTCACATCTAATTCGCGGTTTCAAAGTGAGGGAACTGGGCATTCGACAGATTTCCTGTTAATTCGTATCTAAACATTATCCCCCCCCCCTAGTACAGCTAAAAAGTGGAAAAATCGGATAACACGAAATATATTTTCAGCCTAGTCGTGTTAAATGGTTTCCATTGGATCTTGAAAATATTGTAACAAAAGAAATAAAAGCTAGTTCCCCCATATTATCATCGCCAAGGAAACTGAACCAGAACGAAAACACAAATCTATTAACAATATGACTGTCGTAATTGGTGATTATCATTGAACGGGTACACAGTACATTTATCAGTCACTTGATTATGACAAGAGAGCACTGTTGCAAGGGGAGGGGGGAAGGTGGACACACGTTGATAACTTAATTTAGCACAGACTTTACATTGCAGACAATGGAAATCGAATCGATTTATTTGCGATATCGATTGTGTATCATTTTGGTGTCAATGTTGATCTAAAGAGACATAATTAATATGTGACCTTGTTATGTGACAAAAGTTGTGATTCTAGTAAAGTAGAACCACAGAATAAGGAGAGAACAACAGAAGGGAAACTCGTGCGGCGCATTTGAAGTTGCTGTGACAGAATTTCATCACTAGGGCTCGGATTTTGATGCAATATCAACCGGAATGTTTCTCAATATGTGGCCCAATTGTGAAGTTACAATCTCGTTTAGATAATAAAAAAACAATTGTTCTTCCTAATTAAAACAAATGGTTAGAGGCTAGAACTCTAGTTAACAACTGATAATAACCAAACATCTAGCCTCTCTACCCAGCTTTTTTTATTAGAAATAACATAATTGCAGTTGCACTAATAATTATTACTTCACAGTTGGCTCTTGGGCCACAAATTGAGAAACATTCCGGTTGATATTGCATCAAAATCCGAGCCCTATTCATCACCTTGGACTGAAAGCTTCTCTTATTTTAACCGGTTACTTGATAGCCGCCACTGTGGAATGCAATACTGCATATGTGAAAGTAATACATTTCAAAATGGCGTTTTTAACCAGTTACTTGATAGCCGCCATTTTGGAATGTATTACTGCGTATTTGAAAGTAATACATTTCAATGTGGGGCAGCGCCGCACATGCGCAGAAAAATTCTGTCACAAGTTAATTTGCTCAGTTCTCCTTATTCTGTGGTTGAACGATGCATAAAAAGTACACTTTTCAAGTAAAAAGTCACTTTTTAAATTTCGAAAACAAATTTAAGAATTTTAAAGTAGTGTTTTAGGACCTAGAACCATATCGATAACGAAATTACTTGTGCACTTCAAGAGAAATTGAGAGCCTATTAGAAACTAGAACCGTAGCTGACTCACTTAATAATATTTTCATGTTGATATCTTTCAAAATAAACTTTTTTTAAAAAAAAATGTAAAATAAAACGTATCGTCTGCTTAAAGATGGGTCATTTTCAAACTGACATAAAAGTTTATTTTGAAAGATATCCTATAAGGGATTGAGCTTATACCCTTCTAGTTTCTAAAACACTTTCTAGTTTCTCTTAATTTATTTCACTCCTGAAAGACCACATAAAAAGTACGTTTGATGGATGTTTACACTTTAAAATCACGTTATAAGGGAGATTTTTTTTCTACTTTTTCTTCAAACTTCAAAAGAAAATCAAGAATTTGAAATAAATAAGAATTTAAAATATATTATCAACATGAAAATAATCTTGATGTGATTCATTTGACTCTTCTAGTTTGTAAAACACTCAATATTCATATGGTGTTTGTTTCTGAAACAGGAAACAAATCAAGATTTCTCTTAAATTTACACGTTTTGTAAATTGGCTTCCTTCTTATGAAAAAACTCCATCAAATAAATATAAAACTAGAAATTTTGAATTTTTCGCTTTAAGTGGTTATTATTTCTCAAACTCAATGTCCATCTTTTTTAAATAATTTGGCGATCCCACTAATGATGTGTAAAAATCAAAAATTATATATATATATAATATCCCAGGTCTGTGTGTGTGGAGTAACACTGTACAAAAACCTTGAAGCACATCGGAATTTATATAAATTTAAATAAATGAAGAAATGAACAGCTTTTTTTTTCTCAAGATCAACTATATGTTGCACCCTTCTCATCCAAGAACCCCATGATATTAAATTGGAGAGGGGAAAAGGTTGGAAAGTGTAAAGGGAGGGGGGAGAAACGTGGAGGGGGGAAAAAGTGGGAGGGGTGACTGAAATTGAAATGAAAGGAGGAAAAAAGAAACAAACGACGCGCATGTGCACAATTGCATGTGAATTTTGCTCCCGTCATTTATGATGGGTTACCCCACTGGTTTATATATAAAACACAGAAAAACAACTTCAAATTAACTTTTCCAAAGGCCATTTTTTATTTTCATTCCAAACTATTCACAAAAATCTCCATTATGATGAATAATTATATTTATATATACAGGTGATATATATATTCTCTTGTGTGTGTGTGCACTTTAAAGAATGGACAAATATTTCACTATTGATTAGAATCAAAAATAGCTCTCTTCTTTCTCTTCATTTGTAATAATTGTCTCTCACTTTTTTTGATGATAATCAACGCGTTCATAAAACAGTAATTAATAAGTTACCTAAATTACTTTGTCAATTAATTCATCTTGAATAAGTTCAGTTTATAAATTGCACTGTTTCTCTCTCTCTTCTAAACTGTGACTGTAAGTGGATCCACCACTACCACTACCTCCACCCTGGAAACAGTGTCTTTCGTTGTCTTTGGATCCTTTACGAAAGTGACCACTTCGTCTAATTCGATGGCACCGAAGGACTCCATTTCTTCTTTTGAAGAGCCCATAGGTGTCTCTGGTGGTGTTACGAAGGCCGGAGTCGGCACCGAATCTGACAGTGTGCTTTCGCCTTCCTCCTCCTCTTCCTCTTCGTCCTCGATGGGGAATGCATCGATTTTGGAAAAGTCGAACATCTCTAGGTAAAATGGATGTAGCATCGAATGTCCTCCTTGATGAGAGGCCGAGTGTAGAGAACCACTCGTATACGAGCCGTCCATTGGAATCGAGACCATGTCCAGTTTACACATACTGTTGAACGCCGTCTCCATATTTTCCGAAGTAAACATGATGGAGTCGGTTCGAGCGCAAACCGTTCGACAGCTCTCCAAATTTAGATTTTCCAATATCTTGTTCAGATGCATCTGTTGAACTTTGTAGTTCTCCCTGAGTTTGAACAGCTGATGAGCACTGAACTTACGAATACGGTTTCTCTGTAAGACGTAATTCTCTCTCACGCAGTTCATCCTATGAGTGCTGTAGTCTCGAACCCTCTTCACTTGCTCGTAATACTGGTCCCTCATGCAGTTGAGCTGTTGAGTACCGTATTCTCTTATGTCTCTGAAACGTTCCGTCTGTTGAGAGTAGCTTTCACGGAGGCGTTCCATTTGTTGGTTGCAGTTTTCCTTGATTCTCTGCACTTGCATCGTGTAGTTTTCTCGAAGTCGATCCAACTGCTGCGTCTTGTAATGTTCCACGCTCTCGAGCACCTTTCGGATCTGTTTGGCTTTCGGAGGAAGATTCTCTCTGCAACAACACCATCCAAATCTATTGAGCACCATCTGGACCAGTTGTGCCACGAGCATTGTCAGTAGGAAGGCGATACTTGTGGCCAATCCGACGAGGATGCTAACAACTTTAACGTGCATGAGTATTTCGTAGTCGAGCGACATAGAGATGTGAACCGATTCCGTTCCGAGAGAGTTGTCGGCGAGACATACGTAAACACCGGCGTCCATTCTTTCTACGGGACTGATAAAAAGATTGCCATTTTTTAGTACCTGGATACGAGTTAACAACGGAAGTCCAACGGGTATTCCTTCTGAATCGTGGAAGAAAGAGTGATGAGACGCTGCAACGTGGATTCTGTCCGGTGGATACCAGTGGAGGACATCGTGGTGAGGAGTCTGCCAACTAACTAACGGTGACGGATCTCCTCTGGCTTGACATTCTAGTAGAGCCGTTGAGCCGAGACGGAAGCTCACGTTCGAACTGTGGTGAATCACAGTTGCATGGGTACAGTTCTGTTCACGGTATGCTTCGTCGTCGAATATTGTCCAGTTGGTTGCTGACGGTGGGGCCACGCATTTAGCATCTTGTGCTGAAACCAAGGTCACATTCGGACGTGTAGCTCTTAAAGATGATATCCATTGAAGGGAGCAATCGCACCTCCAATGGCTGTTTTCCAACGAGAGGTTCTTTAATGCGGGCAACGAGGAAAGAAGACTACTTTGTATCGTCTCCAGTCCACTTCCGCTAAGGTCGAGGACATTCAAGTGGACACAGTTGCGGAAAGCATCCGTCGATATGTGTCGGAGCCGAGCGTTATTCGACAAGTTGACCAATCTGATCGAAAGGTCTGCAAAGGCTCCTTCCATTACGGTTACAAGCTCTCCCATATTATCTAGAAGAATCTCTTCGAGGTTACGTCCTAAAGAGAACTGAGACTGACTTAAGACTTGGATTGGATTTGCTCCCAGGTCCAGAAATCCGAGTGCAGGCAAGACATCTAGGAAGTCGACCGACAGAGATCTAAGTTCGTTATGTCGAAGTACCAGATGTGTTAGCTTATGGGAGCCTTCGAAAATCTTCGGATTTAAGTACGAAATCCTATTGTGGGACAGATTAAGTATGCGGAGGTTAGGAACGCTTTCGAAAGCGTTCTCGCTGACGTTCGTTATCAAGTTTCCTTCGAGAGAGAGTTCCGTGAGCCTGTGGAGTCCTTCGAACATCGACGTTTCGATAGAGGGCAAAATATTATTGGCCAAGCTGAGCTCCACGAGGGAGTCGAGACCTTGGAAGGCGTTCTCGTCCACTTCATCGATTTCGTTTGCTGACAGGTCCAAAACTCTCAAGAGATGCATTCCTTCAAAGAGATACCCATCTACTCGTCCGATGGCATTGTCCGTGAGATTGAGAATCGCCAGTCGAGTTGGAGGTTTAAGCACGGAGTACCAATCCACCCATCTCAATTTATTGCTACCCAGTTTCAGTTCTCGTAGGCTGTCCAGTCCTTCGAAAGTCATCAACTCCAATTCTTGAATTCCATTATCGGAAAGATCCAACGTCTTGAGTTGTGCAAGATTCGAAAACGTTCCATTGTACAAGCGGACGATGTTATTTCCGGTCAAGATGTATTCCAGTATCACAGGCGAAACACTTTCTTTTGGAGGCACTCGAAACAGACCAGAATCGATACACAACACTTTGGAAATGGGAGATCCCATCGAGCCAATACAGTTACACGCCGAAGGACATCCCGATGGAGGATTACTATCATCATCATCATCATCATACATTTGATTACTCAAAGTCTCACCTTTGACCTGTCTTTGGATTGGTTTGCTTCCATTTGTGTCGTCCACGAGTGCTGTCGAAACCTCCAGAAGACTCGAATCTTGAACATCAGTTGTTTCATCTGATGATGATGATGGTTCCATCGTGTCCAGAATATTGTTGTCTGATGTGGCCAGTGTTGTTAAGGTGACCGTGTGTGCCATCGACAACATGATAGTTGTTGATAGAATGGTGTACGTTAGGATAAGAGCCACTGGGCCGTGACCCACAGTTCGTTTCCACCTTCTCATTTCTCTCACTTTCTTCTTGGACAATGAAAATCCGTCTGCAAAAAAAGGAAAAAGATGATTAATAAACACCTGAATTTTGAACACTTTGATTATTCTGTCTTTCAAGAGAAACTAGAATGTGTTTTAGAAACTAGAAGAGTAACTCTCACATTTCCATGTTGATATATCTTTTAAAATAAGCTTTATAAGATTTTTGGATCATTTTTAAACCGAAACAAAAAGCTTATTTTGAAAGATATTACTATGAAAATATCCTTTGGTGATTGAACTACCCTTCTAATTTCCAAAGCACATTCAAGTTTCTTTTCATTTTGCGTCTGAAAGACAAAATAAACCAAAATTTCAAGTGGTTTTTAAAACTACATTTAAAAAACGTTCAAAATGACAACGTTTTGTTAGTTAATTTGGTGTTTTATCAATTTGTTTTCTTGACATTGGTGATAGTTAACCTAATGGAATTTGAGAAGATGGTTTCTTCCACTTCCTTAAATTCCTGTCCTGTTTTTTTTTCCCACACTTTTTCTGATGTTAAATTGCTAATACTTCTCACTAGAGGTAGGGTTTTTGCACGCAATTCGTGTTTTCTTTTCTCATACTTTGTGATCCTATTTTCGGATTACTTTTTAATAATTCAACGCTGTTTTCCCAACACATCTTATTATATTCTTAATACCCTTTTTAGAAAGAAAGAGAGAACAACTTACATTTTATTTTTCTCTTCTTCGTGTATTTTTTTTTGAGAGAGAGAGAGCCCTTTTGTTATTTATTTAACAATGTTTGCATACTGAATTTGTCTTTCTGTTGTTTGTAAAAAAAAAATGTTAGTAACTTTTGATGGTGAATGATACCATATAACATCATAAGATCTAATTTTGTGTGTTTGAATGTGATTTTAAATACATGATGTATATTATGACGTCAAGTATTTACAAATTTAAAAAAAGTAGGTCTAGGAAAAATAGAGAGAATTAATTTGTTTAGAAAAATGGTTGACTTGATTTTCATAATCAAATATCACTATATGATAGGAGAGGGGGGGAGGAGAGATAAACGTCAGAAATTATTGATTATTTCCTATATAATAATTGCTTATTTTTCAAGCATTTGAAAAAAAGGAAGGAGGAGTGAGGAGGAGGAGGTGCTCCCTATTTAGAAACCCACCATTAGGCAAACAAATCTCATCTGTAAATTGATAAATTGGAGAGGAAAACGAGGAGAGGGATCCATAATGACGTCATAAGTGTCAACCCCTTTATTAAAATCCAACCCCCCCCCCCCCCCCCCCCCTTTTTCAAGAAGGTAAATTTTGCACTTGAACTCTCTCTGATCAGGGTTCCACGCAACACAGAAAAACTGCTCAAATATACTTTTTTTTTTTTTCAAAACAGAATTTTATGTTGCAATTCTGATAAAATTGTCTTATGTAACTCATAACCTTGTAACAGTCATAAAAATAGCTATATTACAATTATCATATGACTGCAATTCACTAGTATGCAGAATAATATGACAATCATAAAATAATAGTGCACAAGGAGACATATCATAAGGTATGATTGTCACAATTTTGCGATTTCTTTTTCTCTCTGTATTGAGCCCCCTGGAGCCTCATTACAGAAATGGAATGAGACAGTTATATTATAGTAAACTGTCATATCTAGCTCATAACATTATAAACGGTAACAAAAGCAAAATTGCAATATATTATGACAAATATTGTCATATGACTAATGTACAACATGATGACAATCATAAAATAGCGCACAAGGTATGATTGTCATAATTTTATGATTTTTTTTTGTATTGAGCCTTCTGGTGCCTCATTAAAGAAATGGAATAAGACAGTCATATGATTGTAAATTGTCATATTTAACTCATAACATTGTAACAGCCACAAAAATAAATACAAAATATTATTATGACAAATAAGTCATATGTACGGCAGGTACAGCATCATAAAATAATAACACATAAGGAGACACACATCATAAGGTATGACTGTCACAATTTTATAATTTTTTTTTTGTAATGAAGCCCATTAGAGAAGGTTTAAAAGAATGAAGTTCAAGTGCACAATTTCCATTCTTGAATTTGGACCTTATCATAAAAGGAATCGATATCAGAAATGATTACAGTATTTTTTAATTATCCCATTATTAATTAAAAAAAATTTCATCTCTCTCTCTCTTATCATAGTTACTATCATATAATGATACTAAATAGAGAAAAAAAAGGTTTTGAAATATTGAGGACGATGTGTTTGTTTCTAATTCTGGCACCGTTTCCATTTTTATTATTGATTTCTTCTTTTCATCCGTCTTTTATCGGTTTTTTCTTTCTTGTCGTCCCCCCGACATATTGACGAGAAATAAAAAAGAGAGAACCGTGCCATCTAATGTTGGTTTATTGTGGCCTTCAAAAAAGATTATTAAACACACACAACCCTTTTTTTTTATTTAAAAAAAAAACTAGCATTGAATTTCATATGTCGTTAGAGATAATAAATATTTCAAATCTATCTTCTTCAATCTTTATCATTATTTCCGGCTTTTAGTTTTGCTTTAAAAAAAATTACGGCTGTCTGAATTCATTTTTTTTTCGGGTTTCTTGTGTTTTGCTGCGCATTTTTAGATGAAACATTTATTATTGCACATAGCTGCTTGTTCTAGAAGAAATTCAATCGTTTCTTTTTTAAAAGAAAAGTAGAAGAATGTTGGAATATCCACGTAAAATTTTATAACGAAATCTTTCAAAATAAACGTTCAATGTAAAATCTGAAAAGATATCGCCAATCAAATCATTTTGCTTCTGTATTTCAGAAGCAAAATAAAAAGAGAATTTAAGAAACTAGAATGGTAAATCACGTATGCTTGCTGCACACTACATCGGTTCGGAACAAGCATTTTTCAATGGAGCCACGCCGACGTGACGTTTCCGATCGAAGCTTGTGTGTCGAGGAATATATTCTGATTCGTTCCGATCCGATGTAGTGTGCGGACACAGCTTTAATTGTTATTTTCATGTTGATATCTTAAAAGAAGCATTTTATGTCTGTTTGAAAATAAGCCAATTTTTAATCCCTGGCTATAAATTGTTTATTTTGAAAGATATCCAAGATGAAAATACTATTAAGTGATTCAGCTACCCGTTCTAGTTTCTAACACTTTAAATTTCTTCTAAAACACCAGGAGGACACTTTGAATTTCCTCTTTTAAAAAAAAATCATCTAAGCCACTTTAGGTGGTCGATTTCAACTTCAAAATTTTTTTTGTGTGGCTCGGTTGTGGTTGTAGTGAGGCCCTACGGGCCTTCGCACACAAGCGATAACTCGACTTGATTTTACAGTCGTAATCGACCTGCAAAAGTCTGTCTTGTGTGCCAAGAGCCTAATACCTTGTACACACACACACACAAGTTAAATGAATTCAAATGTGTTTATGTGAATTATACGGAATCCAGTTAAGGACATGAACACCAAATTAAAAAATTGACTTTATTATTAATATTTTAAATTGAAATACTAAATCAATATTTTAATGTCAATCAATAGTTTCTATATTACATTTTTAAGTATTAACTGAATAAATTGAATTCGACGACATTTTGTTTGTTTGTCCTTCACAGGGCTCTGTAGAACACGTTTATTATTTAAATGCATTTAAATTATCAGCTTACACGTGTAGTACAAGGTATAAGACAAGCCGAATTGACGTTATAATTACTGTTAAGCCTAAATAGTAATAAATGCCCTTTAATTCGCAAACATCGCATTTTTATTTTATATTGGTCGCAATTATTATAGTCTGGAAAGAGAAAAATTGTTTCTAATATAATTTGAACCAAACAAAGTGAAATTTATTGGTAAAATATGAGGAGGAGGGGAAGTTATTTGTAGGTTTTTAGACTTGTGAGTTGCCTAATTTCTAATCATGATGTTGAGAGGACCATTTATTATTTTTCTCGTAATGTGGCGAGTGTTGTTAATTTCTACAATTTCATGGGATTGATCCAATGCCAACAACGGTTGATGAAATCAGGGAACAATCCTTCTCCTCCAGGTGTCCTCCTCCTCTCCCACTATCCCCCTTTTTATCTACATGTGTAGATTTTCATTATAATTATTTCTTAACAACAATCATTTTGAAATAGTATCTGAATTGAAGGAGAAAGACCTACGAATATTAAAAAATTTAAGAAAAAAATGTGGCCCCAACAACATTGAAAAACAATACACATTTGAGTCAAGATCGAAATCTCGAGACTAGAAAGAGTTAGCATTGTGTAATTTCAACTCCAACCTAAAAACTTGACTGTTTTTACCATCAATCTCATGCCGTGTGTTCCATTTTGTACACATTTTTTTTTTGTTATTGGTTTTTAAGGTGGGCGAGAATATAAAAACATTGATTTTTGTTTTTCCTATGAGTAAAATCTCCTCTTCCCTCCCCCTCTTTATGAAATAAAACACGGCGATGTTTTTGTTGTTGTGGTCAGTTTAAGCGGTCAATATCGGGGTAAATATATGGGTAACCCAGGCACGTAATAAATTAATAATATTAAGCTCATGGTAACAAGAAATAGGTTTTAAAATTGGGTTCTTGGAGTTTTTTTTTTTCTTATTTTTCTTACGGAATGTTTCTCTTTATTTGGGTTTCATGACTAGAACTAGAAAAACACACACAAGCCAAGTAAAATTAGGTAGGAAAGTCTTCTAATCTCCTCCTCCCTTTTAACTTTTCCGCCTCCATTTTAACATATTCGGAATTCCACAACAAAAAAGCGGAATGAAAAAAAAATGTGAAAATGCAACAAATTCAAACCATCACATGGCTTCTTTTATTTTTGATCGTGTTTGCCTTTTTTTAAGTCAATGGAGACAAAAAAAAGGCACATTTTGAAACCAAATAAAGAAGATAAAGCTCATTAAAGTATCTTCTAATGTGGAAAATTGCAATTTTGAAGCCATTTTTTTAATGATTTTGTCTACAAGACAACAAAACCAGTTTAAAAACACTGATAATTTACAAAATGGAGGGAGAAGAAGAAGAACCCTCTGGGTGTTTCAATATTTCATGAAATCTAGCAATTTGACCTTCAACAATGAACCCTCACAACTGGGTTCTAACATTGAAAAGAACCCTGTTTTATAATACTGAATAAGGAAGGTTTTTTTTTCTCTCTATATTTTGGAACCCTTATCAGAGAGTTGAAGAAGACTTTTCAAAGTTCCCAAAACAAATTTTCAGTAATTCAGTGAAAAAGAAACGTTAACACTTTGACTTCAAAGCTGGATTCCCTCTGCGATAGGTTAAACTGTAGTTTAAAAAAACCTTATTACAAATTAAAACATGATTGTTTTTTTTTCTATGGTTGAAACCCTGTTCAGATAGTTCAAAAGTTGAGCATTTGTAAAATTCACAACATGTTTTTATCCCGATTGTCAATCGAAACATCCATCAAAACAACATTTTCTTTATATTTATTATTAGTTCAATACATCATCAATGACGTTATGTTTATTATGCAAATTTTTGTAGAGACAGATATATTCAAATATAATAACAAAACCTTTTATTAGCAACACAGAGAAAGATGCCAAAATAGGAGCAATATTTAGGCACGAAATTTATGCGTTTTTTTTTTAGTCTTCAACCCCACTTTCCTTACTCTGAATTCCCCCATCCTTATCTCTCTCTCTCTCTACACAGCATCATCATGAATTTCATGAACGACACCAATTAGTAATTGCAACTTAGCTTTAATTAAACCATGAACTGATCACATGTGCAAAAAAAAATAACATTTTTTTTAAAAAATGGAAATAGCAGTTTAGCTAATTTGACTGAGTGCCATTTTGAATATTTCAAGTTGGAAAAAGATGGGTTTAGAAAAGCGGTTGATTTTCGAACTGTTTAAAAATTATTCTGTCTTTCAGTATATAGCAAAAATAGAAAGTTGTTTTAAAAAACTAGAAGGGTAGCTGTCAATCAATTAAAGGTATTTTTATGTTGATATCTTTCAAAATAAGCTATTCGAGTTTTAAAACGACCTATTTTGAAATATGTAGTAACATGAAAACAACACCTTTAAGTGATTGACAGCTTACCCTTCTAGTTTCTAAAACGTATTCTAGTTTTTCATCATTTTGCATCTGTAATACCTAGTAGAGACACCTGATAATTTAAATGCATTTAAATAATAAACGTGTTCTACAGAGCCCTGTGAAGGACAAACAAACAATATGTCGTCGAATTCAATTTATTCAGTTAATAATCTGAAAATATTGAGTTAATTAACTTAAATATAATAAACTATTGACATTAAAATATTGATTTAGTATTTCAATTTTAAAATATTAATAATAAAGTCAATTTTTATTTGGTTCTTGTGTCCTTAACTGGATTCCGTATAATTCACCTAAACACATTTAATTTGAATTCATTTAACTCATGTGTGTGTGTGAGTACAAGGTATAATAAGACAGAATAATGAAGTAGTTCGAGAAGAGAGTAGTTTTCACTTTTTAAAACCACTTTAAACTTTTTAACGCATCAAATTGAAACATATTTTAAAGAGGGCGTAAAACGAGGGAAGAAGCTGGTTTTGGTCAAATTTCCTAACAACAACAACACTTGGGTCTTCTTATTGGAGCATTATTTACAATTATGACGCAATCTTTTATTCTTTTAATTTTGGACGTAATTTCGCACGTGTTTTTTTTTTTCTATGTCGGAAGTCGACATTTTCTTTAATTTTTATAACAAAATTTAACAAGGTTAAAAAGCAACAAAAAAAAAATGACAAAAATGTCCTTCACTTCTTTTCAGTTTCGTATTTTTTTTAAAAAATATTCTAGTTTTTTTCTCTCTCAGTCTTATAAGTTATTGTTAAAAATATAACAAAAAAAATCATAAGATAAACAGCTGATTAAATAAGACAAATCCTCTTATCAAAGTTATATCATTGTTAAGATTAAAATTGAAAAAGGGAGGGGGGAAAGGAAGAGTCATTACAAAAAGATAATAAGACTATCATGTGACAGTCAAATTGTTATATCTTACAAAAGACAAAACATATTATGACAAGTCTCATATAACTGCAATTGACTGGTGTACAGCATAATAATAATATGACAGTCATAAAATAACACATAAGCAGTGAGTTAACCTCATAAGATAATAATTTGTCACAATTTTTTCTTTCTTTCTTTCAAATGAGGCCTTTTTGATTGGTTTCTTTTCTATAAAATCAAAATGTGTCATTTGGGAAGAAGTGAATTGGAAAAAAACAAAATGGCCACAAAAAAAGCCATAGATATTTTTAAAGATGTTTTATTATGACTAAAAGGACTAAAAATTGTGACAATCATATCTTATTATGACTTTTAATAAATTATTTCTATACACAAGTGAATGTCAGTCATTTGAGATGCAATTTTTTATAATTTGCTTTTGTGATTGTTACAAAATTATGACTAATTTTCTTTTAAGAGTAATGACACTCAAGGTTATATCTGTAGAGCAACAACACTAAAGAGAAATTGAAACCCTATTAAAAACTAGAACGGGTAACACAATCACTTAATAGTAATATTTTCATATTGATAATATATTTCAAAATAAACTTTTTTTCAAACTCGACACCAAAAAGCTTATTTTTTAAAAAAAAATATCAACATGAAAATACTTTTATTATGTAATTGAGTTACCTTTCTAGTTTCTATAAAACTTTTCTTAATTTTTTCTGTTAAAAAGGCAGAATTCGAGCGAGGTTTACACTTTTATATTAAAAACCAGCTTTAAAAAAAAAGGTAAAATAAGAAAAAGACTATTATGATATTATTATTATTACGCACAATCCGTACGTACGTTTAGATTTATGTATACTCACCACACATACACGAGACTAGAAAAGACAAAACAAAAAAATATGAAATGGCAGCTGTTTTCTGTTAACTTTTCTTTCTTAATTCATTTTCCATGAAAAATATCACGAATAATTCCACTCAGTTTATTAATATTCCAGCTCAATGGTGTGTTAATTACGATGTAATTCATTTTTTTTTATATGAAAAAAATTAAAACTTTTAAATTAGAAGACTAACAGCAGCAGCAACCGTATAATAATAATAATAACCGTAATGTTGACTAAAAAAAAATCCTCTTGTTTTGCTGTATTGTGAAATGAAATCCCAATGTATAATGGATTTTCTAGTATATGTTGAAGTGTGAGTGGAGTGACCTTCTATGTAGAGACTAATACGGACTTCTTTCTTTCTACGTTTTTCTTCTTCGTCTTTTTGTTTTTCAGCCAGTTTTTGCCACACAAATATATAACATAAGAGAGAGAACTCGTTTTGCAGCTATTTTATCATCGTTTGCTTTCTCCTGCTTCTTTTTTTCTGGCCTACTACCATACAATATAATGTAATTTATATATATCAATTAGGTGATTCAGGTATTTTTCCCTCTCCCTCCGTTTTCGTCAATGGATTCGTTCCTGTTATCTTATTTCCTATTGAAAACTAGGTGGTTGTTTTTTTTTTGGACGATCGCATTTTATTTTTAATAAAAATCAAGGGGAGTTTACTTTCTGTGTTTTGTCTATTTTCTTAATAGACTTGTCTAACTTTCCCCCCCCCCCCCCCTGAGGTTTTTTTATTTTTTCCCCTCCTCGTTTCTACCCTTTTAAGTTGTCGTTGACGTCACAAGCTTCAACTAAAGGCGACGCGCCTTTAGTTGAAGCTTGTGACGTCAGAGGGGTTAATTAAAAAAATTAAAATTGTGTTATTTTGTCTTAATAAAAAAAAGCGGGTAATAATTGTTTTAAATAATTTGAACGCATTTTTTCTTATTATTAAACCCTTTTTTATCAAACAAAAATGACGCAATCTTAAAAAAAAATTCGTCAATCTCTGACGTCACAAGCTTCTTCTAAGGGCGACGCAAGTATATATTTGTACATATTATGTTTATTATATACATTTGCGTTGTATTTAGCCTATTTTTTTTCTTCTATCATTTTATTCATTTATGTTATTTTTGTGCTATTTAAGGCAAAAAAAAAATGTAAAAATCCACATTCCCCTCACTTAGTACAAAAAATAAAACAGTTCAGTCTATTCTTATTAAATTATGCAACAAAAAGAAAACCAAGTTACTGACTAATTATACTTTTAAATAATTCTTTTCTAAGAATTTTCTATTATTTTATTATTTTCAGTTACATTTTTCTGTTGGTGTTTTTCTTTCTGTGCGTAGAATTTTGTTCTGAATCTTTTCAACCAACAGAAATCACGCCTTAGAATAGTTTTATTTGTATTTTTCAAATGAAAATGTTGTCTTCGAAATTTTCATACAAAAGCTGTGCCTAATTTTAAATTTTAAAAAAACGGTGATTAATCAAATTCTGCACAATTTGAAGAAAATTTGGTAGAAAATATCCAGTTTTTTTAAGAAACCATTGATACCACAAATTGGCTTTTTATTATTATATGTCGCCGCATCCATTTGATATAATTGTCCATTACACGAAATGTATTGTTCATTTCGTGAAAAAATGGACATACATTTCGTGTAATGGACAATTACATCAAATGGAGGAGGAGGAGGAGGCGGCGGCGACATACGCTCGTATACACATTGAGCCCATTGCCTAAAAAAAGTTTATAAAATGCAATAATAAGTGTACTGGTTACTTGATTACGGCCATCATTCATTGCATTGTCTAGTCAATCTATTAAAATGAATGATTTTTAAGATTAGACAATAATGAGAGGACAGTGGAGGAGAGAGAGAGAGTACAGCGAAATTATAAATGTATAAAGGGGTCCAATGGCATGTAACACAGATGGATGGATCTTATCGGAATTTATTTCACACTTTCGTGTTTATATTTACAAATTACAAATGTCCCAGTAACACGCTGAAACTAGAAACACAAATAATGAAAAAAAAAAAAAAACTGGCGTCAAGTAGGTCTATGCACTTTTTTTAAATAGGTAATTACAACCCAAATTCCAGGACCTTGTATTATGAAGAAAAAAATGGTGTAGTGGGGTATTGAGAGGAGTTATCTGTCTAAATATTATAAAAGGAAAATACGGAAAAAGGGGGGGGGGCATTTCAAGGTATAAAAACTCATTTCAAATCATTATATGCCACACAGATCATATTTTTATATTAATATTTAATATAGGTATATGATTTTTGTTTAAGACCATTAACCCCTATTTTTTAAGGTCAGTAGCTTCTATAAAAAAATAAGTTAGGGCCTAATTGAATAATGATGGATATTTATGCTGAGTTTATAGTCGTCGTTTAAGAGGCTAGATACATCGTTTAGTTCAAAATTTCTCCGAATGTAGGCGCTGCGATCGTTGTTGATTGAAAAACGGTTTTTTAACGTTTTTTCTCCCGGTTTGAAGTCACATAATAATTAATAGAAAAATAATTTCGCGTGCTAACCTTATAAAAAGAAAACATTGTGAAGCCAGTAGATTAATGCACGTGCTCATTTTTGTGTTATTGTTCTGAGTTGTTTTTAACGGGAGTTCTTCAAATGTTTGGGTGACGGTTTTTTGCTCCTATGGGACTTAACATGGAGTTAAAAAAACGTAAGATTTTAAATGTTATTTAAAAATAGAAAGCCCTTTTAAAATTTAGAAAAAGGAATAAGCCTGAAGGCAATAAACACGTGTAAGTACGTGCTAATTTTTCTGATTGCTCTAAATCATTTTTAATCAGAGTTCTCTTAACTTTTGTTGGACGGTGTTTTAGTCCTATGGGACTTAACATGGAGTTTAAAAACGTACGATTTTAAACGTTATTAAAAAATAGAAGGACCTTTTCAAAATTTATAAAAAGAAAACATCGTGAAGCCAATACATTAATGTATGTGCTAATTATTTTGTTATTGTTCTAAATCAGTTTTAACGAGAGTTTTTCAAATGTTTGTGGGACGGTTTTTGATCCTATAGGATTTAACATGGGGTTGAAAAAACGAACGACTTTGAACCTTGTTTAAAAATAGAAGGACCTTTTCAAAAATTATATAAATCGAGCACGTGAAGAACAATACTTTTTATTGCATTTTGCGCTTTACTGTATTTTAATTGAGCGATTGTGAAGCGATTTCTTACAGTTTTAGTAACACCATATAAGAACACTCATTTGTCTCGTTGTCGTCTGCTCAAAACAACAAGATGGACGACGTGTATCTAGGCTCTTAACGCGATCGACTTTAAACACAGCATTAGTTTAGGATTTAACGGGACTGGCTCACTACAGCTACCAGGGTCACTACAGCTACCAAAAAAAATATATAGACCTTTATTTCATCAAAAGGGTCACTACAGCTACCAAGGGTCACTACAGCTACCAAAAAATATAGGCCTTTTTATTTATCAATACGTTTAGTTTAGATTAGATTACATTCGGTTCAGTTAGGTTTCATTATGTTCGATTAGGTTTCCTTATGTTCAGTAAGGTTTGGTTAGGATCGGTAAGGTTCGGTTTGGTTCGGTTAGGATCGGTTAGGTTTGGTTAGGATCGGTTAGTATCGGTACTTTTTGGTTAGGATCGTTAAGGTTCGGTTAGGTATGGTTCGGTAAGGTTTCATTAGGTAAGGTTCGGTTCGGTTATGGAGAAAGGGTTATTTTTTTAGCTGTAGTGACGAGAAAGTGATAAAAAAGGTCTATATTTTGTTCCCCTGTTTTTTGGTAGCTGTAGTGACCCTTTTGATGAACAAAAGGTCTATATATTTGTTTGGTAGTTGTAGTGACCCAAGTAGCGGTTCTCCCCCTAGTAGCGCTTGTGAGCCTTGGTAGCTGTAGTGACCCCCAACCGATTTAACCTGTGTTTTGAAAATAGATTAGCGAATGTTATGATCATTAGACCCCCATAATCATATGAGCCTAACTTATAGGTCTCTCTCACAGTGCCCCAAAATAATTGTCTCGTTTTATATTAATTAAAATTGAATCTTATTCATTTATTTATTTTTTTTTCAGTGTCGAGATTTTGTAAAAGTTGGTGCCGTAAAAGGACAAACTCCGGCCGATGTAGTCGCCGTATCGGATATCACTTTTTCGTGTGTGGCTGACCCACAGGCTGCAAAAGATGTAAGTTCAAAGGGCCCTTTGTGTACCTTCCTTAAGGACCCTTTTCTAAATAACGGGTTACACACACACATTGTACGTGTAAAACTAGTTCAAAGAAATAGTTTCCAAATGAAAGAGAACTCGTTGCCTTTACAAAACGAGACATTATTGATTTCGAATAATCGTTTTTTTTTTGTTCTATTTTTTCTTTTGGATATTATAATATAATATTGCCCTTGAGAGAAAGAAAAGCGTTTATTCCGGGGTTTTTTCTTCTTCTTCATTGTTTTGGTTGCATACAAAAAAAAATTCAATAATAATAATAATAATGGGTGCGTTTTATTTTAATTGAGTTGCTGTAAAAAAAAGAAAACACAATGGAGCCATGTTGTTTTGAAAGCTTTATTTTTTCTAAACGGTGCCACCATTTTTATTACCAGAAAAGAACAACAAAAATAAGAGGAAGGAGAGAGAAAAAGGTCTCGATTCGGTGCCTTGATCTTTGTACTTTTTGCATGAAAACCAGGCATGCACAAAAAAAATCCTCCATTCCATCACCCTGCTTTTCTTTCCCCTTCGTCTCCCCATTGAAATCGTGCGCAAAAATGGAAGAATTCATTTTCTTCATCCTGCAATCTCCCCTATTCCTCCCTCCCTCCCTTTTTCCCCAAGGTCAAATGCGGACGTTGGCAACAACGTAAAAACGTATTTCGAAATTCAAAGTTGGATTTTCAGACACATGAAAAGATTTTATATTGTAGCGCCATCTAGTGTGTGAAATGGCATTTGAAAATTTATACAAAATTCAAATCCATCAAAAGTTATATAATGTGGTATTCTTTCAATTAGGAGACAGCGCTAGCCTCAAAGCTAAGGTTAGCGACTTGTTATAAGAGGTTATGAATTCTAATTTGAAAAATCACTCAGAAGGCCTGTGGCAGCGGGTCAAAAAGCCAATTTCAGCATTGAAAATGTGCAAAATCAGGCAAAAAAAAAAGCTGTACAAGCGCCTGCATAGAGGCTAAAGCGCGTCCCTAATAAAATTGAATAACTATATAATTAAATTGGCGCGTTTTTATTTTAATTGTTATAGATGGTTTTCGGAAATTGTGGCGTTCTACAGGAAATGCGAAGCGGAAAAGGGTACGTCGAGATGACGTCAATCGATGCCGAAACATCTCAAGACATTGCCGAGGTTTCGTATATAGAGATCGGTCTCGAAAGTCATAGAGGGACTGTGTTTTAATTGAAGTCAAATGTTTTGCGTTTCATTTCAGGCTATTATGGCCCGAGGTGGACGTTACTTAGAGGCACAAGTTCACGGAAGTAAAACGGAGGCCGAAGAAGGAACTCTCGTCGTGTTGGCCGCAGGAGAAAAATCTCTTTTCGACGACAGTCACACGTGTTTTCAGGCAATGGGCAAAAGTACCTTTTACTTGGGAGAAGTGGGCAACGCTTGTAAGATGAACCTTGTCGTAAATGTCATGATGGGAGCCATGTTGGCTGGTCTCGCGGAAGGAATGGCACTTGCAGATCGTGCCGGACTTCAACAGAAGGACGTTCTTGAAGTTTTAGACCTCAGTTCGATGGCGTCAAACATTGTCGGCGAGAAAGGAAAGGGTTAGCGTAACGGAACGATACTTTTTAAGGCTTTTGTCTTCCCTTGTTCTGTGCAAAATAATGATTAAATTTTCTTGTTTATTGACAGCAATTATCGAGGGTGCGTTTTCCACGTCTTTTCCTCTACAGCACATGCAGAAAGATTTAAGGTTGGCTCTCGAGTTAGGTGACCAACTCGAACAACCATTACCGTTGACCGCCACAACAAATGAAGTAATCGAAAGAGTTTCTAACTGTTTTTTTTCTCTTGTTTAACTCTTGATTATTTTAGTTTCATGAGCACAATTATGAGATACTTGAAAGTGTTTTAGAAACTAGATGGGTAGCTCGATCACTTAACGGTAATTTCATGTTAACATATTTTAAAATAAACTTTAAATGTCATTTTTCAACTATAAGCAGGTATTTTTTTCAATTATTGTCAATAAAAAGCTTATTTCAAAAGATATCAACACAGAAATACTCCTTAAGTGATTGAGCTACGCATTCTAGTTTCTAAAATACTTCAAATTTCTCTTAATTTGGCTTCTGAAAAGCCAAGTTGTCACGATGCTAGCTATGACTAGCAGCTAGTGCTAGCGGACAGTAAACTTACTCAATGGAAACAGCCTTGCTAGTAAC